>CM068358.1:38648816-39079228 GCA_034769755.1 Odontamblyopus lacepedii
CTTCGGTGTCGTTCATCTGGACTCGACTTTTTCTTCACACAAAAACGTCACGTCTCAGATGTGAAACATGCTCTGGCTCAGTGCTTCGTTAAGGCCAAGAGGAGGAAGTGGAGGCAGAGGAAAAGACAGTGGGCACTTGCACTGCTGCTAGTGCTGCTAGTAATAATAGTATTAGAGTAGTAGGTACTGTAGTAGTAGGAAATAAGTAGCAGCAGTAGCAGTAGTAGTAGTAGTGGTAATAGCAGTAGTAGTAGTGGAATAAAGCGATAAAATAATATGTAAGATATAAACACTTCTATCAGAACATGACTTAAAAGTAGTGAAATTATCTGTCCATGCAGCAAGATCATTTTATTTAACGAGTTTTCTTAAAATAAATGACCTCTAGTCGAGAATTAAACCGTCTCAAAACGAGTAAGTCGATGATAAATCTGAAAACAAGATGGAAAAACCGGACACAAGTTTTAAATCTTGGCCAGATCAGATTCAGTGGAGACTGATCATTCCTGCAGTGAAATCGTCCAAATGATTCCAGTGAACGTGCACGGAGTTTAAAAACACAGCGGAGCGCTTCCTCTATTACGTCACCACATGACATCACAAGGTGGAACAGAGCGTTTTCAGTTTGAGAGAAGAACTCAGTCTAAACCTGCACCTCCGTGAAGTCGCCCACATCAAACTCAAACCTGCACGAAAACTCTGTCAATTGTTTGTGCTGCAAAAAGTTTAATTTGTGCTTCTTTAGTTTTGGAGAAATTAACGATTCTTTTACAGGTCAAACTGGGGTCAGACCCACAGGAAGAAGAAAAATGCTCGAAAACGCCCAAAACTGTGTCAGTCGTTTGTGCTGCAGTTTTGTTTGTGCGATTCTGGTTCTTCAGATATTTGCAGTTTTATTTTCGCCCGATGACGTCGTCCAGAACCTCAGAATGTGAAACAGCCTCAAAACAGGAAGAAAATTATAGAAAACGTTTGTATTTAAATTTTGCTGTTTTGTGCTGTGACAATTTTCATTTGTGTGAGTTTATTTCTAATAAACTTTCTAAAATTATTCATTATTATATCTGCAGGACGTCATTTCCACTCAGCTGACGGCAACAAACTCCACAAAACTAATGAAGAGAAACGACCTGAGGCTGTGGAAAAGTCTGTTTCAGTCTTTAGTCTTTTGCTTTTGACTCATATTTTATAGAATAACACAGACTTTTCCTCAGCCTCAGGTCGTTTCTCTTCATTAGTTTTGTGGAGTTTGTTGCCGTCAGCTGAGCGGAAATGACGTCCTGCAGATATAATAATGAATAATTTTAGAAATAAACTCACACAAATGAAAATTGTCACAGCACAAAACAGCACAAACAAAATACAAATATTTCCTATAATTTTCTTCCTGTTTTGAGGCTGTTTCACATTCTGAGGTTCTGGACGACGTCATTGACCAAAATAAAACTGCAAATATCTGAAGAACCAGAATCGCACAAACTTTTTGCAGCACAAACGATTCACTCCATTTTGGGCGTTTTCGAGCATTTTGAAGCTTCCTGTGGGTCTGACCCCAGTTTGACCTGTAAAAGAATCGTTAATTTCTCCAAAACTAAAGCAAACAAACAACAAACAAACGAAACTTTTTGCAGCACAAACGACTGACAGTTTTCGTGCAGGTTTGAGTTTGATGGGGCGACTTCCCGGAGGTTAAATCTGCAGGTTTTGTGCGTAAATCAAACGTGTGAATGAAACAAAACACGACTCCAGGTCGGTTTGTGATGAGGAAACCTTTTCAGCCCTTTTCAGCACTCACACGGAGAAAAGCGTTTTGCCCAAGGACACGTCGGCAGCTTCGTGCTTTTTGACGATAATAACAATAATAAAACGTGTGCAGCGTCCAGCACGAGCCGCACGCCGCCCTGTTTCCACCCACTGTGGAGAACCTGAGCACTCGCCCAATAATCTGAATAATCTCGCTCTCTGAAGCCGCCATCGCATTTGTCCTGCGTAAACAATGGTTACTATGGCGACCCCGAGTGCCTGCGCCGCGAGGCTAAACACCGGGGTGTGCGCGGGCTAAAAACGTCTGTTATTATGTGATATTTCTGTAATGGCGACAAAAGGTGAAGAAAAGTGGTGGGTGAAGTACTCGGCTTTGAAGCGTAAAAAGGTGCACGGTGTCGCTTTTTGGTGCTTGTTTCTATGGAGATGTCATTGTTCTACTATGACGACGACCACAGTGTGACATTAAACAGCTCTACCTGTACGTTTACTTAATTACAGGGGGTTTTGTAGCTTGACAACCCCTCGAAAACAAAAACAAAAAACTGTGAGATATTCCAGAAAAAGCAGTAGCATTTCGTTTCTAACGTTGGAGAAAAGCATTTGATGGAAAATCACCACCGGAAAAGTTACACAATGCAGCTTTAAGTACGAGTACAGACAGAAAAACGCAAAAAAAAATGACAAATCTGCGTAAGTAAAAGTACAGGATGTTACTTTTGAGCATGAGATGGTCAAAATAAGTTGTAAAATTCTACAAAAAGTCCTGTCAGTCCTGTTCAAAAATGCAGTGGAGTAGATACCTAAAAATACTACAATATTACAGTACTTCACTGCAATACTTCACTACAGTACTTTAATACTCATTATCCTCCACCACTGTGCAGCAAACAGATTTCAAAACACAAATTAATTTTTCACTAAAATAAATTAAAGTAAAAAACTACTACTACTTCTATTACTACTTCTAATACTACTACTGCTACTACATCTACTACTACTACGACTGCTACGTCTACTTCTAATCTACGACTACTATTACTTCGACTATTACTTCTATTGCTCCCTCTGTCGGACTTTGTTTGGTGTTTTCATCGGTGCAGATGTGTCGTGCTTTGGCCCAGCTCCTCCAAACGGGACGTCTCAGTTTCGTACAAATTGTTTTCCTTCCTGTTTACAACCAGATCGTGTAGTTTTTCGAACGTTACAGCCTCAAAATTAGGGCTTTTTAGGGGGTGTGATGGGTTAGAGTTCGGGTTATTTCGCACACCGATTATGACTAGTGCTACGACTATTACTGTTACTATGGATACAACTACGACTACCACTATGACTATAAATATGACTACAACTACAAATACAACTACGACTACAAATACAACTACAACTATGACTATAAATACGACTACGACTACAAATACAACTACGACTACAAATACAACTACAACTATGACTATAAATATGACTACAACTACAAATACAACTACGACTATGACTATAAATACGACTACGACTACAACTACAAATACAACTACAACTACAACCACGACTACCACTATGACTATAAATATGACTACAACTACAAATACAACTACGACTATGACTATAAATACGACTACGACTACAACTACAAATACAACTACAAATACAACTACAACTATGACTATAAATACAACTACAACTACAAATACAACTACGACTACAAATACAACTACAACTATGACTATAAATACGACTACAAATACAACTATGACTACAAATACAACTACGACTACAAATACAACTACAACTATGACTACAACTATGACTACAAATACAACTATGACTACAAATACAACTACAACTATGACTATAAATACGACTACAACTACAACTACAAATACAACTACAACTATGACTATAAATACGACTACGACTACAACTACAAATACAACTACAAATACAACTACAACTATGACTATAAATACAACTACAACTACAAATACAACTACAACTACAAATACAACTACAACTATGACTATAAATACGACTACGACTACAACTATGACTACAAATACGACTATGACTACAAATACGACTACAACTACAAATACAACTATGACTACAAATATGACTACGACTACAAATACAACTACAACTATGACTATAAATACGACTACAACTACAACTACAAATACAACTACAACTATGACTATAAATACGACTACGACTACAAATACAACTATGACTACAAATATGACTACGACTACAAATACAACTACGACTACAAATACAGCTACAACTAGGACTACAAATACAACTACAAATACAACTACGACTACAAATACAACTACAACTATGACTATATATACGACTACAACTACAAATACAACTACAACTATGACTATAAATACGACTACAACTACAACTACAAATACAACTATGACTATAAATACAACTACAACTACAAATACAACTACAACTATGACTACAACTACACCTACGACTACAAATACAACTATGACTACAAATATGACTATGGCTACAAATACAACTACAACTATGACTATAAATACGACTACAACTACAAATACAACTATAAATACAACTACGACTATAAATACAACTACAACTACAAATACAACTACCACTACAAATACAAATATGAATACGACTGCATCTCCAACTACGATTATGATTATGACTATGGCTTCGAGTACAGTAGTGCGCACAGACCCTTTAATCAGAATCTTCCATCACTGTCACCTCTGATTTGTAATAATTTCAGGTATTTCACTTTTCTACACCAGCTTTAGTTTTGAATTTCCTGTGCAGAAATATCTTTTGTTTTATCCGACTGTCTAATCTAAACACCTATCGGGCTGCGTCTGCTAATGTGCGCAGTGCGTCTCCGTGGCAACTGCCGAACAATCCGCCATAGAGACACATGTAGAACGCCGACGTCCTCTGTTTTTCTTCTCTCGTTTGTTTTTTTTGTTTTTTTTCCCGCTCTGATGTGAAATCAGATAATTGAAAGTGGTTTTGCCTCGCACCTGTTGTTTCTCAGCGTGTTTGGACCATAATCCCTTTAGCCGTGCCTCTGTTTGTGTGTTTACGGTTGGCGTTTGTGTGTTTTTGTGCGTTTGTGTTTGTGGTTTTCTGTTTTTGTGCGTTTGTGTGGGTGGACACTGCAGACCCTACACAAGATAGATGCTCTGTCCCCCGCGGTCCTTACCTCAAACCTGGAGAAAAACAGGAACATTTCACACTCAGGACTCGCATCTCCTGCACCGCAAACTCATTTAAAGCTCCACTGTGTAACTTTTCGGTTGGGGGTTCGTCGCCTGCTCGTTTCTATGGATACGTCGTTGTTCTGTCAATCGGGAAACCTAAAAAAAATCGCCAAACTGGGCAATTTTTCTGGTAAAATCTTAAATATAATGAGCTGTGTTTTAGTCAAATGTAGTACAACCTGAGGACACATTACAAAAACTAAAACTAAAAAACAAATACTTAAATACTAATACTACTAAAACTATCAAAAGTACTACTACTAGTACATACTACTATTACTTCTAAATGTCCTCAGAGCTTTATTGTAGTGCTTCCCTTCAAATTAAAATGTTTTAAATATAAAACAAAAAATATGTTTATAATGTAACTTCTTTTACTACTACAGCTACTACTATTACTAATAGTATTGCTGCTGCTACTACTACTACATTTACTTCATTTACTACTACTACTACTACTACTACTGCCAATAATAGTACTCCTGCTGCTACTACTACTACTACTACTACTGCTACTGCTACTAGTACTACTACTATTACTACTACTACTATTACTGCTGCTACTACTACTGCTAGTAGTTCTAGTATTAGAAGTAAATGAAGTAAACGTAGTATCAGTAGTTATAATTGCAGTAGTAGCAATTGTTGTTGTAGTAGTACCAGTCGTAGTAGTATTAGAAATAGAGGAGAATCCGCAACAAGGACCACGGACAGCGACTTCTCTCCCCCGCGCCGCCACATCCACAAAACACGGAGGAGCAGCAGAACCACACCCACCTCACCCTGCCACAGGACCCACCCTCCCCGACAAAACCACAGCTCCACAGCGCGACCAGCAAACAGTGTCCTGCGACGACGCCCTGTCCGCAGCCCGACAGGTGCGAACACAGAACTCCAGGCAACTGCACCTGAGCACCACACGGCCCCAAAGTCCCAGTGCGAGTGCCCCGGGTACAGCAGGAGTTGGGGCGACAAACACAGACTAACTGCAGATCACTGGACGTCCCTCAGTCATGAGAAGCACCTCAGGTCACAGCACATTATGTGACAGAAGAGGCACTTCGCTCACACTGATGCAGAGCACAAAGTCTCACTGACGACTGTTCTGGTTTGCAATAAAAAATAAGATAATAAAACATCTGCACAAAGCCTATGCACTTTTCTATGTGGTTGAAGAGCATTAAAATGATAGAAAAATGTGCGATTATTTTGCAATTAATCGCGAGTTAACTATGACATTCATGAGATTAATCACAATTAAATATTTTAATCCAGGGGTGTCAAACTCATTTTGGTCCGGGGGCCGTATACAACCTACTTTGATCCCAAAAGGGCCGGATCGGAAAACTGTTCAAGTTATTGTATTTTTCGCTCTGCCGTGTTTCGTAGTGGATTATATTCCTCGAGCACTGCCACACACCGAGCACAGGTTTCCCATTCACCTTCGTGAACAAATAAGAATTAGTCCATTTTTCTTGGAAAATCCTGCACTCAGCTCCACTTTGCTGATGAGGGTCACGGTCACAGTCAAAACGATCGTCCTTTAAGAGCGTTTGGAAAGAGGCGAGTCTTCATTTGTGCTGCTCTGGTGGGAGGCGCCGCGCACAGAAGCACTGGAGACGCTGCTATGCTGAGCGGTGCAGAAAATGACCAGAAATATCGGAAAATTTGAAATATTTTAATACGAGAAAATCAGCCGAGGGCCAGATTAAAGGTCTTGGAGGGCCGGATCTTGCCCCCGGGCCGCATGTTTGACACCTATGTTTTAATCGATCGACAGCACCAATATAAATATAAATGTAAATATAAATGTAAATATAGCCAACTGCGTGTCGACACCGAACATTTATGCACTCGTTTGCTCACATTGTCAGACACAACTTTGCACAGGCTTCTGCATATTGAAAATGTAGATCTGTGTTGCTCAGCCCCCTGAATACTGACGGGGATTTTTGTCGTAATCATAGTCGTAGTAACAGTCATAACAGTCATAACAGTCATAACAGTCATAACAGTCAGAACAGTCATAACAGTCATAACAGTAGCATTAGCAGTCGCAGTATTATCAGTATTAAACAGGTGTGGAATACTTGTGTATTTCTAACGATCATTTCTTTCGCTCTGCTGGTGTCTCCACAGCACGAGGACCACGCGGTGTTCAGGTTTTAGCGCCGGGACATAATTACTTTTGCACCTGATAGACCAACCCCCCCGCCGCCCTCCCCCTCCCCCGCCAACTCCCCCCGAACTTCAAAATGAGACGATTACACACACAATTTACCCAGCAGCCCTATCATCTGTCTGCACGCACGGCTCACCACACACCGCCGCCATGTTTGACCGCAAATCTGTCCGGTAAACAGCACGGGCGGATGGGAACGGCCACAGTACAGGAGTATTAGGAGGAGTACTGGTAGTACTGGTAGTACTGGTAGTAGTGGTAGTACTGGTAGTACTGGTAGTACTGGTAGTAGTGGGAGTGGGAGTAATAGTAATAATAGTAGTTCTGTCACCACATTAGCTTTTTTCATGTTCTTTTAAGTTCTACAATGAAGTTCTGTGGATAAGTAACAGTATTTGCAGTCAGATAGTAGTAGTAGTAGTAGTAGTAGTAGCAGCAGCAGCAGCAGTAGCAGTAGCAGTAGCAGTAGCAGTACTAGTAGTAGTAGTTGTAGTAGCAGTAGTAGTAGTAGCAGTAGCAGTAGTAGCAGTAGCAGTAGCAGTAGCAGTAGTAGTAGTAGTAGTAGTAGTAGTAGCAGTAGTAGTAGTAGCAGTAGCAGTAGCAGCAGCAGCAGTAGCAGCAGCAGCAGCAGCAGCAGCAGCAGTAGCAGTAGCAGTAGTAGTAGCAGTAGTAGTAGTAGCAGCAGTAGTAGTAGTAGTAGCAGTAGCAGTAGCAGTAGCAGTAGCAGCAGTAGTAATAGTAGTAGTAGTAGTAGCGCGTAGCAGTGGCAGCGGCAGCGGCAGCGGCGGCAGTGGCAGTGGCGGCAGCAGCGGTGGCGGCGGCAGTGGTAGCGGTAGGTAGTAGCGGTAGCGGTAGCGGTAGCGGCAGTGGTAGTAGCGGTAGCGGTAGCGAGTGGCGGTAGTAGTAGTGAGCAGTGGTAGTAGTAGTAGCGTAGCAGTAGTAATAGTAGTAGTAGTAGTGATGGCAGTAACGGCAGTAGCGGTAGTAGCAGCGGTAGTAGTAGTATTGTAGTGGTAGCAGTAACGGTAGCAGCGGTAAGCAGTGGTAGCGGTAGTGGTAGCGGCAGCGGCGGTAGTATGATGATGATGGTGATGATGATGGCGGTGGCAGTGGCAGCGGTGGCGGTAGCAGTGGTGGCAGTGGTAGTGATGATGATGGTAGTGGCGGTGGCGGTAGCAGTGGCAGGCGGCAGTGGTAGTGATGTAGTGGTGGCGGTGGCGGTAGTGGTAGTAGCGGTGGCGGTGGTAGCGGTGGCGGTAGCGGTGGTAGTGGTGGTAGTGGTGGTGATGGTATTGGCGGTGGCGGTGGTGCAGTGGTAGTGATGATGGTAGTGATGGTAGCGATGGCAGTGTGCGGTGGCAGCAGTGGTAGTAGCATGGCAGTGGTAGTGGCAGTGGTAGTGATGGTAGTGGTAATGGCGTGGTAGTGGTGGCTGGTGATGATGATGATGGTAGTGGATGGTGGTAGTGGTAGATATTGATGATGATGGTAGCGGTGGTAGTGATGATGATGATGGTAGTGGTGGTAGTGATGATGGTAGCGAGTGGTAGTGGTGGTGGATGGTAGTGGCATGGTGGTAGTGGTACGGTGGTAGTAGTGGTGATGGTAGTGGCACTTAGTGGTAGTGGTAGTGATGGTGATGGCAGTGGTGATGATGGTAGTAGTAGTAGTAGTGGTAGTGGTAGCGGTGGCAGTGGCGGTAGCAGCGGTAGCAGTAGCGGTGGTAGTGGTGAGTAGTGACGGTGGCGGTGGCAGTAGTAGTGGCACTAGTGGTAGTGGTGGTAGTGGTAGATGAGTGGTGATGATGATGGTGATGATGATGGTAGTGGTAGATGGCGGTATTGATGATGGTAGTAGTGATGATGGTGGCATGATGGTAGTAGTAGTAGTGGTGGTGATGGCAGTGATGGTGGTAGTAGTGATGTGGTGTAGTAGTAGTAGTGATGGTGATGGTGGTATTGAGTAGTGGTAGTAGTGGTAGTATTAGTGGCACTAGTAGTAGTGGTGGTAGTAATTGGCAGTAGTGATGATAGTGGTGGTAGTGGTGATGGTAGTGGTGGTAGTGGTGGTAGATGAAGTGATGGTGGTAGCGGTGGTAGTGGTAGTGGTAGTGATGATGGTGGTGGCACTGGTAGTGATGATGGTAGTGGGTGGTAGTGGTGGATGGTAGTATTGATGGCACTGGTAGTGATGGTGGTAGTGGTAGTGGTGATGACGGTAGTAGTGATGATGATGGTAGATGGCACTAGTGGTAGTGGTAGTAGTGGTAGTGATGATGATGATGATGAGTAGTGGTAGTATTAGTAGTGGCAGTGGTAGTGGTGGTGGTGGTAGTAGTGGTATTAGTGGTGGTAGTGGTAGTGGCACTAGTGGTAGTAGATGATGGTAGTGATGATGATGGTAGTGGTAGTAGTAGCAGTAGTAGTAGTAGTGGTGGTAGTGGTAGTAGTGGTGGTGATGGTGGCGATGATGATGGATATTGGCGGTGGTAGTGATGATGATGGTAGTGGCAGTGGTGGTGGCGGTGGTAGTGGTAGTAGCGCTAGTGGTAGTGATGAGTGATGTAGTGATGATGATGGCAAGCAGTGGCGGTGGTAGTGGTAGTGGTAGTGAGTAGTGGTGGTGGTAGTAGGCAGTAGTGGTAGTGGTAATGATGGCACTAGTAGTGGTGATGATGATGGTAGATGATGATGATGATGATAGTAGTATGGTAGTGGTAGTATGATGGTGGCGCTGGTGGTAGTGGTGATGAGTAGGTAGTGGCGGTAGTGTGATGATGGTGGTGGTGGTGGTAATGATAGTGATGGTGGTGGCAGTGATGATGGTAGATGATGATGATGATGGCACTGGTGGATGAGTAATGATAGTAATGAGTAGCGGTGGTAGTGGTAGTAGTGGTAGTGGTGGTAGTGGATGATGGTGGCACTGGTAGTGATGGTAGTATGTAGTAGTATTAGTAGCAGTAGTGGTAGTAGCGGTAGTAGTGATGTAGTGGCAGTAGCGGTAGCATTAGTGGCAGTAGTAGTAGTAGTGATGATGATGATGGTGGTAGTAGTGGTGATGGTAGCACTAGTGGTGATGATGATGGTAGTGATGAGTGGTGGTGGTAGTAGTAGATGTAGTAGCACTGGTAGTGGTAGTGATGATGATGATGGTGGCACTGGTAGTAGTAGTAGTAGTATTGGTAGTATTGTAGTAGTAGTAGTATGATGGTAGTAGTGGTATTAGTGATGGTAGTAGTGGTAGTAGTGGTGGTGGTAGTAGTGGTAATTGGTAGTAGTGGTAGTGGTAGTAGTGGTAGTGATGTGGTGGTGGTAGTGATGATGGTAGTGGTAGTGATGGCACTAATGGTGGTAGTAATGTGATGATGATGGTAGTAGTAATTGGCACTAGTGGTAGTGATGGTGGTATGGTAGTAATGATAGCAGTAGTAACGTGGTAGTAATGATGGTAGCACTGGTAGTGGTATTATTAGTGTAGTATTGGTAGTGATGATGATGATGATAGCAGTGGTAGTAGTAGTGGTGGTAGTGGCGTGGTAGTGGTAGTAGTAGTGGATGGTGATGGTAGTAGTGGTGATGGTAGCAGTAGTGGTGGTAATGGTAGTGATGGTGTAGTAGTGGTATGGCACTAGTAGTAGTAGTGGTAGATGATAGTAGTGGTAGCATTGGCGGTGGCAGTGGTAGTGGCAGTAGTAGTAGTAGTGATGGTGGTAGCGGTAGCAGTGGCAGTGGTAGTGGTAGTGATGGTGATGATGATGGTAGTGGTAGTAGTAGTGGTGGTAGTAGTGGTAGTAGTAGTGGTAGTAGTAGCAGTAGTAGTGGTAGTGGTAGTAGTAGTAGTAGTAGTAGTAGTAGTAGTAGTAGCAGTAGTAGTAGTAGTAGCAGTAGTAGTAGTAGTAGTAGTAGTAGTAGTAGTAGTAGTAGTAGTAGTAGTAGTAGTAGTAGTAGTAGTAGTAGCAGTAGCAGTAGCAGTAGCAGCAGTAGTAGTAGTAGCAGTAGTAGTAGTAGTAGTAGTAGTAGTAGTAGCAGTAGCAGTTGGGAAAATGGGGTAAAACTATGACTTTAGCTTAAATAATATTTGTGAGCTGCAGTACTCGCAGCAGTAGTAGTAGTAGTAGTAGTAGTAGCAGCAGCAGCAGTAGTAACTGTAGTAGATGTAGTAGCAGTCGTATTATTCTAAACATTTAATTCCAGCATTTTGACTTGTTTATTTGCAAAGACGGCCGGGAAAACGTTATAAAAACCTGATTCCGGCTTCAAAGCAGGAGCATTTTGAACGGGCGACGGCCTCGGCATCGGTAATGAGGCCGACGAGCTCCTGGACGGCTGCATTTCAAAGACTCTCTCATTTTCAGGAAGTAATTGCGGAGCCGACACGCTGCGCACGATTCCTCATCCGCGCCATCACGCTCGCCGTCCGTAATTACACGCGTCAAATTAGCCCTGATGAAACATTAGCCTGTATTTCACTGAAGTACAGAAGGATGTGAACAAAAAACGACAAGACGTTTTTAATTTGTCTCCGGACAGACAGGTGACTAACAGGATCCGACCTCGACGGAAGCGGCGTTTTAATTTTACGTTACGCTAAATGGACTCTCGTGAGGGTTCTGACGTTGTTTCCGCCTCAAAAAAATGGACCCGGAGTCATGTCTTGTTACTTTATTATTCGTCTGTTTACATCTGCAAAGCTCAAAATGCTCCGTTCCACCTTGTGATGTCATCAAACGGTCATGGACTTTTGTGTAGGAGAGATCGGAAACTCCAGAGCTGAAAATAGCCAAGTCCCAAGTTAAAGACAGGAAAGTCCAAGTCAGGTCTCGAGTCACTGGTTCATAAGTCCAAGGGAAGGTCCAAGTCAAGGTCCAAGTTGAGTCTCGAGTCACTGGCCCATAGGTCCAAGTCCAGTCCAAGTCCAGTCCAAGTCAAGGTCCAAGTCAGGTCTCGAGTCACTGGTTCATAAATCCAAGGGAAGGTCCAAGTCAAGGTCCAAGTCAACTCTCAAGTCACTGGCCTATAAGTCCAAGTTCAGTCCAGGTCAAGTCCAAGTTGAGTCTCAAGTCACTGGCCCATAGGTCCAAGTTCAGTCCAGGTCAAGTCCAAGTTGAGTCTCAAGTCACTGGCCCATAGGTCCAAGTTCAGTCCAGGTCAAGTCCAAGTTGAGTCTCAAGTCACTGGCCCATAGGTCCAAGTTCAGTCCAGGTCAAGTCCAAGTTGAGTCTCAAGTCACTGGCCCATAGGTCCAAGTTCAGTCCAGGTCAAGTCCAAGTTGAGTCTCAAGTCACTGGCCCATAAGTCCAAGTTCAGTCCAGGTCAAGTCCAAGTTGAGTCTCGAGTCACTGGCCCATAGGTCCAAGTTCAGTCCAAGTCAAGTCCAAATCAAGGCCCGGTCAAGTCCAAGTCCAGTCAAAGTCAAGTCCAAGTCAAGTCCAAAACAAGTCCAAGGCAAGTCCAAGTCAAGGTCCAAGTCAAGTCCAAGTCCAGTCCAAGTTAAGTCCAAGGGAAGTTCAAGTCAAGGTCCAAGTCGAGTCTTGAGTCACTGGCCCATAAGTCCAAGTCAAGTCCAAGTCCAGTCCAAGTCCAGTCCAAGTCCAGTCCAAGTCCAGTCCAAGTCCAGTCCAAGTCAAGTCCAAGTCAAGGTCTATGTCGAGTCTCGAGTCACTTACCTTTGTGTTACTGTGTCCTTTGAGCAAGACACTTCCCCTCCACCTGCGTCAGTACGAATGCAGTGTGAGTGGAAAAAAAGTCACGCTGTTTTCAATTTGAGAGTTGGACAGGTGACGGCAGGAGCGCAGCCCCGGCAGGAGCAGATCTGACTGGAGCTTTCAGAATGTGGGGAAATATTGTGTTTTAGTGAAAGAAATGACACGCAGATTTGGACGGCTGGAAGCAAATTACATTTAGATGAATAAAACCTGTAATTTATTCTACTGGAGTTACGTGAAAAGCACAAGAGTTTGAATATTGTTGAGTTTGGCTCTGACTCTGGGATTAAAGGTCCCACATTAAAGCTCAAAACGCTCTGTTCCACCTTGTGATGTCATGAAGTGGTAGTTTTCAAGTGAACAGCTCCTTTTTACCTTCAGTTCGGTCGAGATTCCAGGTCTGAAATGATCCAAAACGATTCCAGTGAAGGTGTGCGGAGTTTAAAAACACACTGGAGCACTTCCTGTGTCACCACATGATGACATCACAAGGTGGAACAGAGTGTTTTCAGTTTGAGTGCTTAAATCTGCAGGTTTGTGTGTTAAACGTGTGCGAATGAAACAAAACACGACTCCAGGTTTGTTTGTGACGAGGAAACGACATTAGAACAGATCAGAACATAGTGTCACATGGACCTTTTAAAAATGATTCTAAAAAAGATGAGTCATTTTAATATTTGTTCATATTTGTAGTTAAACGGGGCCCTACGTAATCGTGCCTGAGAACAGCGCGTTTCTACAGTCCGAGTGTGAGTCGCCCTAAAACATCGTAAACCGGAGCCTAAACGCACTTTTCTATGGCGCGAGGTTCACGTCATCGATGATGTTTCACCTCAAAATGCGACACCCTCAAGCCTCTTCTACAGGTGAGAAAAGCCGGGGTTCACCCGCTATTCCGACAGCCCCCCCCCCCACTCCGACATCCCGTCATTCCGTCAACCCCACATTCCGATACTTTTTGACACCGCCATTCCCACACCTTTTATGTTGCCATTCCGACAATTTACTCACAAGGTAGAGGTGTGAGGAGGTGCGTTAACCGCGGCATGGATTTAATCCTGATTTAGACCTGGTTTTAGACATGGTCTTAGTCCTGGTTTTAGACCTGGTTTAGCCCTGGTTTTAGTCCTGGTATAGACCTGCTTTTAAACCAGGACTAAACCAGGTCTAAACCAGGACTAAACTAGGTCTAAAACTAAACCAGGACTAAAATCAGGACTAAAATCAGGACTCAAACCAGGTCTAAACCAGGTCTAAACCAGGACTAAACCAGGACTAAACCAGATCTAAACCAGATCTAAACCAGATCTAAACCAGGACTAAACCAGGTCTATAACAGGACTAAAACCAGGTCTAAAACAGGACTACAACAGGATCTAACCAAATGAAACCAGGCTGCGCCTCCTCCTGTCACGCTCCACGCGTCCTTACACCATCAGTCTGTGAAAATCTGGTCCTGAAAAGAGCTCAGTCCAAACTCAATAATCACATGTCGAATGACGGGATGTTGAAAAAAAAGCGAATGTGCCACCGCTCCGACCACGGGGGAAAAATGTCGGAGTTCAGGATGTTTGAGAACAAATGGACACACGACACTCCCACAATTAGAGCCAGTGTCAGAATGGTGGTGTGTAACCACAGAACTATAATAAAATCTGGAAGATAAATCCAATATGGCGCCTGTTGTTTTCAATGGTCTGTGCTCAGTGGTGCATGACCGCAAAAAAGATTTTCATTTCCGCATTTACTTCCCTGTTTGCAGCCCAACGTCTGACATCAGGCTGCGTTGGGCTGTGACGTCAGAAACGCCGTTCTGACCAGTCAGAGCGCGAGCTGCTAGAGCGGAGCTAGCGCGGAGCCAGAGCGGAGCTAGGGCGGAGCTAGAGCGGAGCTAGAGCGGAGCTAGAGCAGGGCTAGAGCGGAGCTAGCGCGAGCTAAGCGAACTAGGCGGAGCTAAGGCGAACTAAGCGGAGCTAAGCGGAGCTAGGCGAGCTAGAGCGGAGCTAGGCGGAGCTAGCGAGCTAGGCGGAGCTAAGCGCGAGCTAGGCGGAGCTAAGCGAACTAAGGCGAGCTAGGCGAGCGGAGCCAGGCGAACTAGGGCGAGCTAGGCGGAGCTAGAGCGAGCTAGAGCAGGCTAAGCGGAGCTAGAGCGAAGCTAGCGGAGCTAGAGCGAGCTAGGCGAACTAAGCGGAGCTTCGAGCTAGCTAAGCGGGGCTAGAGCGGAGCTAGGCGAACTAAGCGAGCTAAGCGGAGCTAGCGAACTAGGCGAACTAAGCGGAACTAGGCGAACTAGGCGAACTAAGCGGCTCAGAGCGGAGCTAGCGCTAACTTTTATAAAGTTGATTTGTAGGCGCTGTGGACGCCCTGTCAGCTGAACACGGGCAGTTTGATTTATCAAAAAATACATTGTGCTTCTATGGGAGAGTTTTTCTTGGGCTGCAGCTGTAATATCTCACTCAGCCACACGTCAGTCTGCGGTCACGGACAGAGGGGGCGGGGCTTATCCAGCTCTTATTATACATCCATGTGTGTAACCAGAAAAGCCGACCTACCGTGCTAACTATGCTAACGGTGCTAACTGTGCCCCGCCGAGTGCTTTCTCTGTGTTTCTGTTCATCTCTACAGGCTTTAGTGCTGCTTCGAGCTGTGGATTGAGTTTCCACAGAAGTGCTTTTGTTGTGTAGGCGACTGTTGGATGTTTTGCCGTTTTATCCTCACGTTTCTGTGCGTATTGTGGACTAAAGTCATGACTGCTGGGTTAAACTGAGCCTTACATGCGTGTCTGTGTATAAATGCTTCACGTGGCGTTGACAGACTTGTGCTCCTCAGTTTATAAGCGGCGTCTCTTTGGTCTTTTTCTGAAATGAGCCACGGCGAAGTTTCACATGAGCTTCTAACACTCGACTAACACCTTTATCTTCAGCGCTGTCACATGTGAGCGCCGACGGCAGCACCGCTCCAAATGCACCTTATTACAAACAGCGATTAGATTTAGAATAGATTTTAAACTGTTCACAGATTTTAATCGGTTAACGAGGCTCGGTGGCTGGGCATGATTTTTATTTTATTTTTTTTCGCCGTCCCTAATTTGTAGCTTTAATCCAAGATGCCAGAGAACGTGAAAGAACTGGGACAGAGACGTGTTGTTTCAGTTGAAGTGGTCCAAGAAATGACTCGGGTATAATAATAAAGGTATTTGGGGAAACTTCTATTCATGTAAGACAACGAGAACTGAAGAAAAAAGTAAATGTCTCTAACAACTCATCCTGACGTAACAAATAAGCCTGTTTTTCTGACAATCAGATCGACTTTGCACCGTTTCCTCACGACCTCTTGTATAACTGTGACAAACTGTATTTATATGACTGTATTTATGTTTTACCTCCTGCACACACATGGACAGATGGATGCAATTTACATTCAGAAAAAAGTGCCAACCGATACCAGGGCAGACATTGAAAATATGATTAATTTCCTTTAAACACAAATAGTATATGGTAAAAAAAAACAATCCAAATGTGTTTTCTAATTTATTTCTGATATAAAGTAAGTACAGAACAGCATTGAGTTCAATATTACAACGTGTTTTGGGCCAACATTGGTAAGACTGTGAAATTTTATGCACCAAAGTCGGATATTGACAGATCCGACATCCAAAAATTTTCTATATCCATGCAAATCGGTGCATCCCTACAGGTCAAACTAACATCTACTTCAGCTTTACTTTCACTTTCACCTCCCGCTGAACTCGGATTTGGCTCTTGTAGCTCGAACGCGACAATCACAAGCCTAAAAATAGCCCCGGAGTGTGAGCGTGTGACGGGCCCGTGCTGCTCTCACCTCTGCACACCTGGTGGGGGTCCGTGTAGCTGTACTTGGGACACTTGGCGGCGCAGACTCCATGCCGGGAGCTCGGATACTGAGGGACCAGGACCAGGTCGGGTTTGAGGCAGAGGACGCAGTCTGAGGCCAGGGGTCCCACACACGAGCGGCACGAGGGGTGGCAGTCTGCAACGCAAAGCCAACAGAGTCAGAACGGCACGAGAAGACAGATAAGGACAAATAAAGACACATAAAGACAAATAAAGACACATAAAGACTCGTAAAGACAGATAAAGAGAAATAAAGACAAATAAAGACTCGTAAAGACTTGTGAAGACACATATAGACAATAGACGAATACCTTTAGAACCATAATCGCACAAACGAATGAAGCACAAATGACTGACAACATTTTGGGCATTTAAGATTTTTGATTTTGAAGCTTCCTGTGAGGCTGGCTGACTCTAATTTAACCTATAAAAGAATCGTTAAAGCTGAACTCGGGCACATTTGAAGCTAAAGCCCGTTGCTAGAGGTGGTGGAATTCTGTCAGAAGCCAAAAAACAGCACAGATCAGTGTTTCCTCGGTGGAGATCTCACTGTGTGTGAGTCTGTCAAGGCAACAAACTAGTGTAGTGATGGGGGCAAGTTCTGAACTAGTGCAGTGATGGGGCAAGTTCTGAACTAGTGTAGTGATGGGGGCAAGTTCTGAACTAGTGCAGTGATGGGGGCAAGTTCTGAACTAGTGCAGTGATGGGGGCAAGTTCTGAACTAGTGCAGTGATGGGGGCAAGTTCTGAACTAGTGCAGTGATGGGGGCAAGTTCTGAACTAGTGTAGTGATGGGGGCAAGTTCTGAACTAGTGTAGTGATGGGGGCAAGTTCTGAACTTCAATTTGCTTCACACTGAAGAAGCTTAACACCACTTTAACCCATCTTACAACAGCCACGAGGTTGGAAACGTTAGAAAACAACTTTATAAGCAGCCTTACACTGAATTATATTTTTTGGAAAACACTAAAAATTACATTCCCGAACCATTTTCTTTCAACAACTTTCAGTTTCTCTTCTTCAGCGTCAGTTGTCGATTCTCACTTGTTGCTTCTGGAGTCGGCGATCGAGTCTTTTGGGCTTTGGCCTGTGCAGTGGGAAATCAGCAGAGGGAAGTGTGAGGTGCTTATAAAGTTGTTTTCTAACGTTTCCAGACACTAATGAGTGAACCAGGCAGAGCGTTTTGTTTGTTAGACTCGTGGCTGTTGTCAGATGGGTTAAAGTGGTGTTAAGCTTCTTCAGTGTGAAGCAAATTGGTGTTTTACGTGGAAGTTCAGAACTTGCCCCCATCACTACACTAGTTCAGAACTTGCCCCCATCACTACACTAGTTCAGAACTTGCCCCCATCACTACACTAGTTCAGAACTTGCCCCCATCACTACACTAGTTCAGAACTTGCCCCCATCACTACACTAGTTCAGAACTTGCCCCCATCACTACACTAGTTCAGAACTTGCCCCCATCACTACACTAGTTCGTTGCCTTGACAGACTCACTGTCACAGTGAGATCTCCACCGAGGAAACACTGATCTGTGCCGTTTTTTGGCTTCTGACAGAATTCAACCACCTCTAGAAACGGACTTTAGCTTCAGATGTGCCTGAGTTCAGCTTTAACACACAAACGCTGCAGATTTAGGCTGAGTTCTTCTCTCAAACAGAAAAAAAACATTCTGTTCCACCTTGTAATGTCATGGGGTAATACATCCACACACCTTCACTAGAATCATTTGGAAGATTTCAGATTTGGAATTGCCAATTTCTACTAAACTAAAGGTAAAAGGAGCTGTTCAAAGCACAAGGTGGAACAGAGCATTCTGAGCTCTGGAGACGTGGACAGACTAATAATAAAGTAAAGAAAGTTAACTAAAGTAAGTGAGTTTTTATTTCTACAGCGCTTTCCCCAGACATATGTCACAAAGACACTTCACAGCTCATTATTCATCCTCTCCATACCTGCCGTGTGTGAATGAAAAGAATCAGAACTCCGGGTCTGTTTTTGAGGAGGAAACAACATTAAAACCCGACTTAAAGCTCAAAAGAGGAAAATGTAAATGTCTAGAGAGACGGCTGCGTGGTGATTCAGTGTTTTTGTGTCTAATGCGCGCACAAGTAATCCATCCACTGTTCCACACACTCACACACACACACACACACACACACACTCACACACACACACACTCCCCTCCTATAGCTTTCGGGGAGTTATGGTCACGCTCCACCAAACCCCACAGACAGACAGGAAGTGGCACAGAATCTCCATAGAAACCAACTGCATGAAACTTTATCGCGTTTTCTGAGACGGTGATTATTGTTGCAGCAGACGGAGACTTTCAGCGGCTTTGCAAAGACACTCGAGGCTCAGATCGAAGGCGCCGTACCCGATTATTACTGTTTTAAACGCGTGAAAAACAGAACTACAGTCTGCAAAGTTATTCCTCATTTACTTCACCCCCAATTTACGCCAGAGCAGCAACACGGCAGGCGTCGCTTTCCGTTTTAATTTGCGTCTCCAGCTTTTTTATCAGGGATGAGACAGATGAGCCCGATGTCCGTTCAAAATGTCCTTTCATCAGGAGCTCGAGAAATGACTCGTGATGGACACAGAAAGTTTACAGTCCGTCCATTTTCTTGCTCTTATCCGGGGCCGGGCGGTCGGGGCATCAGTCTAAGCAGGGACTCCCAGACTTCCTCCACCCCAGACACTTCCTCCATCTCCTCCTGGACCCTGAGCCGTTCCCAGGCCCAGAGACAGAGTCCCTCCAGCTGGTCCCGGGTCTTCCTCCTTGACGTGGAGAAGCAGCGGTTCTACTCCGAGCTCCTCCTGCGTGAAACTCATTTCTTCTCTTGTATCTCGATCTGGTCCTTTCGGTCGTTCCCCAGAGTCAGGACCACAGGTGAGGGGAGGAACGTGACTGAGGTGAATCCAGAGCTTTGCCTTTGGGCTCAGCTCCTTCTTCACCACAACGGCCCCGATACAGCGACCGCATCACTGCCGACGCTGCACCGATCCACCTGTCAACCTCACGCTCCATCCTCCCCTCACTGAGAACAAGACCCCGAGATACTGGAACTGCTCCACCCACCCGGAGTTTACAGTTGCGGAGGATAAATATAAAACATTTTCGACATGAAACAGCAACTTTACAAGAACAGGACGCACGGAGCAGACAACTAAAGTGAAATGGTGAGTGGTGGAATTAATGCGGGAACTGCAGCACCAACGCGTCGTCTCTCTTGTTGTCAACGTTTGTTTTGTGATATAAAACATAATCCAATCAATCAACAATGAATACATAAACGAGGTAAATAGTTTAGTGTTTAAATGTGAGAATCCGCAGAGAATCCACGTCTCAGGAGCAGCTCCACTATCTCCGGTGTACATTAAATTTACTCTTTTAAAAACACGTGTGTGCAACTTTATGCGTCGCTGAAGCTCCCGGGATAAATTCCAGGTTATGCATTTCAAACGTCGTAATTATCCACCGTAATGAGTTAACCCTATAACGCCAAACGTATCATATTTGATACATGAGTTTTTCAGCCCTCCACATGAGCAGTGTGATATTTGTTTCCCTGAAAAACCTGATGTGTACAATCAGATACATGCAGTGCATCACAAAAAGAGTAAAAATAACTAAAATCAGTGTTTATTTGAGCATAATAAAATAAAACATAAACAAAAAAACAACAACAAAAACAAAACAACAACAAAAAAGTTATGTTTCCCAGCCAGTTCCAGTGGTGGATTTCCTATTACTGCATCATGGCAGCACTTTTTATGTTTAGAATTACACATTTGTGGATTTATTTGTATTTTATTATGTTTTTGTTTGTTCAGGAAAAAAAAAAAGAGCATTGTGACCTGATGATGAAACTCATATATGGAAACTGATATTTAAAAATGTTTTTGTTTGTTCAGAGGGACCAGTAAAGGCTTGAAATGAATAGAGAAAATAGAAAGAATTGGGATTTTCTGTCACTTATTTAATGGTTTGGGCTTTACAGGGATAAAAAGCGTCCACAGTGATGCTAACAACGCTAACGCTTTGTGGTTATACGGAGTGAAATTATTCTGACCTGAAGAGCTGCTCATAAAACATATCTGATAATAATCACAGGATAATCTGTTTATAAAGTACACAGTGGACTTATCTGACGTGAAGAGCGGCTCGTAGATTGTATCTGTACGGGGGAAGACACATTTGCAGGGGCAGATATTTTAGTTTGGAGGAGCGTTGGAGGGGCTCAGGTCTTCAGTGCTTTGCTGTTTAAACGAGTTCAAATGCATTTTTCCCCTCGAATGATTTATAAAACTGAATATGGAATTATTCTTCTATTATAGTCTCATTTTGAACACTCTGTAGTTGCCGTTTGAACATTTTTAGTCAAAGCTGAATCTTCTATGAAAATGAGTCAAAAATCTGTGGGGGAGCAATGGAGGTGCATTTGCCAGGCGAGGGGCCACTGCCCCCCCGAGCCCCCCCACCTGTGCCGCCCCTGCACATTTGGCTCAAATACACGGGAAAAATCAGGCACAGGCCGTTGAATACGATACAAATGCATCTGTGTGGTGATGGAGGGTTTTATTTGGGGAAAGATGTCAATTAACACTTAACTTTAACTATTAGCGTCTGTAAACATAATATGTGCTGAGCTAGTAGTAGTAGTAGTAGTAGTAGTAGTAGCAGCAGTATTAGTAGTATTAGTAGTAGTAATAGTTGTAGTAGTAGTAGTAGTAGTAGCAGCAGTATTAGTAGTATTAGTAGTAGTAATAGTTGTAGTAGTAGTAGTAGTAGTAGTAGTAGTATATTGTTCTTACTGTGGCAGGTTTGGTGCAGCTGGTAATAGTATTTGTAGTAATAATAGTAATAGTAGTAGCAGTAGTAATAGTAGCAGCAGTAGTAGTAGTAGTATTTGTAGTAGTAGTAGTAGAAGTAGTGGTAGTAGTAGTAGTAGTAGTAGTATTTGTAGTAGTAATAATAATAGTAGTAGTAGCAGTAGTAGTAGTAGTAGTTTGTTAGTAGTAGTAGTAGTATTTGTAGTAGTAGTAGAAGTATATTGTTCTTACTGTGGCAGGTTTGGTGCAGCTGGTAATAGTATTTGTAGTAGTAATAGTAATAGTAGTAGTAGTATTTGTAGTAGTATTTGTAGTAGTAGTATTTGTAGTAGTAGCAGTAGTAGCAGTAGTAGTAGCAGTAGTAGTAGTAGTAGTAGTAGTAGTAGCAGCAGCAGTAGTAGTAGTAGTAGTAGTAGTAGTAGCAGCAGCAGGAGTAGTAGTAGTAGTAGTCGTAGTAGTAGTAGTAGTAGTAGTTTGTTAGTAGTAGTAGTCGTAGTAGCAGTAGTAGCAGTAGTAGTAGTAGTAGTAGTAGTAGTAGTAGTAGTAGTAGTATTTGTAGTATATTGCTCTTACTGTGGCAGGTTTGGTGCAGCTGGTAATAGTATTTGTAATAGTATTTGTAATAGTATTTGTAATAGTATTTGTAGTAGTATTTGTAGTAGTAGTATTTGTAGTAGTAGCAGTAGTAGCAGTAGTAGTAGTAGTAGTAGTAGTAGTAGTAGCAGTAGTAGCAGTAGTAGTAGTAGTAGTAGTAGTAGTAGTAGTAGTAGTAGTAGTAGTAGTAGTAGTAGCAGCAGCAGTAGTAGTAGTAGTAGTAGTCGTAGTAGTAGTAGTAGTAGTAGTTTGTTAGTAGTAGTAGTAGTAGTAGTAGTAGTAGCAGTAGTAGTAGTAGTAGTAGTAATAACAGTAGTAGTAGTAGTAGTAGCAGTAGTAGTAGTAGTAGTAGTAATAACAGTAGTAGTAGTAGTATTTGTAGTACTGTGTTCTTACTGTGGCAGGTTTGGTGCAGCTGGTACATTCCTTCTCCACACGTTTTCACACATTGTCCCTGATGAAGCAGGAAACCACCAGGACAAACGGAACAGTGAGACACAGAGGGGCCCCAACACGAAGAGCAGGAACTGTGGCAGTCTGCAGGAGGAAGAGAGGGACAACGTGAAAGAGAGGAGGACCAAAAGAGAGGGAGGAAGAAAGAGAGAAGGACCAAAAGAGAGGGAGGGTGAGAGAGAGAAGGACCAAAAGAGAGGGGGACAGAGAGGGAGGAAGAGAGAGAGAGAAGGACCAAAAGAGAGGGAGGGTGAGAGAGAGAAGGACCAAAAGAGAGGGGGGCAGAGAGGGAGGGAGGAAGAGAGAAGGACCAAAAGAGAGGGGGGCAGAGAGGGAGGAAGAAAGAGAGAAGGACCAAAAGAGAGGGGGACAGAGAGGGAGGAAGAAAGAGAGGGGGAGAGACAGACAGAGAGAGAGAAGGTGGGTATGGAGAGTCAGAGAGCAAACAGAGAGAGACAGAGAACAGAGAGAGAGAGAAGAGGGGCAGAAAAGAAGGAATAGACAGAAAGGTGGGGAAGGGGGATGAAAAGTGAAAGAGAAGAGGGTGGAGAGGGACAGAGAAAATGTGGTGGCAGAGAGAGAGAGAAGAGGGGCAGAGAGAGAATGTGAGAGAGAGAGAGAGAGAGAGAGAAAAGAGGGTGTCAGATAGAGAAAATAAAGAGACAGAGAAGATGTGCAGAGAGAAAGAGAAGCAGAAAGAGAGAAAGAGAAAAGGGGGTGCAGATAAATAAATATATATTGAGAGAAAAAGGGGCAGAGAGAGAGAGACAGAAAGAGAGAGAGAAAAGAGGGTGGCAGATCGATCGATAAATAGAGAGAGAGAAAGAGAAGACGGGAAGAGAGAGAGATAGAGAGAGAGAAGGGTTGGCAAATAGATAATTAGAGACAGAAAGAGAGAGAGACAGAGAGAGGTAAAGAGAGAAAAGGGGATGGCATATAGATAGATAAATGGAGAGAGAGAAAGAGAAGAGGGGCAGAGAGAGAGCGAGAGAAAAGGGAGTAGCAAATAGAGAAAGAAAAGGGGGTAGCAGATAGATCGCGAGAGAGAAGAGGGGCAGAGAGAGTGAGTGTGAGAAAGATAAAGAGAGAAAAGGGGTGGCAGATAGATAGATAAATAGAGAGAGAAACAGAAGGGGCAGAGAGAGAGAGATAGAAAGCAAGAAAGAGAGAAAAGGGAGTGTCAGACAGACAGAGAGAAAGAGAAATCGGGTTTGCAGATAGAGACAGAGAGACAGAAATAAGCAGAGAGATTAATAGAGAGAGAAAGAGAGAAAAGGGGGCGCAGACAGAAATAGAGACAGAGAGAGAGATAGACAGAGAGGGGTAGAGAGAGCGGGAACAGAAGGACAGATCCACGCGATAATGATGATGTCAAAACCCCAAATGAAGGACGACTTCCAAAGCTCTACATGGGTTCCCCTGTGGGCGAGTCGCTGCTTTTCAAAGAAACGTCCAAGGACACGAAAACACACGAATGACGAGTTCTTTCTGTGTCAAAAACCCACTTCATCTGTGTCAAAACCCACTTCATCTGTGTCAAAACCCACTTCATCTGTGTCAAAACCCACTTCATCTGTGTCAAAACCCACTTCATCTGTGTCAAAACCCACTTCATCTGTGTCAAAACCCACTTCATCTGTGTCAAAACCCACTTCATGTGTCAAAACCCACTTCATCTGTGTCAAAACCCACTTCATCTGTGTCAAAACCCACTTCATCTGTGTCAAAAACCCACTTCATGTGTCAAAACCCACTTCATCTGTGTCAAAACCCACTTCATCTGTGTCAAAACCCACTTCATCTGTGTCAAAACCCACTTCATCTGTGTCAAAACCCACTTCATGTGTCAAAACCCACTTCATCTGTGTCAAAACCCACTTCATCTGTGTCAAAACCCACTTCATCTGTGTCAAAACCCACTTCATCTGTGTCAAAACCCACGTCATCTGTGTCAAAACCCACTTCATCTGTCAAAACCCACTTCATCTGTGTCAAAACCCACTTCATCTGTGTCAAAACCCACTTCATCTGTGTCAAAACCCACTTCATCTGTGTCAAAACCCACTTCATCTGTGTCAAAACCCACGTCATCTGTGTCAAAACCCACTTCATCTGTCAAAACCCACTTCATCTGTGTCAAAACCCACTTCATCTGTGTCAAAACCCACTTCATCTGTGTCAAAACCCACTTCATCTGTGTCAAAACCCACTTCATCTGTCAAAACCCACTTCATCTGTGTCAAAACCCACTTCATCTGTGTCAAAACCCACTTCATCTGTGTCAAAACCCACGTCATCTGTGTCAAAACCCACTTCATCTGTGTCAAAACCCACTTCATCTGTGTCAAAAACCCACTTCATCTGTGTCAAAACCCACTTCATCTGTGTCAAAACCCACTTCATCTGTGTCAAAACCCACGTCATCTGTGTCAAAACCCACTTCATCTGTGTCAAAACCCACTTCATCTGTGTCAAAACCCACTTCATCTGTGTCAAAAACCCACTTCATCTGTGTCAAAACCCACTTCATCCGTGTCAAAACCCACTTCATCTGTCAAAACCCACTTCATCTGTGTCAAAACCCACTTCATCTGTGTCAAAACCCACTTCATCTGTGTCAAAAACCCACTTCATGTGTCAAAACCCACTTCATCTGTGTCAAAACCCACTTCATCTGTGTCAAAACCCACTTCATCTGTGTCAAAACCCACTTCATCTGTGTCAAAAACCCACTTCATGTGTCAAAACCCACTTCATCTGTGTCAAAACCCACTTCATCTGTGTCAAAACCCACTTCATCTGTGTCAAAACCCACTTCATCTGTGTCAAAACCCACTTCATCTGTGTCAAAACCCACTTCATCTGTGTCAAAACCCACTTCATCTGTGTCAAAACCCACTTCATCTGTGTCAAAACCCACTTCATCCGTGTCAAAACCCACTTCATCTGTGTCAAAACCCACTTCATCTGTGTCAAAACCCACTTCATCTGTGTCAAAACCCACTTCATCTGTGTCAAAAACCCACTTGATCTGTGTCAAAACCCACTTGATCTGTGTCAAAACCCACTTGATCTGTGTCAAAACCCACTTCCTCTGTGTCAAAAACCCACTTCATCTGTGTCAAAACCCACTTCATCTGTGTCAAAAACCCACTTGATCTGTGTCAAAACCCACTTCCTCTGTGTCAAAAACCCACTTCATCTGTGTCAAAACCCACTTCATCTGTGTCAAAACCCACTTGATCTGTGTCAAAACCCACTTCATCTGTGTCAAAACCCACTTCATCTGTGTCAAAACCCACTTCCTCTGTGTCAAAACCCACTTCATCTGTGTCAAAACCCACTTCATCTGTGTCAAAACCCACTTCATCTGTGTCAAAACCCACGTCATCTGTGTCAAAACCCACTTCATCTGTGTCATAACCCACTTAATATGTGTCAAAACCCACTTCCTCTGTTTCAAACCCAACTTCATCTGTGTCAAAACCCACTTCATCTGTGTCAAAACCCACTTCATCTGTGTCAAAACCCACTTCATCTGTGTCAAAACCCACTTCATCTGTGTCAAAACCCACTTCATCTGTGTCAAAACCCACTTCATCTGTGTCAAAACCCACTTCATCTGTGTCAAAACCCACTTCATCTGTGTCAAAACCCACTTCATCTGTGTCAAAACCCACTTCATCTGTGTCAAAACCCACTTCATCTGTGTCAAAACCCACTTCATCTGTGTCAAAACCCACTTCATCTGTGTCAAAACCCACTTCATCTGTGTCAAAACCCACTTCATCTGTGTCAAAACCCACTTCATCTGTGTCAAAACCCACTTCATCTGTGTCAAAACCCACTTCATCTGTGTCAAAACCCACTTCATCTGTGTCAAAACCCACTTCATCTGTGTCAAAACCCACTTCATCTGTGTCAAAACCCACTTCATCTGTGTCAAAACCCACTTCATCTGTGTCAAAACCCACTTCATCTGTGTCAAAACCCACTTCATCTGTGTCAAAACCCACTTCATCTGTGTCAAAACCCACTTCATCTGTGTCAAAACCCACTTCATCTGTGTCAAAACCCACTTCATCTGTGTCAAAACCCACTTCATCTGTGTCAAAACCCACTTCATCTGTGTCAAAACCCACTTCATCTGTGTCAAAACCCACTTCATCTGTGTCAAAACCCACTTCATCTGTGTCAAAACCCACGTCATCTGTGTCAAAACCCACTTCATCTGTGTCAAAACCCACTTCATCTGTGTCAAAAACCCACTTCATCTGTGTCAAAACCCACTTCATCTGTGTCAAAACCCACTTCATCTGTGTCAAAACCCACTTCATCTGTGTCAAAACCCACTTCATCTGTGTCAAAACCCACTTCATCTGTGTCAAAACCCACTTCATCTGTGTCAAAACCCCACTTCATCTGTGTCAAAACCCACGTCATCTGTGTCAAAACCCACGTCATCTGTGTCAAAACCCACTTCATCTGTGTCAAAACCCACTTCATGTGTCAAAACCCACTTCATCTGTGTCAAAACCCACGTCATCTGTGTCAAAACCCACTTCATCTGTGTCAAAACCCACTTCATCTGTCAAAACCCACTTCATCTGTCAAAACCCACTTCATCTGTGTCAAAAACCCACTTCATCTGTGTCAAAACCCACTTCATCTGTGTCAAAACCCACTTCATCTGTGTCAAAACCCACTTCATCTGTGTCAAAACCCACTTCATCTGTGTCAAAACCCACTTCATCTGTGTCAAAACCCACATCATCTGTGTCAAAACCCACATCATCTGTGTCAAAACCCACATCATCTGTGTCAAAACCCACTTCATCTGTGTCAAAACCCACTTCATCTGTGTCAAAAACCCACTTCATCTGTGTCAAAACCCATTTAATCTGTGTCAAAAACCCACTTCATCTGTGTCAAAACCCACTTCATCTGTGTCAAAACCCGCTTCATCGGTGTCAAAACCCGCTTCATCTGTGTCAAAACCCACTTCATCTGTGTCAAAACCCACTTCATCTGTGTCAAAACCCACTTCATCTGTGTCAAAACCCACTTCATCTGTGTCAAAACCCACTTCATCTGTGTCAAAACCCACTTCATCTGTGTCAAAACCCACTTCATCTGTGTCAAAACCCACTTCATCTGTGTCAAAACCCACTTCATCTGTGTCAAAACCCACGTCATCTGTGTCAAAACCCACTTCATCTGTGTCAAAACCCACTTCATCTGTGTCAAAACCCACTTCATCTGTGTCAAAACCCACTTCATCTGTGTCAAAACCCACTTCATCTGTGTCAAAAACCCACTTCATCTGTGTCAAAACCCACTTCATCTGTGTCAAAACCCACTTCATCTGTGTCAAAACCCACTTCATCTGTGTCAAAACCCACTTCATCTGTGTCAAAACCCACTTCATCTGTGTCAAAACCCACTTCATCTGTGTCAAAACCCACGTCATCTGTGTCAAAACCCACGTCATCTGTGTCAAAACCCACTTCATCTGTGTCAAAACCCACTTCATCTGTGTCAAAACCCACTTCATCTGTGTCAAAACCCACTTCATCTGTGTCAAAACCCACTTCATCTGTGTCAAAACCCACTTCATCTGTGTCAAAACCCACTTCATCTGTGTCAAAACCCACTTCATCTGTGTCAAAACCCACTTCATCTGTGTCAAAACCCACTTCATCTGTGTCAAAACCCACTTCATCTGTGTCAAAAGCCACTTCATCTGTGTCAAATACATCTTCATCTGTTTCAAACTCCACTTCTTCTGTGTAAATAACATCTTCATCTGTGTCAAAACCCACTTCATCTGTGTCAAAACCCACTTCATCTGTGTCAAAACCCACTTCATCTGTGTCAAAACCCACTTCATCTGTGTCAAAACCCACTTCATCTGTGTCAAAACCCACTTCATCTGTGTCAAAACCCACTTCATCTGTGTCAAAACCCACTTCATCTGTGTCAAAACCCACTTCATCTGTGTCAAAACCCACTTCATCTGTGTCAAAACCCACTTCATCTGTGTCAAAACCCACTTCATCTGTGTCAAAACCCACTTCATCTGTGTCAAAGCCCACTTCATCTGTGTCAAAACCCACTTCATCTGTGTCAAAACCCACTTCATCTGTGTCAAAACCCACGTCATCTGTGTCAAAACCCACGTCATCTGTGTCAAAACCCACTTCATCGGTGTCAAAACCCACTTCATCTGTGTCAAAACCCACTTCATCTGTGTCAAAACCCACTTCCTCTGTGTCAAAAACCCACTTCATCTGTGTCAAAACCCACTTCATCTGTGTCAAAGCCCACTTCATCTGTGTCAAAACCCACTTCATCTGTGTCAAAACCCACTTCATCTGTGTCAAAACCCACTTCATCTGTGTCAAAACCCACTTCATCTGTGTCAAAACCCACTTCATCTGTGTCAAAACCCACTTCATCTGTGTCAAAACCCACTTCATCTGTGTCAAAACCCACTTCATCTGTGTCAAAACCCACTTCATCTGTGTCAAAACCCACTTCATCTGTGTCAAAACCCACTTCATCTGTGTCAAAACCCACTTCATCTGTGTCAAAACCCACTTCATCTGTGTCAAAACCCACTTCATCTGTGTCAAAACCCACTTCATCTGTGTCAAAACCCACTTCATCTGTGTCAAAACCCACTTCATCTGTGTCAAAACCCACTTCATCTGTGTCAAAACCCACTTCATCTGTGTCAAAACCCACTTCATCTGTGTCAAAACCCACTTCATCTGTGTCAAAACCCACTTCATCTGTGTCAAAACCCACTTCATCTGTGTCAAAACCCACTTCATCTGTGTCAAAACCCACTTCATCTGTGTCAAAACCCACTTCATCTGTGTCAAAACCCACTTCATCTGTGTCAAAACCCACTTCATCTGTGTCAAAACCCACTTCATCTGTGTCAAAACCCACTTCATCTGTGTCAAAACCCACTTCATCTGTGTCAAAACCCACTTCATCTGTGTCAAAACCCACTTCATCTGTGTCAAAACCCACTTCATCTGTGTCAAAACCCACTTCATCTGTGTCAAAACCCACTTCATCTGTGTCAAAACCCACTTCATCTGTGTCAAATCCCACTTCATCTGTGTCAAAACCCACTTCAGCTGTGTCAAAACCCACTTCATCTGTGTCAAAAACCACGTCATCTGTGTCAAAACCCACTTCATCTGTGTCAAAACCCACTTCATCTGTGTCAAAACCCACTTCATCTGTGTCAAAACCCACTTCATCTGTGTCAAAACCCACTTCATCTGTGTCAAAACCCACTTCATCTGTTTCAAATCACACTTCATCTGTGTCATTACCCACTTCTTCTGTGTCAATCACCACTTCATCTGTGTCAAAACCCACTTCATCTGTGTCAAAACCCACTTCATCTGTGTCAAAACCCACTTCATCTGTGTCAAAACCCACTTCATCTGTGTCAAAACCCACTTCATCTGTGTCAAAACCCACTTCATCTGTGTCAAAACCCACTTCATCTGTGTCAAAACCCACTTCATCTGTGTCAAAACCCACTTCATCTGTGTCAAACCCACTTCATCTGTGTCAAAACCCACTTCATCTTTGTCAAAACCCACTTCATCTGTGTCAAAACCCACTTCATCTGTGTCAAAACCCACTTCATCTGTGTCAAAACCCACTTCATCTGTGTCAAAACCCACTTCATCTGTGTCAAAACCCACTTCATCTGTGTCAAAACCCACTTCATCTGTGTCAAAACCCACTTCATCTGTGTCAAAACCCACTTCATCTGTGTCAAAACCCACTTCATCTGTGTCAAAACCCACTTCATCTGTGTCAAAACCCACTTCATCTGTGTCAAAACCCACTTCATCTGTGTCAAAACCCACTTCATCTGTGTCAAAACCCACTTCATCTGTGTCAAAACCCACTTCATCTGTGTCAAAACCCACTTCATCTGTGTCAAAACCCACTTCATCTGTGTCAAAACCCACTTCATCTGTGTCAAAACCCACTTCATCTGTGTCAAAACCCACTTCATCTGTGTCAAAACCCACTTCATCTGTGTCAAAACCCACTTCATCTGTGTCAAAACCCACTTCATCTGTGTCAAAACCCACTTCATCTGTGTCAAAACCCACTTCATCTGTGTCAAAACCCACTTCATCTGTGTCAAAACCCACATCATCGCACTCAAACCTCCACGAAACTGAGAAATCCCACGACTTCACACTCCGGGAAAATATAATCACCAAACCCTCGGCCCAGAAATAACCCGAGGCTTTTCCAGGACGGACGGGACCCACCTCTGCATCTGCCGTGGCCGTCCTTGTAGTGCTGCGGCGGACACTCGGAAATACATTTCCCATGATGCAGCGCGGCTCCCGGGGGACAGCTGGTGCAGAGGGGTTTGTCCGGGAAGCAGGACTCACAGGACGAGTCACAGGCTGGAGAGAAAAGAGTCGTTAAAACAAAACCTGCCCGGAAGAAAGTCACGGGAAGAGACGTCAAAGGTCATGAGAGGAGCAGGATTCTGTCAACGTCAACGCGGTAATCGAGATTAGATGAATGAAGTCCATAACGCGACCATTTTTTTAGTGGTGATTAAAGTTCTCCAGCCTTTTGTCTCTTCTCACCCGATGCTCAGCTCTGGTTCAGGCTCAGATGAGTTGGAGCAGGAAGTGTTCGGTGCTTTTCCCCGGGAAGAACCAAGTGCAGAGGACGAACCTCAGAACTAATTATAATGAACCAAAGTGGGTTTGTGCTACTGTCCAGATGCACCACCACGGAACCAGCCGAGATCCGCGGAAAGGACCACACTGGAGCACTGCTTTATGACAATTTTATTGCCTGGTGCAGCCAAATAATCGAATAAACGCCCCAAGTTACACCTCCGAGCGAAACACTCAGGTGCAGCGACCGGAGCCACAGCCAAGAGCCTCAGATCTGACAAACCACCATTTCAGACCTGTGATAACACGGCAAAGAAACTAACAAGTAACACATAGAACTGCTTTACGTTATGGCTTTAAAAGTGTCTTGAAACACTATTTTAAACATGCAATTCAATATGCGATTAATTGCGATTAACCATGGAAATTCTGAGATTAATCGTGATTTAAAATATGAATCGTTTGACAGCCCAAATAAAATTATAAATATAATTAATTTTTCATAGACACAGATACGTTTTATGCCAAACTGTGGAATATTACAGCCAAAATAAAACCATGGAAACAAGGTCCTCACAATAATAACACAAGTAAGAGTCAAAGTTTTACTGGCTTTAGAGGGAAAAGTGGTGAAACTCAGGAAAGTTGCATCGTTAAATAATCCACATTTTAATCAGCAGTGTGATACCTTCTGCTGCTGTCGACTAATGAAAAAGTCTGATAAATCGCACGTCTGAAATGGGATTAATCATGATTAATCACGTCATCATTTTAATTCTGTCATTTCAAGCATAACCAAAAGCGATTTATTTAATTATTTCCCCAATCGTAACTTAAAGATCCCCAACCGGCTTTAATGTGAGTCCACAGACTGTATGTGTCAGGCCGGTGCACACGGCCAAACCACTTTGTAAATGTAAAACAAGGACAGTGCAGATAAAACAGGAAACTCGGAGAGAAAAGACGCTCTGTGCCAGATTTAGCTTCAAGCTCCTTTCCATCTGCAGTCCTCAAAAACGAGAAACTGTTTACCGCTCCAGCCACAACATTTCATCATTAAAACAGTCCAAATTCATTCAGTCTAATTTCCATAAATGCAAGATTTCAAATTCATCATTATCCTCGAAAAAATGTCATTGTTTTAGCCCATGAGAGAAACTGTGGGAGTTTGTGCAAGTTTTAATGACTTATTTACTTATCGATTTTCGTGCCCTGTCTTGGAAAGTGTTGTGTTTTTTATAATATACTTTATGTTTATTGTGATTTTAAGCCAAACATTGTTGGTTTATTTCGAGCATAGTTCGCAAAATCTTATGTACAGACCTGCAAACTCCAAATACAAGAAGCAAAAGTAAGAACATTTAAACAAGGACGATCAGATTTGTTTACATGAACGAAAAGGAGTGGGAGGAAGTAAAAAAACGTATTAAATCCCACCGCTTCTCCAAATTTAGAAAGTCAGTCCTTTCTCACTTCCTGTTAGTCTTTCATTAAGACTTAAACAAGCGACTTTACAGACTTCACATTTAAATTAGACTGAAGTGATCAGCCACAGTAAACATTAGATCCTTTCAAACTCAAAAAGAAGCTTCTTCATTAGTGTGACAAACTAATTCCTTTAAACCTTTTTTTTTTAACTGTTTTAAATCCAGACATTCCTTTTGAACATGATGAATGAATTCATTATTTGCGGAACAAAACCGTTCTGTGCTGGAGCTCTGTAAACACTTCAGTCGTTCAGGTAGAATGAGGGCAAAGGAGAGAATTCAGTTCGAAAACTGGACAAAAGTTTATTTAGTCGAATACGTTTCTCAGCTCATCCAAACTGCTTCTTCAGTTCTGGTCAGACGCTGGAGGACACGGCCTTAAACCTGCCTGAAGGGAGGAGTTAGATACTATGAAATTACCCTGAAACTAACACCCTACTAGTTTACAGTTACTGTTTGTAGCTCGGCCTGGTGAAGTCACCCTGAGTGTGGCTCATGTCAGCAGAATCGTTCAGGGCCATAATGGAGCGTTCACACCTCTGGGCCTCACCTGACGACATCGATTGTTTTTTAAGTTTGTTTTGATTCAGGTTTGGGGAGTTATAGATGGAGACAGATGGTGTCTGAGGCCTCCATTTCTGTTTGAAAAAGGGTTCTTTTTTAACAAAATTATCCTTTTTTACGCCCCTCTCAAACCAATTCTTCTCTCTGGGTAATATCTGCACATCACTGTCCTCAAACGATCCTCCAGTGTAACAGGAGCGCCACACTGGAGACACGAAACGGCCACTGCACAAGAGGAAGTACCAGCACAGACGAGAGAGCAACACAGGACCTCAGTCTGCTGTACATCTGCACCTAAAAGGACCTCAGTCTGCTACATCTGCACCTAAAAGGACCTCAGTCTGCTGTACATCTGCACCTAAAAGGACCTCAGTCTGTTGTACATCTGCGCCTAAAAGGACCTCAGTCTGCTGTACATCTGCACCTAAAAGGACCTCAGTCTGTTGTACATCTGCACCTAAAAGGACCTCAGTCTGTTGTACATCTGCACCTAAAAGGACCTCAGTCTGCTGTACATCTGCACCTAAAAGGACCTCAGTCTGTTGTACATCTGCACCTAAAAGGACCTCAGTCTGTTGTACATCTGCACCTAAAAGGACCTCAGTCTGCTGTACATCTGTACCTAAAAGGACCTCAGTCTGCTGTACACCTGCACTTAAAAGGACCTCAGTCTGCCGTACATCTGCACCTAAAAGGACCTCAGTCTGTTGTACATCTGCACCTAAAAGGACCTCAGTCTGCTGTACATCTGCACCTAAAAGGACCTCAGTCTGTTGTACATCTGCACCTAAAAGGACCTCAGTCTGTTGTACATCTGCACCTAAAAGGACCTCAGTCTGCTGTACATCTGCACCTAAAAGGACCTCAGTCTGTTGTACATCTGCACCTAAAAGGACCTCAGTCTGCTGTACATCTGCACCTAAAAGGACCTGTCTGCCGTACATCTGCACCTAAAAGGACCTCAGTCTGTTGTACATCTGCACCTAAAAGGACCTCAGTCTGTTGTACATCTGCACCTAAAAGGACCTCAGTCTGCCGTACATCTGCACCTAAAAGGACCTCAGTCTGCTGTACATCTGCACCTAAAAGGACCTCAGTCTGTTGTACATCTGCACCTAAAAGGACCTCAGTCTGTTGTACATCTGCACCTAAAAGGACCTCAGTCTGCCGTACATCTGCACCTAAAAGGACCTCAGTCTGCTGTACATCTGCACCTAAAAGGACCTCAGTCTGCTGTACATCTGCACCTAAAAGGACCTCAGTCTGTTGTACATCTGCACCTAAAAGCCTCGGGCCACTAGTTTGAGGATCTGTAAAACACATTTACCTACAAGTATGAATAGAGCGACCTAACATAACCTAATTAGGGTTAAAGTGGAACTCGGGCACGTTTGAAGCTAAAGTTCGTCGCTAGAGGAGGTGGAATTTTGTCAGAAGCCAAAAAACGGCACAGATCAGTGTTTCCTCGGTGGAGATCTCACTGTGGCAGTGAGTCTGTCAAGGCAACAAACTAGTGTAGTGATGGAGGCAAGTTCTGAACTAGTGTAGTGATGGGGGCAAGTTCTGAACTAGTGTAGTGATGGGGGCAAGTTCTGAACTAGTGTAGTGATGGGGGCAAGTTCTGAACTAGTGTAGTGATGGGGGCAAGTTTTTAACTTCCTCAGAGCTTCCCCGTCGGAGCGATGGCGCGGTCGGAGCGATGGGGCAGTCGGAGCGATGGGGCAGTCGGAGTGAGTACATCTTCCTCTTATAGACTCCGAACACTCACTTCTCGTAATGTGCAACAAGAGGCTTCGGCGCCCTACTTTACCTCGGCCCCCGAACCGAAGTTATTTCTTTTTTACGACAGCCCCGAGCGTCATTATCCGCAGATGTGATCCTGACGGGAACAGGGCCAAAAATTCCCTCTGGTGATTTCCCACTGCACAGGCCAAAGCCCAAAAGACTCAATCGTCAATGTCGTTTCTAATCACATTTATTTACTAGTGAATTATATTTTTTGGCTAAAAATTACATTCCCGAACCATTTTCTTTCAACAACTTTCAGTTTCTCTTCTTCATCGTCAGTAGTCGATTCTCACTTGTTGCTTCTGGAGTCGATAATCGAGTCTTTTGGGCTTTGGCCTGTGCAGTGGGAAATCAGCAGAGGGAAGTGTGAGGTGTTTATAAAGTTGTTTTCTAACGTTTCCAGACACTAATGAGTGAACCAGGCAGAGCGTTTGGTTTGTTAGACTCGTGGCTGTTGTAAGATGGGTGAAAGTGGTGTTCAGAACTTGCCCCCATCACTACACTAGTTCAGAACTTGCCCCATCACTACACTAGTTCAGAACTTGCCCCCATCTCTACACTAGTTCAGAACTTGCCCCCATCACTACACTAGTTCAGAACTTGCCCCCATCACTACACTAGTTCAGAACTTGCCCCCATCACTACACTAGTTCAGAACTTGCCCCCATCACTACACTAGTTCAGAACTTGCCCCCATCTCTACACTAGTTCAGAACTTGCCCCCATCACTACACTAGTTCAGAACTTGCCCCCATCACTACACTAGTTCAGAACTTGCCCCCATCTCTACACTAGTTCAGAACTTGCCCCCATCACTACACTAGTTCAGAACTTGCCCCCATCACTACACTAGTTTGTTGCCTTGACAGACTCACTGCCACAGTGAGATCTCCACCGAGGAAACACTGATCTGTGCCGTTTTTTGGCTTCTGACAGAATTCCACCACCTCTAGAGACGGACTTTAGCTTCAGACGTGCCGGAGTTCAGCTTTAAAGGAGTTTGGAGAAATATTTGGTGAGTGACCTGTTCCACATTAGAACTGATGGGCTTTAAAGTAAGAGTCAAGAATAGTAAAGTAATAACAGTGTTTTTTCTCAGGTAAATCTTTGAGCCAAACCCCTGTGTGTTTGTCCAAACTGAGCGTGTGCAGATCTGACTCTCTCATGATTAATACCACGGCGTGTTTTGATTCATCGCCTTCGTCAGGGCGCTAACGATGACACCTTTAATTATTCCCATTGATGGATGAGTTTGTGTAACCCGAGGAAACAAACTCACACACAATGAGAGCCTGTAATGTCTCTGAAGAGCACATTTCCTGCATATCAAACCGAGTACTGTCTCGCTAAAGGGCATGAGCACTAAACACTGTGGCACAAAACCAGAGCTGCACATGAACCTGGAACTAAACCCAGACTTTCTTAGTCTTACTGAACTCCTACATTTGCAGAATCTCAGCACAGGTCTGATTTGGTCCTGTTTTAGTCCTGTTTTGGTCCAGTTTTAGTCCTGGTTTAGTCCTGGTTTTGTCCTGGTTTTGTCCTGGTTTAGTCCTGGTCTAGTCCCGTTTTAGTCATGTTTTAGTTCTGTTTTAGTCCTGGTTTTAGTCCTGCTTTAGGGCTGCTTTAGTCCTATTTTAGTCCCATTTTAGACCTGCTTTAGACCTACTTTAGTCCTGTTTTTAGTCTTGGTTGTAATCCTATTTTAGTCCTGTTTTTAGTCCTATTTTAGTCCTGTTTTAGACCTGTTTTAGTTCTGGTTTTAGTCCTAGTTTAGTCCTGGTTTTAGTCCTATTTTAGTCCTGTTTTAGTACAGTTTTAGTCCTGGTTTTAGTCCTGCTTTAGACCTGCTTTAGTTCTGGTTTTAGTCCTGTTTTAGTCCTGGTTTTAGTCCTTGTTTAGTACAGTTTTAGTACTGTATTAGCCCTGTTTAAGTCCTGGTTTTCGTTCTGGTTTTAGTCCTGTTTTGGTCCAGTTTTAGACCTGTTTTGGTCCAGTTTTAGTCCTGTTCTGGTCCTGTTTTAGTCCTGTTTTAGTTCTGGTTTTAGTCCTATTTTAGTCCTGGTTTTAGTCCTGTTTTAGTCCAGTTTTAGTCCTATTCTAGTCCTGGTTTTAGTCCTGTTTTAGACCTGTTTTAGACCTGCTTTAGACCTGCTTTAGTTCTGGTTTTAGTCCTGTTTTAGTCCTGGTTTTAGTCCTATTTTAGTCCTGGTTTTAGTCCTAATTTTAGTCCTGTTTTCGTCCTATTTTCGTTCTGGTTTTAGTCCTGTTTTGGTCCTGGTTTAGTCCTGTTTTAGTCCTGTTTCGGCCCTGGTTTTAGTCCTGCTTTAGTCCTGTTTTAGTCCTGTTTTAGTCCTGCTTTAGTCCTGTTTTAGTCCTGTTTTAGTCCTGTTTTAGTCCTGTTTCGGTCCTGGTTTTAGTGCTGCTTTAGTCCAGTTTTAGTCCTGTTTTAGTCCTGTTTCGGCCCTGGTTTTAGTCCTGCTTTAGTCCTGTTTTAGTCCTGTTTTAGTCCTGCTTTAGTCCTGCTTTAGTCCTGTTTTAGTCCAGTTTTAGTCCAGTTTTAGTCCAGTTTTAGTCCTGTTTAGTCCTGTTTCGGTCCTGGTTTTAGTGCTGCTTTAGTCCAGTTTTAGTTCTGGTTTTAGTCCTGCTTTAGTCCAGTTTTAGTCCTGGTTTAGTCCAGTTTTAGTCCAGTTTTAGTCCTCTTTGGCACTAATCCAGACCCACATATTAGCCTAAACTAAACCCAGACGTTGTGACTCCTCTTGAACTACAAACATGTCTGAACGGGCCCCTGTCCTCGGCCTAATCCCAGCGTGGCTCCTCCTACGGTGCGCCGGAGGGGACAAAAACCTGGCGTTCTCACGGGCCCCCGGGGGCCACAGCCGAATGCTTCAGTGACATTTCCCATCGGACACATTTCAATCTGAGTGTGCCCTTTAGCTCCGGCTCACGGTTCACCCGGTTCACCCGGTTCACCGGGTTCACCCGGTTCACCAAGTTCACCCGGTTCACCATTAAGACGCTTTACGAGTTTAAGTTTAACAAGGGGCACTGGGGCAAGTCTGAGTCCAGGTTTAGACCTGTTTTAGACCTGGTTTAGACCTGCTTTAGACCTGCTTTAGTCCCTGTAAATCTGTATATAAAGATGCAGGTGGTTTAGTCCAGGTTCAGCGCTCCTTTTGTCCTGCTTTAGTCTTGGTTTAGTCCTGGTTTAGTCTTGGTTTAGTCTTGGTTTAGTCTTGGTTGAGTCCTGGTTTAGTCTTGGTTTAGTCCTACTTTAGTCTTGGTTTAGTCCTAGTTTAGTCCTGCTTTAGCCTTGGTTTAGTCTTGGTTTAGTTCTGCTTTAATCTTGGTTTAGTCCTGCTTTAGTCTTGGTTTAGTATTGGTTTAGTCCTGGTTTAGTCTTGGTTTAGTCCTACTTTAGTCTTGGTTTAGTCCTAGTTTAGTCCTGCTTTAGCCTTGGTTTAGTCTTGGTTTAGTTCTGCTTTAATCTTGGTTTAGTCCTACTTTAGTCTTGGTTTAGTCCTGCTTTAGCCTTGATTTAGTCTTGGTTTAGCCTTGATTTAGTCTTGGTTTAGTCCTGCTTTAATCTTGGTTTAGTCCTGCTTTAGTCTTGGTTTAGTCCTGCTTTAGCCTTGATTTAGTCTTGGTTTAGTCCTGCTTTAGCCTTGGTTTAGTATTGGTTTAGTCCTGCTTTAGCCTTGATTTAGTCTTGGTTTAGTCCTGCTTTAGCCTTGGTTTAGTCTTGGTTTAGTCCTGCTTTAGCCTTGGTTTAGTCCTGCTTTAGCCTTGGTTTAGTCTTGGTTTAGTCCTACTTTAGTCTTGGTTTAGTCCTGCTTTAGCCTTGATTTAGTCTTGGTTTAGCCTTGATTTAGTCTTGGTTTAGTCCTGCTTTAGCCTTGGTTTAGTCTTGGTTTAGTCCTACTTTAGTCTTGGTTTAGTCCTGCTTTAGCCTTGATTTAGTCTTGGTTTAGCCTTGATTTAGTCTTGGTTTAGTCCTGCTTTAGCCTTGGTTTAGTCTTGGTTTAGTCCTGCTTTAGCCTTGATTTAGTCTTGGTTTAGCCTTGATTTAGTCTTGGTTTAGTCCTGCTTTAATCTTGGTTTAGTCCTGCTTTAGTCTTGGTTTAGTCCTGCTTTAGCCTTGATTTAGTCTTGGTTTAGTCCTGCTTTAGCCTTGGTTTAGTATTGGTTTAGTCCTGCTTTAGCCTTGGTTTAGTATTGGTTTAGTCCTGCTTTAGCCTTGGTTTAGTCTTGGTTTAGTCCTGCTTTAGCCTTGGTTTAGTCCTGCTTTAGCCTTGGTTTAGTATTGGTTTAGTAATGCTTTAGCCTTGATTTAGTCTTGGTTTAGTCCTGCTTTAGCCTTGGTTTAGTATTGGTTTAGTCCTGCTTTAGCCTTGATTTAGTCTTGGTTTAGTCCTGCTTTAGCCTTGGTTTAGTCCTGCTTTAGCCTTGATTTAGTCATGGTTTAGTCCTGCTTTAGCCTTGGTTTAGTCTTGGTTTAGTCCTAATTTAGTCCTGCTTTAGCCTTGGTTTAGTCTTGGTTTAGTCCTGCTTTAGCCTTGGTTTAGTCCTGCTTTAGTCTTGGTTTAGTCTTGGTTTAGTCCTGCTTTAGTCTTGGTTTAGTCTTGGTTTAGTCCTGCTTTAGACTTGGTTTAGTCTTGGTTTAGCCTTGGTTTAGTCCTGCTTTAGCCTTGGTTTAGTATTGGTTTAGTCCTGCTTTAGCCTTGATTTAGTCTTGGTTTAGTCCTGCTTTAGCCTTGGTTTAGTCTTGGTTTAGTCCTGCTTTAGCCTTGGTTTAGTATTGGTTTAGTCCTGCTTTAGCCTTGATTTAGTCTTGGTTTAGTCCTGCTTTAGTCTTGGTTTAGTATTGGTTTAGTCCTGCTTTAGTCTTGGTTTAGTCTTGGTTTAGTCCTGCTTTAGACTTGGTTTAGTCTTGGTTTAGCCTTGGTTTAGTCCTGCTTTAGCCTTGGTTTAGTATTGGTTTAGTCCTGCTTTAGCCTTGATTTAGTCTTGGTTTAGTCCTGCTTTAGCCTTGGTTTAGTCCTGCTTTAGCCTTGATTTAGTCATGGTTTAGTCCTGCTTTAGCCTTGGTTTAGTCCTGCTTTAGCCTTGATTTAGTCATGGTTTAGTCCTGCTTTAGCCTTGGTTTAGTCCTGCTTTAGCCTTGATTTAGTCTTGGTTTAGTCCTGCTTTAGCCTTGGTTTAGTCTTGGTTTAGTCCTGCTTTAGCCTTGGTTTAGTCCTGCTTTAGCCTTGATTTAGTCTTGGTTTAGTCCTGCTTTAGCCTTGGTTTAGTATTGGTTTAGTCCTGCTTTAGCCTTGGTTTAGTCCTGCTTTAGCCTTGATTTAGTCATGGTTTAGTCCTGCTTTAGCCTTGGTTTAATCGTGGTTTAGTCTTGGTTTAGTCTTGGTTTAGTCCTGCTTTAGCCTTGGTTTAATCGTGGTTTAGTCTTGGTTTAGTCCTGCTTTAGTCTTGGTTTAGTCCTGCTTTAGTCTTGGTTTAGTCCTGCTTTAGTCTTGGTTTAGTCCTGCTTTAGCCTTGGTTTAATCGTGGTTTAGCCTTGGTTTAGTCTTGGGTTAGTCCTGATTTAGTCTTAGTTTAGTCCTGCTTTCGTCCCTCTGTAGTCCCATTTTACTCCAGCCTAAATCCTGGTTTAGACCTGGTTTAGTCTTGCTTTAGTCCTGCTTTAGCTTTGGTTTAGGCTTAGTTTAGTCCCGCTTTAGTCCTGGTTGAGACCTGGTTTGTCCTGGTTTAGTCCTGGGTTTAGACCGAACTGAACTGATCCTGGCTCCAACGGAAGCATGGACTTTACAAACACAGAGGAGCTCCAAGACAAACTACCAGATCACAAAAATCAGGACTAAACCAGGACTAAACCAGGACTAAAATAGGACTAAAGCAGGACTAGAATAGGACTAAAGCAGGACTAAAGCAGGACTAAAGCAGGACTAAACCAGGACTAAACCAGGACTAAACCAGGACTAAACCAGGCTTAGATCAAGCGCACACCTCACGTTGACGAGGAGGAGACGACTTAATCCAAAAATAAGAGTTGGAGTGTTTATTTCCTGAGGGAGAGGGTTCTATTCCAGGCCTCAGCGCACACAACATCCATAATTCATCCCCTTTATTCACTTCTGCATTAATAATCCCACACAAACGAAGGAGCCGCTAATTACAGCCGTCCTCTCCGAGCCCGATCCGCAAACGCCGTGTTCTACCAGCCTCAGATTACACGGGATTACACTCGCCGAGAATCCACAGCCAGCACCACCGCAGCTCCTGTGTACGGCCTAGTTTAGTCCTGTTTTAGTCCTGCTTTAGTCCTGTTTTAGTCCTGCTTTAGTCCTGTTTTAGTCCTGTTTTAGTCCTATTCTAGTTCTGTTTTAGTCCTGTTTTAATCCTCTTTTAGTCCTCCTTTAGTCCTGTTTTAGTCCTGCTTTAGTCCTATTTTAGTCCTGTTTTAGTCCTATTCTAGTTCTGTTTTAGTCCTGTTTTAATACTCTTTTAATCCTGCTTTAGTCCTGTTTTAGTCCTATTTTAGTCCTCCTTTAGTCCTGTTTTAGTCCTGTTTTAGTCCTGCTATAGTCCCGGTTTTAGTCCTCCTTTAGTCCTGTTTTCGTCCTATTTTAGTCCTGCTTTAGCCCTGCTTTAGTCATGTTTTAGTTTTGCTTTAGTCCCATTTTAGTCTTGGTTTTAATCCTGTTTTAGACCTGGTTTTAGTCCTATTTTAGTTCTGGTTTTAGTTCTGATTTTAGTCCTATTTCAGTCCTATTTTAGCCTCATTTTAGTCCCAGTATTTAGCGTAGCAGTGTCTCTCTTGTTGGTAGTACCCAGGTCCACAGTGGGGGACATAGTGTCCTGTCTTAGTCCTGGTTTAGCCCCGCTTTAGTCCCGGTTTAGCCCCGGTCTAGCCCCGCTTTAGTCCCGGTTTAGCCCCAGTCTAGCCCCGCTTTAGTCCCGGTTTAGTCCCGGTCTAGCCCCGCTTTAGTCCCGGTTTAGCCCCGGTCTAGCCCCGCTTTAGTCCCGGTTTAGCCCCAGTCTAGCCCCGCTTTAGTCCCGGTCTAGCCCCGCTTTAGTCCCGGTTTAGTCCCGGTCTAGCCCCGCTTTAGTCCCGGTTTAGCCCCGGTCTAGCCCCGCTTTAGTCCCGGTTTAGCCCTGGTCTAGCCCCGCTTTAGTCCCGGTCTAGCCCCGCTTTAGTCCCGGTTTGGTCCCGGTCTTTACCGTAGCAGCGTCCCTCTCGTCTGTAGTACCCGGGGCCGCAGTGGGAGACACAGCGCCCCTGGTGGAGGAGGGCGGTGAGGCGGGAGCAGGACACACAGTCGGCCTCAGACGGGCCCCGGCACTCGGAGCAGGAGCCGTGACACTCTGCACACAAACACACAACCACAACACATGAGCACACAAACACACAACCACAACACATGAGCACACAAACACACAACCACAACACATGAGCACACAAACACACAACCACAACACATGAGCACACAAACACACAACCACAACACATGAGCACACAAACACACAACCACAACACATGAGCACACAAACACACAACCACAACACATGAGCACACAAACACACAACAACACATGAGCACACAAACACACAACGACAACACATGAGCACACAAACACACAACGACAACACATGAGCACACAAACACATGACAACACATGAGCACACAAACACATGACAACACATGAGCACACAAACACACAACGACAACACATGAGCACACAAACACACAACCACAACACATGAGCACACAAACACATGACAACACATGAGCACACAAACACACAACGACAACACATGAGCACACAAACACATGACAACACATGAGCACACAAACACATGACAACACATGAGCACACAAACACATGACAACACATGAGCACACAAACACACAACGACAACACATGAGCACACAAACACACAACAACACATGAGCACACAAACACACAACCACAACACATGAGCACACAAACACACAACCACAACACATGAGCACACAAACACACAACAACACATGAGCACACAAACACACAACCACAACACATGAGCACACAAACACACAACCACAACACATGAGCACACAAACACATGACAACACATGAGCACACAAACACACGACCACAACACATTTTATTTTAAATGTTAATAACAATATCGGCCTCTATAATAATGATAAGACATGTTTAATAACTTGTGTTTTCATTGATTCATTGTCATTTTTAATCAGTTCACACTCCCTCTGAACACGCTGCTCCTGCTTTAACCTCCTCCTGCGCCGGAACATCAGCGCCCCCTGGATCATCAGCGTTATCAGCTGTTGTTGCTTGTTCTTCCTGCGCAGCATCGCTCCATCTTTTTTCACCTCTTTTATCAAAGCTCTCACAGTTATTGGGCTTTTTAAAGAAACTTCGCAAATGAGTCGTGAGGTTTTAAGTTTAGTTTGTGTAAAACATAAACAAATGTTTAAATCTGCATTAAACACATTCTGATCTCACACTGATGAGGCTCTGGAGTGGTGATGTTTAGATGGTGTAAAGTTGAGTTTATTTATGCAGATCAGTAATCGTAATAATAGCATCACTATTATTACTATCATTTTAATATATAAACGTTAATGATTAATCGAAAATCGTTCATTAATTCTCCCAGCGTTCGATTAAGGACATTGAATCGAACCCCAGTGTGAACTACTTAAACTTATGGTTTATCGCCTCAGTCCAAATGACAGACGCCTTCAGATTTGCCCATCACTGTTAAACAAATAAAATAAAATCCGGAGAATATTTTACAACTACAACTAAAATCACTACTACAACTAAGACTCTCCTCTTACTACAACTGCAGCAACGACGACCACGACTACTATTACTACTCCTACTATAAGTACGACGAATTACTACGACAACAACCGCAGTATTTTCCCACTTCTTCCCAAATCCGTCACACAAAAGCCCCCTGGTCTCGCTCGTTCTTTGACGTGTTTGTTTCGGCGCTGGATCCTGTTCGGAGGTGAGACTGACACCGCCTGATGATGAGGTGTTTTCAACGAGACTGTAAATGTCACGCAGATAAAGTCTCGAGTGTTTGCAGCCGAGGATCTGGAGCAGGTTTTCGCCTCGGGAAATTCACACAGAGGAGATGCAGATCCACGAGAGACCCGCGCCGAGCCGCATCCTCGCTCATTAGCGCCAGAAATGTGATCTGGAAACGTCCGAAATTCACATCTGTTCATTAAAAAACACAATTAAACTGGAGACGTTTGAGGGTTTTGTCTTTAAAAGTCCAAATGGGACGCAAAATGACACCGAGTGATGGTTTAGACCTGGTTTAGCCCGGGTTTTAGTCCTATTTTAGTCCTGGTTTTAGTTCTATTTTAGTCCTGGTTTTAGTTCTATTTTAGTCCTATTTCAGTCCTGTTTGAGTCCTGTTTTTAGTCCTATTTTAGTCCTGGTTTTAGTCCTAGTTGAGTCCTATTTTAGTCCTGGTTTCAGTCCTATTTTAGTCCTATTTCAGTCCTGTTTGAGTCCTGTTTTTAGTCCTATTTTAGTCCTGGTTTAGTCCTGTTTTAGCCCTGGTTTAGTCCTGTTTTTAGTCCTATTTTAGTCCTGTTTTCAGTCCTATTTTAGCCCTGGTTTAGTCCTGGTTTAGTCCTGTTTTAGTCCTGGTTTAGTCCTGGTTTAGACCTGGTTTAGTCCCGGTTTAGTTCTGTTTAGCCCTGGTTTAGTCCTGTTTTTAGTCCTATTTTAGTCCTGGTTTAGTCCTGGTTTAGTCCTGTTTTAGTGCTATTTTAGTCCTGGTTTAGACCTGGTTTAGTCCTGTTTTTAGTCCTATTTTAGTCCTGGTTTAGTCCTGTTTTAGTCCTATTTTAGTCCTGGTTTAGTCCTGTTTTAGTCCTATTTTAGTCCTGGTTTAGACCTGGTTTAGTCTTGTTTTTAGTCCTGGTTTAGTCCCGGTTTAGTTCTGTTTAGCCCTGGTTTAGTCCTGTTTTTAGTCCTATTTTAGTCCTGGTTTAGTCCTGGTTTAGTCCTGTTTTAGTCCTATTTTAGTCCTGGTTTAGACCTGGTTTAGTCCTGTTTTTAGTCCTATTTTAGTCCTGGTTTAGTCCTGGTTTAGTCCTGTTTTAGTCCTATTTTAGTCCTGGTTTAGACCTGGTTTAGTCCTGGTTTTAGTCCTGGTTTAGCCCTGGTTTAGTCCTGTTTCTAGTCCTATTTTAATCCTGGTTTTAATCCTATTTTAGTCCTGTTTTAGCCCTGGTTTAGTCCTGTTTTTAGTCCTGGTTTAGTCCCGGTTTAGTTCTGTTTAGTCCTGGTTTAGTCCTGTTTTTTGGATCAGAATACATTCCTTTGGACCTTTCAGAAGGCTCCATGTGACTGACAGCTGCTTTCAGACCCTCCTCTCCACAGATCTGTTTGTTGGTTTGTTTTGGCTCCTCAGCCTCTTCCTCCTCCTCCTCCTCCTCCTCTTCTCCTCCTCCTCTGATCTCCGGAGCCTCTGTCTCTTCTGGCCCTCTGCATTATACATCCACTGTCTGTGTTTGAGCTGGAGCGACAGACTCTGAAACTTCACACACAGCCGGGCAGAGGAGCGGCCACGGGATTTTACTGTGCCAGGCCCCAGAACTGGGCCCGGCACTGGCACACGGAGCAGAAAGACGACTTTACAGGTCTTATATCGACTCCTGTGAGCTTAAAAGTGGAACTCGGGCACGTTTGAAGCTAAAGTCCGTCGCTAGAGGTGGAGGAATTCTGTCAGAAGCCAAAAAACGGCACAGATCTGTGTTTCCTCGGTGGAGATCTCACTGTGGCAGTGAGTCTGTCAAGGCAACAAACTAGTGCAGTGATGGGGGCAAGTTCTTAACTTCCACGTAAAACACCAATTTGCTTCACATTGAAGAATCTTAACACCACTTTAACCCATCTGACAACAGCCACGAGTCTAACAAACAAAACGCTCTGCCTGGTTCACTCATTAGTGTCTGGAAACGTTAGAAAACAACTTTATAAGCACCTCACACTTCCCTCTGCTGATTTCCCACTGCACAGGCCAAAGCCCAAAAGACTCGATCGCCGACGTCGTTTCTAATCCCGTTTATTTATGAGTGAATTATATTTTTGGAAAACGCTAAAAAAGTACATTTTCTTTCAACAACTTTCAGTTTCTCTTCTTCTTCACCGTCAGTAGTCGATCCTCACTTGTTGCTTCTGGTGGAGGTTCAACAACAACAAAAAAAGTATCAAGAATGAACTCACACGTGATTTCAGAGCGAGAGTTTCAGTTTGAGCTCAGAGCAGAAGGATCGGCCGCAAAAGCTGAAAGCACGACCCGCTGCCTGTCTACAGTACAGAAAATACAGTTTGCAGTTTTTTATCGTTTATCCGTTTTAGTCAGAGAACCAGTCCAGAAAATCCTGGGGGTACTTGGCACCACTTTACCTGTGGTTTTGGCCAGAGGGGTTGTAAATGCTGAGTCTGTAGTGATAATGAAACTAGAGTAATTCTCATTGTCTTTGATCAGGGCCATTTGTTGAGTCCAGGGTCTGATAAGAAAAATGTTGGGGAAGGGTCTGCTCCTCAGTGAACGGTTTCTTTACTACGGATTAATATCAACATGACTCTGGCTCCCCTCCTCCTACACGTGGAAGTTAAGAACTTGCCCCCATCACTACACTAGTTCAGAACTTGCCCCCGTCACTACACTAGTTCAGAACTTGCCCCCGTCACTACACTAGTTCAGAACTTGCCCCCATCACTACACTAGTTCAGAACTTGCCCCATCACTACACTAGTTCAGAACTTGCCCCCATCACTACACTAGTTCAGAACTTGCCCCATCACTACACTAGTTCAGAACTTGCCCCCATCACTACACTAGTTCAGAACTTGCCCCATCACTACACTAGTTCAGAACTTGCCCCATCACTACACTAGTTCAGAACTTGCCCCAACACTACACTAGTTCAGAACTTGCCCCCATCACTACACTAGTTCAGAACTTGCCCCATCACTACACTAGTTCAGAACTTGCCCCCATCACTACACTAGTTCAGAACTTGCCCCATCACTACACTAGTTCAGAACTTGCCCCCATCACTACACTAGTTCAGAACTTGCCCCATCACTACACTAGTTCAGAACTTGCCCCATCACTACACTAGTTCAGAACTTGCCCCCATCACTACACTAGTTCAGAACTTGCCCCCATCACTACACTAGTTCAGAACTTGCCCCCATCACTACACTAGTTCAGAACTTGCCCCCATCACTACACTAGTTTGTTGCCTTGACAGACTCACAGCCACAGTGAGATCTCCACTGAGGAAACACTGATCTGTGCCGTTTTTTGGCTTCTGACAGAATTCCACCTCCTCTAGCGACGGACTTTAGCTTCAGACGTGCCCGAGTTCAACTTTAAGGCTGTTCTTATGTATTAGTCTTTATTATTTCCCCTTTAAACCTCTGATCACTCCGGGTTTCTCTGCGCCGTCCTCTTTTGCGTCTGTTTAATGGGGCAGAAAGGAGTTTAAAAGGAGCTAAACACACGAGCGGCGCTGGGGCCGTGCAGGAAAAGAAGTCACCAAACAAATGTGGAGCAGGAGGTTTTTAAACGTGCACAGACACAGAACCAGAGCAGGACTCAGGAACTACAGGATCCTGAACAGGTGCAGAGCTCAGATATGTGTGCGGTGCAGTTTTTATGGAGGAGAGTTCAGCGTCAGGTACAGATGAGACTAGAGCAGCTAAACCAGGACTAAACCAGGACTAAACCAGGACTAAACCAGGACTAAACCAGGACTAAACCAGGACTAAACCAGGACTAAACCAGGACTAAATCAGAATTAAACTAAAACTAGGTGAGGACTAAATCGGCATTAAAACATGGCTGAACTAAGGACGCTTTCTATACCACCATACTTGGAGTGTAACAATATCCAAGTATAACGATATCCAAGTGTAACGATATCCAAGTGTAACGATATCCAAGTGCAACGATATCCAAGTGTAACGATATCCAAGTGCAACGATATCCAAGTGTAATGATATCCAAGTGCAACGATATCCGAGTGCAACGATATCCAAGTGTAACGATATCCAAGTGCAACGATATCCAAGTGTAATGATATCCAAGTGCAACGATATCCAAGTGTAACGATATCCAAGTGCAACGATATCCAAGTGCAACGATATCCAAGTGTAACGATATCCAAGTGCAACGATATCCAAGTGTAATGATATCCAAGTGCAACGATATCCAAGTGTAACGATATCCAAGTGCAACGATATCCAAGTGTAACGATATCCAAGTGCAACGATATCCAAGTGCAACGATATCCAAGTGCAACGATATCCAAGTGTAACGATATCCAAGTATAACGATATCTAAGTGTAACGATATCCAAGTGTAACGATATCCAAGTATAACGATATCCAAGTGTAACGATATCTAAGTGTAACGATATCCAAGTATAACGATATCCAAGTATAACGATATCCAAGTATAACGATATCTAAGTGTAACGATATCCAAGTATAACGATATCCAAGTGCAACGATATCCAAGTATAACGATATCTAAGTGTAACGATATCCAAGTGTAACGATATCCAAGTATAACGATATCCAAGTGTAACGATATCCAAGTATAACGATATCTAAGTGTAACGATATCCAAGTGTAACGATATCCAAGTATAACGATATCCAAGTGTAACGATATCCAAGTATAACGATATCCAAGTGTAACGATATCCAAGTATAACGATATCCAAGTGTAACGATATCCAAGTATAACGATATCCAAGTGTAACGATATCCAAGTGTAACGATATCCAAGTATAACGATATCTAAGTGTAACGATATCCAAGTGTAACGATATCCAAGTGTAACGATATCCAAGTGTAACGATATCCAAGTATAACGATATCCAAGTATAACGATATCTAAGTGTAACGATATCCAAGTATAACGATATCCAAGTATAACGATATCCAAGTGCAACGATATCCAAGTATAACGATATCTAAGTGTAACGATATCCAAGTGTAACGATATCCAAGTATAACGATATCCAAGTGTAACGATATCCAAGTATAACGATATCCAAGTGTAACGATATCCAAGTATAACGATATCCAAGTGTAACGATATCCAAGTATAACGATATCCAAGTGTAACGATATCCAAGTGTAACGATATCCAAGTATAACGATATCTAAGTGTAACGATATCCAAGTGTAACGATATCCAAGTGTAACGATATCCAAGTGTAACGATATCCAAGTATAACGATATCCAAGTATAACGATATCTAAGTGTAACGATATCCAAGTATAACGATATCCAAGTGTAACGATATCCAAGTATAACGATATCCAAGTATAACGATATCTAAGTGTAACGATATCCAAGTATAACGATATCCAAGTGCAACGATATCCAAGTATAACGATATCTAAGTGTAACGATATCCAAGTATAACGATATCTAAGTGTAACGATATCCAAGTATAACGATATCCAAGTGCAACGATATCCAAGTATAACGATATCTAAGTGTAACGATATCCAAGTATAACGATATCCAAGTATAACGATATCCAAGTATAACGATATCCAAGTGTAACGATATCCAAGTATAACGATATCCAAGTGTAACGATATCCAAGTATAACGATATCCAAGTGTAACGATATCCAAGTATAACGATATCCAAGTGTAACGATATCCAAGTATAACGATATCCAAGTGTAACGATATCCAAGTGTAACGATATCTAAGTGTAACGATATCCAAGTGTAACGATATCCAAGTGTAACGATATCCAAGTGTAACGATATCCAAGTATAACGATATCCAAGTGTAACGATATCCAAGTGTAACGATATCCGAGTGCAACGATATCCGAGTGTAACGATATCCGAGTGTAACGATATCCAAGTGTAACGATATCCAAGTGTAACGATATCCAAGTATAACGATATCCAAGTGTAACGATATCCAAGTGTAACGATATCCAAGTGTAACGATATCCAAGTATAACGATATCCAAGTGTAACGATATCTAAGTGTAACGATATCCAAGTGTAACGATTCAATACGGTCACGGTCTGAACCTCATGGTGCGATATTTATTACGATACGGCGGGGAGGATCTCGATATTACGATATTCTACAGAATAACAAGACTGACTCTAAAACGCTTTGAGTCATTTGGTGCAACATTTATCATCATTAGGGATGGAACGAAATCCAAATCTCTCTGTACGATATTTTCACCATAAACATCTCACCGTACGATATTTATTGCAATAACAAAACTGTGAACCTGCTGCTTTTCCCTCTAAAAATGCCTCACAAGACTTAATCCGAGCCTGAGGTTAATCCGAGGCCAAGGTGCTCGGTCTCACCCAGGCCCTTTCCGTGGAGCTTTTCCGTGGAGCTTTTCCGTGGAGCTTCTCCGTGGGGTACGGACAGCACGAGCAGAGGCCGACCTCCAGCAGACATGGTTTCTCGAACCTGCCTAAACGCTCGGTCTCACAAATGGAAGAGCAGGCGTCCGGACCCAACCCCGCCCCTTAACCGGATGGGGGGGGCCATTCGCTCAATTCGGGCCGGTGGAAATTGAAGACCTACTGTCTATGGTTTGGACCCGAGTTCGTGTTTGGTCTGGAGTCAAGCGGATCGAGGCCAAATCTTTTTTGAGGTCTGGTGATTTAGTGCTGATCCAAGTTTGACTGAAGCTTTCACACCAATGAAACAAACCAAACTAAGAGCTTCTGGTTCACATGGAACTGCTGTCGCTGTGAAAGAACTCTGAGACTAAACCAGGACTAAATTCAGTTCTGACTAAATCAGGACTGGAATAAGACTTGATAACGGCTAAACCGAGATTAAACCAGATCTTAGAGTAGACCCCACCTAAACCAGGACTTAACCGTGGACTGGAGTAAAACGAAAGCAAAACAAAAGAAGAGATAAACTAGGACCAAACCAGGACTAAAGTAGGACGAAACCAGGACTAAACCAGGACTAATCCAGGACTAAACCAGGTCTAAACCAACACTAAACCAGGTCGAAATAACCCAGACCAGCCTATTTCCAGTGAAACCAAAATCCCGGCGGCCGGAGCTTTGGGGCGGTCGGAACGTTGGGACGGTGGGGGCAATGGGGCGGTCAGATTGTTGGGACGGTTGGGGGCGGTCGGAGCGATGGGGCGGTCAGATTGTTGGGATGGTTGGGGCGGTCGGAACGTTGGGGCAGTGGGAGCAATGGGGCGGTCGGAGCGATGGGGCGGACAGTTGGAGCGATGGGGCGGTGGAAGCGATTGGGCGGTCAGAGCAATGGGGCGGTGGGAGCGATGGCGTGGTCGGAGCGATGGGGCGGTGGGAGCGATGGGGCGGACATAGCAATGGGGCAGTGGTTCGGAGCGATGGGGCGGTCGGAGCGATGGCGCAGTCGGAGCGATGGGGCGGTGGGAGCGATGGGGCGGTGGGAGCGATGGGGCGGTCGATGGGGCGGTCGATGGGGCGGTGGGAGCGATGGGGCGGTGGGAGCGATGGGGCGGTCGATGGGGCGGTGGGAGCGATGGGGCGGTGGGAGCGATGGGGCGGTGGGAGCGATGGGGTGGTCGGAGCGATGCCGTGGTCGGAGCGATGGGGCGCTCGATGGGGTGGTCGGAGCGATGGGGCGGTCGGAGCGATGCCGTGGTCGGAGCGATGGGGCGGTCGGAGCGATGGGGCGCTCGATGGGGTGGTCGGAGCGATGGGGCAGTCGGAGCGATGGCGTGGTCGGAGCGATGGGGCGGTGGGAGCGATGGGGCGGACATAGCAATGGGGCGGTGGTTCGGAGCGATGGGGCGGTCGAGCGATGGGGCGGTTGGAGAGATGGCGCAGTCGGAGAGATGGGGTGGTCAGATTGTTGGGACGGTTGGGGCGGTGGGAGCGTTGGGGCGGTGGGAGCGATGGGGCGAGTACATCTTCCTCTTATAGACTCCGAACTCACTTCTCGTAATGTGCAACACGAGGATTCGGGATTCACCGACCTCCTTTTCCTCGGCCCCCGAACCGGAGTAATCTTGTTTTTACGACGGCCCCGAGTGCCGTTATCCGCGGATGTGATCCTGACGGGAACGGGGCCAAAAATACGAATCCTGCGTGAAGACGAGGACGAGGTGTTTGTGAAGAGAACGAGACGAACAAATAAACCGGGAGCAGCCGAGGGAGACGAGGAGAAGAGGAGGGAGAGAAAAGTGGACTGAACCGGGACTGAACCAGGATTAAACCAGGATTAAACCAGAACTGAACCAGGATTAAACCAGAATTGAACCAGGATTAAACCAGGATTAAACCAGAACTGAACCAGGATTAAACCAGGACTGAACCAGGACTGAACCAAGATTAAACAAGGGCTCGATTAAGACTAAACCAGGACTAAACCAGGGCTGGATTAAGACTAGACCAGGACTAAACCAGGGCTGGATTAAGACTAGACCAGGACTAAACAAGGACTAAACCAGGACTAAACCAGTATTAAACCAGGACTAAACCAGGACTAACCCAGGACTAAACCAGGACTAAACCAGGATTTAACAAGGATTAAACCAGGACTAAACCAGGACTGAAGTAGGACTGAACCAGGACTGAACCAGGACTGAACCAGGACTAAATCAGGACTAAACCAGGATTAAACCAGGATTAAACCAGGATTAAACCAGGATTGAACCAGGACTGAACTATGACCAACCTTCGACTAAAACAGGACTAAGTCAGGGCTAAACCAGGACTAAACTCCAGGACTAAATCAAATACAAACGGGGGAAAAGTCTGGAGTCATTCGACAAACCCAGATAATCGTCGCGTAAAAAGAAATGTTTTGTGAGAGGAAGTTGAGTTTGATGAATGGAGGAGACTCGTCTCACGGAAACTCCCGGAATACAAATGATCCGAAGGCCGGATTATTATTACCGAGACGCTAAACACACCACAAAACCACAAATTAAAAAGAAAAACAGAGCGCGGCGGAAATGTTTCGCTTTCCAATTACAGTTTATTGTTTCAAACGCGGACAGAAAGTACAAATCACACAAATAACACAAACGTAATTCCCGACGTAAAGTGAGGAGCAAACGAGACGGAAACAGAGACGTTCTGGGATTAAAGGCTTTAGATCAAACCAAACGGAGTCGACGTGGATCAGGCTTTTACCCAACGAGTCTGGGGACTAAAACAGGACGAAAAACAGGAGTAAAATAAGAACTAAACGAGGACTACACCAGGAGTACACCAGGACTAAACAAGGACTAAACATGGACTAAACAAGGACTACACCAGGAGTAAACATGGACTAAACAAGGACTACACCAGGACTAAACAAGGACTACACCAGGACTACACCAGGACTAAACCAGGACCAAACCAGGACTACACCAGGACTAAACATGGACTACACCAGGACCAAACATGGACTAAACATGGGCTACACCAGGACTAAACATGGACTAAACATGGACTAAACATGGACTAAACAAGGACTACACCAGGACTAAACATGGACTAAACAAGAACTACACCAGGACTAAACATGGACTACACCAGGACTAAACATGGACTACACCAGGACTAAACATGGACTAAACATGGGCTACACCAGGACTAAACATGGACTAAACATGGACTAAACATGGACTAAACAAGGACTACACCAGGACTAAACATGGACTACACCAGGACTAAACATGGACTACACCAGGACTAAACATGGACTAAACATGGGCTACACCAGGACTAAACATGGACTAAACATGGACTAAACATGGACTAAACAAGGACTACACCAGGACTAAACATGGACTAAACAAGAACTACACCAGGACTAAACATGGACTACACCAGGACTAAACATGGACTACACCAGGACTAAACATGGACTAAACAAGGACTACACCAGGACTAAACATGGACTACACCAGGACTAAACATGGACTAAACAAGGACTAAACATGGACTACACCAGGACTACACCAGGACTAAACAAGGACTACACCAGGACTAAACATGGACTAAACATGGACTACACCAGGACTAAACATGGACTAAACATGGACTACACCAGGACTAAACAAGGACTACACCAGGACTAAACATGGACTAAACAAGGACTACACCAGGACTAAACATGGACTAAACATGGACTACACCAGGACTAAACATGGACTAAACATGGACTACACCAGGACTAAACAAGGACTACACCAGGACTAAACATGGACTAAACATGGACTACACCAGGACTAAACAAGGACTACACCAGGACTAAACATGGACTAAACATGGACTAAACATGGACTACACCAGGACTAAACATGGACTACACCAGGACTAAACATGGACTAAACATGGACTACACCAGGACTAAACATGGACTACACCAGGACTAAACATGGACTAAACAAGGACTACACCAGGACTAAACATGGACTAAACATGGACTACACCAGGACTAAACATGGACTAAACATGGACTACACCAGGACTAAACAAGGACTACACCAGGACTAAACATGGACTAAACATGGACTACACCAGGACTAAACATGGACTACACCAGGACTAAACATGGACTAAACAAGGACTACACCAGGACTAAACATGGACTAAACAAGGACTACACCAGGACTAAACATGGACTAAACATGGACTAAACATGGACTAAACTAGGACTACACCAGGACTAAACATGGACTACACCAGGACTAAACATGGACTAAACCAGGACTACACCAGGACTAAACATGGACTACACCAGGACTAAACATGGACTAAACCAGGACTACACCAGGACTAAACATGGACTAAACAAGGACTACACCAGGACTAAACATGGACTACACCAGGACTACACCAGGACTAAACATGGACTACACCAGGACTAAACATGGACTACACCAGGACTAAACATGGACTAAACAAGGACTACACCAGGACTAAACATGGACTAAACAAGGACCAAACCAGGTCTAAAACAGAACTAAATCAGGACTGAACCAGGACTAAACATGGACAAAACTAGGACTGAACCAGGACTAAACCAGGACTAAAATCAGACTAAACTAGAACTAAAACAGGACTAAAGCAGGACTAAAACAGGACTGAACCAGGACTACATTAGGACTAAACTAGATCTGAACCAGATCTGAACCAGGTCTAAAACTGGACTACAGCCGGACTAAACCAGGACTGAATCAGGACAAAAACAGGACTAAAACTGGAGTAAACCAGTACTAAATCAGGACTAAACACAGACTACACCAGGAAAAAACAAGACTAAATGAGGACTAAAAGAGGACTGAACCAAGTCTAAACCAGGGCTAAAACAGGACTAAAACAGGACTAAACCAGGACTAAACCAGATCTGAACTAAGACTAAACCAGGATGAAACTAGGATGAAACTAGGACGAGACTAGGACTAAACCAGGACTAAAACAGGACAAAAGTGGGACTAAAACCAAAGTAAACGAGGACTAAACTGGGATTAAACTAGGACTAAACCAGGACTAAAACCAGACTGAACCAGGACAAAACCTGGACTAAAACAGAACTAAATCAAGACTACACCAGATCTGAACTAAGACTAATCCAGGATTTAAACCAGGACTAAACCAGGACTAAACAGGTTCTAAACCAGGACTAAATCAGGACTAAACCAGGACTAAACCAGGATTAAAACAGGACTAAACCAGGACTAAACCAGGACTAAACCAGGACTAAAACAGGACTAAACCAGGAATAAAACAGGACTAAACCAGGACTAAAACAGGTCTAAACCAGGACTAAACTATGACTAAAACAGGACTGAACCAGGATGAAACCAGGACTAAAACAGGTCTAAACCAGGACTAAAACAGGACTAAACGAGGACTAAAACAGGACTAAACCAGGACTAAAACAGGACTAAAACAGGACTAAACCAGGACTAAACTATGACTAAAACAGGACTGAACCAGGATGAAACCAGGACTAAAACAGGTCTAAACCAGGACTAAACCAGGTCTAAACCAGGTCTACACCAGGTCTAAACCGGGACAAAAACCAGGACTAAACAAGGATGAAACCAGGATGAAACTAGGACAAAACTAGGACTAAAACCGGACTAAAACCGGACTAAACTGGGACTAAAACCAGGTCTAAACCAGGTCTAAACCAGGTCTAAACCAGGACTAAAACAGGACTTAACCAGTGATAAAAATTGACTGATTCCTTCTGTCACATACATAATGTTCACAGGCCTCTAAATCTTTACAATACAAAGCAACAAAAACAGTTTCTATCTGTTCATCCCTCTCTCCTTCTCTCTCTCCTTCTCTTTATCCACTCTTCCTTATCTTCTCCTCTTTCTTCTCCTCTTTCTCCCTCAGTTTCTCTCTGTTTCTGTTTCTCTCTGATCAGACTCCATCTCGATCCTTAAACCTCGGCTCTGGTTCAGCTCTTTTTATTCCTGAAGGGAGAGAGAGAGAGAGAGCGGGATGGAGGGATAGACAGAGACAGAGAGAGAAGAAGAGAGAGAGGGATGAAGATGAGCGGTGACAGGAAGATAAAGAGGCTGGAGCTTTGCATTCTGTGGATCACATTTCCTGGACGGACTCGGCCTCTGAACTACACAATGAAACGACTCAGACTCTTCTACTCCGTCTGTTTTCTCTCACTCTTTTTCACACTCTGTCCCTCTCTCTTCCTCCTCCCTCTCCATCCCTCTCTTTCTCTGTGTCTCTCGTTCTCTCTGCTGCTTCCTCAAATCGCCCCTGTGCTCCGGCCCATTTGTTCGTGTTTGTGTTTGAAGGACTGAGAGAGAAACAGAAAAGAGAGACAGAGAAAAAGATGGAGAGAAAAAGAGAAGAAGCCAAGAGGAGGGTGAGAAGAGAGAGAGAGAGAGAATAAATGGAGAGAGAACAGAAAGAGACAGAGAAAGAGGGAGAAAATAAGAAGATAGAAAAGATAAGACACGACAAGAGACAAGAGAGCGAGAAGAGAAAGAGAGAGAAAATAAGACATGATGAAAGAAGAGAGAGAGAAGAGTGAGAGGAGAGGGAGAGAGGGAACAGAAAGAGAAAGAGAGAGAAGATAAGACACCAAGAAACAAGACAGAGAGAGAAAAGAGCGAGAGAGAGAGAATGGAAAGAGAAATAGAGAGATCAGTCACCAAGAAAGAAGAGAGAGAGAGAGAAAAGATAAGACACCATGAAGAGAGAGAGAAGAGAGACAAGAGAAGTGAGACAGGAGAGGGAAAAGAGAAGAGTGAGCGAGTGAAAGAGAGAACGGAAAGACAGAGAGAGAAGAGAAGATGAGAAGAGAGAAAGAAGATAGGACACCAAGAAAGAAGAGAGAGAGAGAGAGAGAGAGAGAAAAGATAAGACACTGAGAAGAGAGAGAGAAGAGAGGGAGAGAGAATAGAAAGAGAAATAGAGGAGATAAGTCACCAAGAAGAGAGGGAGAAGAGAGAGAGAAGAGAGGGGGAGAGAACAGAAAGAGAGAAGATAAGACACTAAGAAGAGAGAGAGAAGAGAGGGAGAGAGAACAGAAAAAGAGAAGAGAAGACACCAAGAAGAGAGAGAGAAGAGAGGGAGAGAGAACAGAAGGAGAGAAGAGAGTCCGTTGTGGAGACTGAAGATTTGCTTCAAAATGTCATTGTTTTGGTTTGTTTCTCACTGAATGTGTCGCCATCCAAAAATGATCTGGACAAAGGAGTTTTTTTCACTCCCTCGTTCACTTCCAGCTCAGCCTAAAAACGACACGCCCAAAAGTCGCCGTTTTGAGGCTCGTCCGGGGCGAAGGAGCCGAGGCCTGAGACGGAACGAGAGAAAAGAGAGAGAAAAGACGAGAGACGGACGGAGACAGAAGAGAGACGGAGCGAGAGGAGGATGAGAAGTGACAGAGCGATAAAAGGCCCGGCGCCAGGACCAGACTCACAAACACACTCCGAGAAACAGGCTCAGAGCTGAAGGTTCTGCACATCCACAGGTTCATTCAGCGTCCGGACCTTTTCCTGCTCCACATCATATCAGAATCAGCACCGTGTGTGCTGGTCAGCGACAGTTTGACCTCCACAGTTCGAACAAAACGTCTTTAAAGAGTCTTTCAGAGCCTAAACGGACTCTCTGATACTAAAGTCTGAGCGGGAGACGAAACGTGGAGACAAAACGGGGAAAAAAGTAGAAATATTTGCACCTGAGTTTGGATCCACGTGTGATCAGAGGAGGACTAAACCAGGACTAAACCAGGACTAAACCAGGACTAAACCAGGACTAAACCAGGACTAAACCAGGACTAGACCGGGACTAAACCAGGACTAGACCAGGACTAGACCAGGACTAAACCAGGACTAAACCAGGACTAGACCGGGACTAAACCAGGACTAAACCAGGACTAGACCAGGACTAAACCAGGACTAAACCAGGACTAAACCAGGACTACCCTAGGACTAAACCAGGACTAAACCAGGACTAAACCAGGACTAAACCAGGACTAGACCGGGACTAAACCAGGACTAGACCAGGACTAGACCAGGACTAAACCAGGACTAAACCAGGACTAGACCGGGACTAAACCAGGACTAGACCAGGACTAGACCAGGACTAAACCAGGACTAAACCAGGACTAAACCAGGACTACCCTAGGACTAAACCAGGACTAAACCAGGACTAAACCAGGACTAGACCGGGACTAAACCAGGACTAAACCAGGACTAAACCAGAACTAAACCAGGACTACTCTAGGACTAAACCAGGACTAAACCAGGACTAAACCAGGACTAAACCAGGACTAAACCAGGACTAGACCGGGACTAAACCAGGACTAAACCAGGACTAAACCAGAACTAAACCAGGACTACTCTAGGACTAAACCAGGACTAAACCACGACTAAACCAGGACTAAACCGGGACTAAACCAGGACTAAACCAGGACTAGACCGGGACTAAACCAGGACTAAACCAGGACTAAACCAGAACTAAACCAGGACTACTCTAGGACTAAACCAGGACTAAACCAGGACTAAACCACGACTAAACCAGGACTAAACCAGGACTAAACCAGGACTAGACCAGGACTAAACCAGAACTAAACCAGGACTACTCTAGGACTAAACCAGGACTAAACCAGGACTAAACCACGACTAAACCAGGACTAAACCGGGACTAAACCAGGACTAAACCAGGACTAAACCAGGACTAGACCGGGACTAAACCAGGACTAAACCAGGACTAAACCAGAACTAAACCAGGACTACTCTAGGACTAAACCAGGACTAAACCAGGACTAAACCACGACTAAACCAGGACTAAACCAGGACTAAACCAGGACTAAACCAGGACTAAACCAGGACTAGACCGGGACTAAACCAGGACTAAACCAGGACTAAACCAGAACTAAACCAGGACTACTCTAGGACTAAACCAGGACTAAACCAGGACTAAACCACGACTAAACCAGGACTAAACCGGGACTAAAGCAGGACTAAACCAGGACTAAACCAGGACTACTCTAGGACTAAACCAGGACTAAACCAGGACTAAACCAGGACTAAACCAGGACTACTCTCGGGGTAAACCAGGACTAAACCAGGACTAAACCAGGACTAAACCAGGTCTAAACCAGGTCTAAACCAGGACTAAACCAGGTCTAAACCAGGACTAAACCAGGCCTAAACCAGGTCTAAACCAGGTCTAAACCAGGACTAAACCAGGTCTAAACCAGGTCTAAACCAGGACTAAACCAGGTCTAAACCAGGACTAAACCAGGATTAAACCAGGTCTAAACCAGGTCTAAACCAGGTCTAAACCAGGTCTAAACCAGGACTAAACCAGGTCTAAACCAGGACTAAACCAGGTCTAAACCAGGTCTAAACCAGGACTAAACCAGGACTAAACCAGGTCTAAACCAGGTCTAAACCAGGACTAAACCAGGTCTAAACCAGGACTAAACCAGGATTAAACCAGGTCTAAACCAGGTCTAAACCAGGTCTAAACCAGGACTAAACCAGGTCTAAACCAGGACTAAACCAGGATTAAATCAGGACTAAACCAGGACTAAACCAGGACTAAACCAGGCCTAAACCAGGACTAAACCAGGACTAAACCAGGACTAAACCAGGACTGAACCAGGACAAAACCAGGACTGAACCAGGACTAAACCAGGACTAAACCAGGACTAAACCGGGACTGAACCAGGACTAAACCAGGACTGAACCAGGACTAAACCAGGACTAAACCAGGACTAAACCATGACTGAACCAGGACTAAACCAGGACTAAACCAGGACTGAACCAGGACTAAACCATGACTGAACCAGGACTAAACCAGGACTGAAACAAAGATTAAAGCAGGACTAAACCAGGATGAAAAACCAGGACTAAAGCAGGTGTAACCTGGGACTAAACAAGGACTGAACCAGCACGAGACCAGGACTACACCAGGACTAAAGTAGGACTAAAACCAGGATGAAATTAAGACTAAACCAAAGCCAGGACTGAACCACGACGGAACTAGGAAGAAACCAGGACTAAACTAGAACTGAACCAGAACTAAACCAGGATTAAACCAGGACTAAACCAGGTCTAAACCAGGTCTAAACCAGGACTAAACCAGGACTAAACCAGGTCTAAACCTGGTCTAAACCAGGACTGAACCAGGTCTAAACCAGGTCTAAACCAGGACTAAACCAGGACTAAACCAGGTCTAAACCTGGTCTAAACCAGGACTGAACCAGGTCTAAACCAGGTCTAAACCAGGACTAAACCAGGACTAAACCAGGTCTAAACCAGGACTAAACCAGGTCTAAACCAGGTCTAAACCAGGACTAAACCAGGACTAAACCAGGTCTAAACCAGGACTAAACCAGGACTGAACCAGGTCTAAACCAGGTCTAAACCAGGACTAAACCAGGTCTAAACCAGGTCTAAACCAGGACTAAACCAGGACTAAACCAGGTCTAAACCAGGTCTAAACCAGGACTAAACCAGGTCTAAACCAGGTCTAAACCAGGTCTAAACCAGGACTAAACCAGGTCTAAACCAGGTCTAAACCAGGACTAAACCAGGTCTAAACCAGGTCTAAACCAGGTCTAAACCAGGACTAAACCAGGATTAAACCATGTCTAAACCAGGTCTAAACCAGGTCTAAACCAGGACTAAACCAGGACTAAACCAGGTCTAAACCAGGTCTAAACCAGGTCTAAACCAGTTCTAAACCAGGTCTAAACCAGGACTAAACCAGGTCTAAACCAGGTCTAAACCAGGTCTAAACCAGGACTAAACCAGGACTAAACCAGGACTAAACCAGGTCTAAACCAGGTCTAAACCAGGACTAAACCAGGTCTAAACCTGGTCTAAACCAGGACTGAACCAGGTCTAAACCAGGTCTAAACCAGGACTAAACCAGGACTAAACCAGGTCTAAACCTGGTCTAAACCAGGACTGAACCAGGTCTAAACCAGGTCTAAACCAGGACTAAACCAGGTCTAAACCTGGTCTAAACCAGGACTGAACCAGGTCTAAACCAGGTCTAAACCAGGTCTAAACCCGTTCTAAACCAGGTCTAAACCAGGACTAAACCAGGTCTAAACCAGGTCTAAACCAGGTCTAAACCAGGACTAAACCAGGATTAAACCAGGTCTAAACCAGGTCTAAACCAGGTCTAAACCAGGTCTAAACCAGGACTAAACCAGGACTAAACCAGGTCTAAACCAGGTCTAAACCAGGTCTAAACAAGGTCTAAACCAGGACTAAACCAGGTCTAAACCAGGTCTAAACCAGGACTAAACCAGGTCTAAACCAGGACTAAACCAGGCCTAAACCAGGTCTAAACCAGGTCTAAACCAGGACTAAACCAGGTCTAAACCAGGTCTAAACCAGGACTAAACCAGGTCTAAACCAGGACTAAACCAGGATTAAACCAGGTCTAAACCAGGTCTAAACCAGGTCTAAACCAGGTCTAAACCAGGACTAAACCAGGTCTAAACCAGGACTAAACCAGGTCTAAACCAGGTCTAAACCAGGACTAAACCAGGACTAAACCAGGTCTAAACCAGGTCTAAACCAGGACTAAACCAGGTCTAAACCAGGACTAAACCAGGATTAAACCAGGTCTAAACCAGGTCTAAACCAGGTCTAAACCAGGTCTAAACCAGGACTAAACCAGGTCTAAACCAGGACTAAACCAGGATTAAATCAGGACTAAACCAGGACTAAACCAGGACTAAACCAGGCCTAAACCAGGACTAAACCAGGACTAAACCAGGACTAAACCAGGACTGAACCAGGACAAAACCAGGACTGAACCAGGACTAAACCAGGACTAAACCAGGACTAAACCAGGACTAAACCAGGACTGAACCAGGACTAAACCAGGACTGAACCAGGACTAAACCAGGACTAAACCAGGACTAAACCATGACTGAACCAGGACTAAACCAGGACTAAACCAGGACTGAACCAGGACTAAACCATGACTGAACCAGGACTAAACCAGGACTGAAACAAAGATTAAAGCAGGACTAAACCAGGATGAAAAACCAGGACTAAACCAGGACTGAACCAGGACTAAACCAGGATGAAAAACCAGGACTAAAGCAGGTGTAACCTGGGACTAAACTAGGACTGAACCAGGACTAAACCAGGACTACACCAGAACTAAAGTAGGACTAAAACCAGGATGAAATTAAGACTAAACCAAAGCCAGGACTGAACCACAACGGAACTAGGAAGAAACCAGGACTAAACTAGAACTGAACCAGAACTAAACCAGGATTAAACCAGGACTAAACCAGGTCTAAACCAGGTCTAAACCAGGACTAAACCAGGACTAAACCAGGTCTAAACCTGGTGTAAACCAGGACTGAACCAGGTCTAAACCAGGTCTAAACCAGGACTAAACCAGGACTAAACCAGGTCTAAACTTGGTCTAAACCAGGACTGAACCAGGTCTAAACCAGGTCTAAACCAGGACTAAACCAGGTCTAAACCAGTTCTAAACCAGGACTAAACCAGGACTAAACCAGGTCTAAACCAGGTCTAAACCAGGTCTAAACCAGTTCTAAACCAGGTCTAAACCAGGACTAAACCAGGTCTAAACCAGGTCTAAACCAGGTCTAAACCAGGACTAAACCAGGACTAAACCAGGACTAAACCAGGTCTAAACCAGGTCTAAACCAGGACTAAACCAGGTCTAAACCAGGTCTAAACCAGGTCTAAACCAGGTCTAAACCCGTTCTAAACCAGGTCTAAACCAGGACTAAACCAGGTCTAAACCAGGTCTAAACCAGGTCTAAACCAGGACTAAACCAGGATTAAACCAGGTCTAAACCAGGTCTAAACCAGGTCTAAACCAGGTCTAAACCAGGACTAAACCAGGACTAAACCAGGTCTAAACCAGGTCTAAACCAGGTCTAAACCAGGTCTAAACCAGGACTAAACCAGGTCTAAACCAGGTCTAAACCAGGACTAAACCAGGTCTAAACCAGGACTAAACCAGGCCTAAACCAGGTCTAAACCAGGACTAAACCAGGTCTAAACCAGGTCTAAACCAGGACTAAACCAGGTCTAAACCAGGACTAAACCAGGATTAAACCAGGTCTAAACCAGGTCTAAACCAGGTCTAAACCAGGTCTAAACCAGGACTAAACCAGGTCTAAACCAGGACTAAACCAGGTCTAAACCAGGTCTAAACCAGGACTAAACCAGGACTAAACCAGGTCTAAACCAGGTCTAAACCAGGTCTAAACCAGGTCTAAACCAGGTCTAAACCAGCACTAAACCAGGTCTAAACCAGGCCTATACACAGTGACTGATTCCTCCTGTCACATTTCCACAGCCTTCAGCTCTTCTGACTCTAAATCTGCTTCTATCTCTTCATCTCTTTCTCTCTCTCCAAATCCTTTTCTCTCCCCTTTCCCGTCTCCGTCTCTTCTTCCTTTTCTTTCCTTTCCTGGTATTTTCTCTCCGTCTTTTCTCTGAGCAGACAACGTCCTTAAATCCCGTCTGTGGCCCGGCTCGTCTCGTCCTCGCAGAGTGGATCAGATGTGGACGAGGTGTGACAGGCCGATAAATAAGCGGCGGTTTTGGTCCTTGTTTGTTTCTCTGCTCCGTTTTAAGTGTCCCAGACGTCCGTCCACATTCTGCTCCGAGGGACGAGGCCAAACGAGCCACGATTTACGCAGAACCCGTCTGAGATCGTTCAAAAAAAAAACGTTTAGCGAGGCCGAGAAAACGTGACGTTTCACCTGGATTTACTGAAGTGTAGACCTGGAGACGGAACTTAAAACAGGACTGAACCAGGACTGAACCAGGACTGGACCAGGACTGAACCAGGACTGAACCAGGACTGAACCAGGACTGAACCAGGACTGGACCAGGACTGAACCAGGACTGAACCAGGACTGAACCAGGACTGAACCAGGACTAAACCAGGACTGAACCAGGGCTAAACCAGGGCTAAACCAGGACTGAACCAGGACGAAACCAGGACTAAACCAGGACTAAACCAGGACTGAACCAAGACTGAACCAGGACTAAACCAGGACTAAACCAGGACTGAACCAAGACTGAACCAGGACTAAACCAGGACTAAACCAGGACTGAACCAAGACTGAACCAGGACTAAACCAGGACTGAAACAGGACTGAACCAGGACTAAACAAGGACTAAACCAGGACTAAACCAGGACTAGACCAGGACTAAACCAGGACTGAACCAGGACTGAACAAGAAGTAAACCAGGACTGAACCAAGACTAAACCAGGACTACACAAGAAGTAAACCAGGTCTAAACCAGGACTAAACCAGGTCTAAACCAGGACTAAACCAGGTCTAAACCAGGACTAAACCAAGACGAAAACCAGGACTAAATCAGGACTAAACTATGACTAAAACTGGACTAATCAAGGATTAAACCAGGACTGAACCAGGACTAAACCAGGACTGAACCAGGACTGAACCAGGACTAAACCAGGACTAAACCAGGACTAAACCAGGACTGAACCAGGACTGAACCAGGACTAAACCAGGACTAAACCAGGACTAGACCAGGACTGAACCAGGACTAAACCAGGACTAAACAAGAAGTAAACCAGGTCTAAACCAGGACTAAACCAGGTCTAAACCAGGACTAAACCAGGATTAAACCAGGACTAAACCAGGACTAAACCATTCTGTCATTTGTCCATAAAATGCATATGTGGCCAACTGCGAATCCAACTTCACTTTCATTTACTTTATTCAAACTTATTTAATTTAAAAAAACATTTGTAGATGACTTCAAACCAGGCTCCGATATCTCACACGGATCTGCCAATCCCTCCTTGATTCCTCATTTTCTGCTTAATCTTGATTTCCCCGTTGGAATCGCATTACGTTTCGCTTCACTTCTGCCTCCAGCTGCCTCCATTAAGGAAACTTTTAAAGGGTTTAGGGAAAGAGGGGGAAAATCCGATCCCGAATGTCATAAATTGTGGGCGAAAGATCAAAGCGCAGACAGAATGCGAACGGAAAAAAGCGCATTATAAGACACACCGTACGTTTGTTTTATTTGTTTTGTGTTTCCCTCGTTCTGATGTTTACCGATCCTTTGTTTACTGTGTTTTAGAGTGAATTACATCGAAAAAATAAGAGAAAAAAGTAGAAAATCAGGGAGTTGGAAGTGGAGGAACAGGCTTTTTCTGTAACACACAAAGTTTCCCATGTTGTTCTAATGGGGCGAGTGTGTTTCTGTGTCTGATTTATAAGTTTACGTGGACTGTCGTCGTACTCAGGACCGGTTTTGGTCTCTCCGGCGACTCTTCAGGAATCAGAACACACTGCGGTTTGCAAAAATCCCGGAAGTTGTGCGATATTCGGCATACCGGGCAATCAGTGAAGCGGAGTGTCGGCCAGAACCAACCCGACTGCAGACGCTCTCCTCCTTTGGACTTCCTGCGTCAAACTATAACGTCGCATTTTTTTTATCGTACCTGTGATTCTCAAGTTCTCCTCGCAGAAACGACGAAGCTCCTGGACAGACATGTTCACTCTCTGCTTTGGTTGGCGCGTTACAGACGTCTCCGCCAATCAGCTTCGCTCGGACTCGAGGTCTGACGCTTGTTCAGGGCGACCACCGGCATAACTCCAAAAATTAGGACACTTAGGTCCAAAAGTGAGGACAAAGATCCAAAAGGAACCGGGGCAACCATAGAGCACAACAAAATGGCTAAAAACAGCACAAAACACCCGCTTATCATGATTATTATTATTATTTATATGTGCTTATTATGTGTATTTATTACATTATATGGGTTTAATTGGGTGAAATGGCTCGGTGAGCTCAGCAGCAGTGCTTTGGTCATCAAAAAAAGATGTTAAATATTCTCCTTGTGGCGTTCTGTGTCTGTGTGTCGCTCTAACCTTTACCTCGGCTCCTCACATCAAGGTGAATACAGCAGAGCTCACAGAAGGCAGAATATTCTCCTTTGGTGCTCTGGTAAAACGATACTCTGAGCATTAAGCACGTTTGAAGGATTCTGCCTTTTCGGGTGCCTGACGTGCGAGGATTTGTGGTGATGCGACGGCGGCCGAGGGTCCGAAATGAGGGCAGAACGTCAAAAATGAGGACGCACGGCAGAGGTCGGGACAGAAGGCTCTAAAACCGAACTGTCCGGCCCGAATCCAGACGAATCGTTGCCCTACACTTGGTACAGACCACGTCCTAGTTTCCTGTTTGGCCTCCACCCCCCACAGATCCTCCACCTGGACTGTCTGATCAGCGCCACCTTGTGTTCAACTCCCGACATTTTAATCCCTTTAATTTGAGTACTTTGTCTTAACCTTTGACCAATAGGTTCGATAAATAAAGCAAACAAAAGGGGAGATATCGGGCAGCCCTGTCTGTTGTACTGGCGACAAAAGGAGAAGAAAAGTGGTGGGTGAAGTACTCGGTTTTGATGCGTAAAAAGGTGCACGGTGTCGCTTTTTGGTGCTTGTTTCTAAGGAGATGTCATCGTTCTGCTACGACGACGCCCACAGTGTGACATTAAACAGCTCTTCCTGTACGTTTACTTAATTACAGGGGGTTTTATAGCTCGAAAACCCCTCGAAAAACAAACAAACTGTGAGATATTCCAGAAAAAGCAGTAGCATTTCATTTCTAACGTTGGAGAAAAGCATTTGATGGAAAACCACCACCGGAAAAGCTACACAATGCAGCTTTAAGTACGAGTACAGACAGAAAAACGCCAAAAAAATGACAAATCTGCGTAAGTAAAAGTACAGGATGTTACTTTCGAGCACAAACATGGTCAAAATAAGACTTAAAATCCTACGAAAAGTCCTGTCAATCCTTTTGGTCGATTTTTGGTCATAATTTTTTTTTTCTGCACCCTCTACATTCCTGTTTTTTACATCTTTCTGTAGCGTTTCACCCTCCACACTCAACAATCGCATCATTCTAACCGTTATTGTCGGCACTAAACGTGTATCAGTGCACAGGACCACGTGGGGCTTCTCACTGCAGCCTGTGCGCTCGTTTGGGGCCATCGCACGACCCCAGTGAGCTGCTTGTCCCCAACAACCCCGTCACAAGGCAGGTGAAACCTTTTAAAACATGCGGCCTGTCTGTCTGTATCACATCAGAGCTGCTTCTCGCCTCTTCCCCGGGCACAGAACACACAGGTTTTTTCCTCAACGCAAAGGGCAAGACGAAACAAAGACAAATCCAAACGTACGTTACAGTGTCCACACAGAGCTGGAGTTTACCTCATAACAGTTACACAAATCCATTTCTATCTGCCACCCACATTTGGGGATGGTAAATGTGCAGAGGTAAACAGAAAACCACTGCAAATCCAGCAAGAGAAAGTGACTCCAGGAAAGTGAAACAAACAGGTTTAAAAAATCCTGCGCATTTTCTTCACTTTCTTCACAGCGCCAGGGTAAGTTCGCTTAAAGAAGGGGTCCTCAAACTGTGGGTGTCAGAATCAGAAATCGCCGCCCAGGTCCGGGATCTCTAGGTCTCCTCCAGGTTTCTGAGGAGGTAACGACATTCTAACGTGGATAAAACCTCACAAGGGTCCATTAAAGTTTGGGGAACGACTACAACGTGGGTCAAACGCTCCGAAAAGTCCGTTTTGCAGAACAGTTCCGCTTCAGCAGAGCCTCTGATTTATGGGGATTCTCGTTTTGTCTTTCTAATTTAAACACATCGTCTTTCAGAGCTGTTAGTGGGGAGCGGTGAGTGTGTTTTTGGGCTCATAATCCCGGAGCTGGAGCGTTTGGTGAGCGCTCCCTCCAGACCCCCGAGCTGTTTGCACCTGTGTGAGTGAACCGGTGCGCATGGAGATCAGGTTCTGTTTGTGTTTGTGTTTGCTAGGAGGGTCCAAGTTGGGAAAAATCCCACTTGAACAGGCCAGTCCACAGAAACGAGGAGGCCCCGGGCGAGAAATCCACCCACGGCACTCGCTCTAGTGTAAGTTAATACAAAGAGGGTCCAATTCTGGGTCACTGAAACCCCAGGGAACAACAAAACCCACTGTCCTCCCTCGTCTACTGCCCTGTGCCCGAGTTTTCTGTAGGATTTTGTATTGAATTGATTCACCACAACAATGACGGTCCAAACCTAACTACGTCCCATTTCTATTGATCTGTTTTCTTCTTTCCTCCTGCCATCGTTTCCTTCAATTGCACCAAAGCATTCAAACCTTTGGACACACTTTTTCTTGTTTTTTTCTTTTCCTTCGGCATCAAAACTATAAATGAAAACATATCGTATGAATCCATCCATCATTTATTTCGACCTTCGTGGTTCAATTCCTTCTCCCACACTCCTGTCACGGCAGTCAAAGTTACACTTATAATAATGTCAACAACAAAAAAAAGCTCAAAAAACAGTGGGAAGAAGTCAAACTTTCTTACTCCCACCCCAGGGCCCATATAGAATAGAGAAAACAAAAGATGAATTTAAAATAACTCAAAACTTTGGTTAAAAACAGCCAATACGACCAAAGTTCTCCGTCACTTATCTTATGCACTCTGAGCGTCCTAATTATCCACCGCAGTGAGTTTATGAGAACTTTCCACAACTCTCAGAGACCACCTGGCATGCTAACGTGCACTTCCTGATCACCTGACAGTAAAAAAGCTTTAGATGCAGACAGAACACAGCGAACTTAAATGCATACGTGAGGAAACTGGCTTTTGTGATTCAATAATGTCACACAACAATCAACCAGGGCTGAGCATCGCCTTGAGTCTGACGATACGATACATGTCGCGATACGCAGGTCACGATTCGATATATCCCGATACTGGATACACACTGGACGATATATCGCGATTTAACAAGAATTACTTATAATAATATTGTCAGCTACACCTTCACATGAACCAAACTGTATGAAATATAGTTTATTATGTTTATTAAATCAACAGAACAGTGAATAAAAAATTGATTCAGACGCATTTTGAATCGATTCGGGATACATCACTGAATCAATTTTTTCTTACACCCCAAACAACTATTCTGGATCGTAATGAAGAAAATAGGGGTGTAACGTTATCTCATGATGCGATATTGTACAATATATTCTACATAATAATAAGACTGACTCTAAAACGCTTTGTCCAGTCATTTGGTGTAACATTTATTGTCATTAGGGATGGAACGAAACCCAAATCTCTCTGTACGATATTTTCACCATAAACATCTCTCTGTACCAGATTTATTACGATATTTTGTGGTGAATCTGCTCCTTTTTCCTCTAAAAATGCTTCACAGACTTAATCCAAAGAATGAAGATGTAAAAGTGCTTAGAATAGTTATTTCTTCATGTCGTCTGCACTGAAACGGAGCAAAGGATCATGGTCTATGTAGTTCCCTCTGTTTTTTCACGATATTATTGTGAGACCTTTGACGATACGATATCACCGTATCGATACATACCTAATGACAATAAAACCAGGCAGTACGCAGGAAACTGGGAACTCAATCAGGCTTTTGAAATTCAATAAGGTCACATTACAATCAACTATTCTGGATCGTAATGAAGAAAATAAGGGGTGTAACGATATCCAAGTCTCAAGATACGATATGGTCACAGTATGAACCTCACGGAACGATATTTATAGTGATATCATGGAGGATTGGCCCAGGAATGAAGAAAATATTGACTATAATCCAATGCCAAGACAAAGCACCAACTTTGTGAGGATAAACACAGAGATGGAACAAAGTGCAGCTCACACACAGGAGCTCAACACTGCAGCATTTCCTGAAACTTTAAAACAGTCGATGTTCAACGGTCAAAGGTGTGACCGTGTTTAAAGGTTTTATGGAGGATTTTCCAAAGACAGACAAATACAGCGACTGTTTGTCCTTTTCCAAATGTTGCTCATCCCTCGTCCACAGCTCCGTAAGCAGAAACGCCTCCTCCCGCCTCCTCCTGACGATAGAAATCGCGCTCGTTAACAGCCAAATTGCTGAACAAATCGCTGTTGAAGTTTCCTGTCCAGAAGTGATTTATCGACCGACGCAACCGTCTTTAGACCCTTCGTCCGCTTCAGTCGCGCCATCGCTGGAAGGAATCTCCAAGAATCCTACAGCGCGCCGGCGAGTCAGTTACACTAGAAATGTAGGGAGTTTGACTGGGATGTAACAATAACGTAAATCTGGTGATATCGTATCGTCAAAGGTCTCACAATAACATCGTGGAGCATCACAATATATCGAATCCCAAGTCTCTTTGCTTAAATGAACAGTTCTGATGCAGAAATAGCTAAAAAAAAACACAAAACAGAGGGAACTACATAGACCATGACCCTTTGCTCCGTTTCAGTGCAGACGACATGAAGAAATAACTGTTCTAAGCACTTTTACATCTTCACTCTTTGGATTAATTGTGATTGTGAAGCATTTTTAGAGGAAAAAGTCGCAGATTCACAGTTTTATATTGTAATAAATCTGGTACGGTGAGATGTTTATGGAATATGAACGAATGAAAGAAAGAACGAACAAACGAAAGAAAGAAAAAAATAACAAACGTAAGTAAGAAAGAACGAAAAAGACCAAAAAAAGGAACGAACGAAAGGCAGAATGAAAAAGAAACAGCAAAAGAGAGAAAGAAAGAAGAAAAGAATGAACAAACGAAAGAAAGAACAAAAAAAGAAACAACATAAGAAAGAAAAACCTGGTGAAAATATCGTACAGAGAGATTTGGATTTCGTTCCGTCCCTAATGACAGTAAATGTTGCACCAAATGAACTGGTCAAAGCATTTTAGAGTCAGTCTTGTTATTCTGTAGAATATCGTAATATCGTGAACTTTCCCACGATATCGCAGTAAATATCGTACCGCGAGGTTCAGACAGTGATGATATCGTTTCGTGAGACTTGGATATCGTTACACCTCTAGAGTTTCATTGACAACCTGATGTTTACTGGCACCACCACGTCCACAGTTGATGGATTTCATTACTTTTTTGTTTATTCATCATAATTCCAAGGCAGCTGCATCTCTATAACGCTGTTCTGAACTTTTATTGACAATCTGAAACTAAAGAATCCTCCACACAACCTTTAATTAAATGACAGTTTAATATTGAGAGTTTGTTGGTTTAACTTTTAACCTCCAATGAACTCTCTGAAATGAACAGATTGTTGTTGCACTTTTCCCTGTTCTGTAGATGATTTAACATCAAACTGCCGAGGAACTGAAGATGGAAATGATGTTATTTTAAATGTTCATTAATACGCGTCGTCCCTTTGTAAATAAATAAGAGCAGGCAAAAATACGACAATAAAAAGCCTGTGCGATTTGCCAGTGCGGCGTGGCAGTGTGGCGTTACCTCTGCAGTGCCCATCGTCGTGTTGGTAGGATCCAGACGGACACGCGGAGACACACCGGAGTCGGTCTGGGCTCAGCAGCGCCCCCTGGGGTCCGCACGAGTCACACTGAGCCGGGCCCGAGCAGGAGAGGCAGGACGGAGCGCAGGCTGGAGGAAGATGAGGAGAGAGCGGTGAGATCAACATAAAGTGAGCGTGGAAAGGCAAAACGAAAGGTGCATTGGGTAACGTTTCCCTTGGAGTGTCCGTCAAATACTTATCTTACTTTCACTCCACTGCATTTTAGATCTGGACTGAAAATCAATCAAGTACTTTTCTGCTGAAAGGGCTGAGATTTATTTTTAGCACATTTAATTTGAGTTAATGTCCCAACTTTGAGCAAAACAAAACAGCAGAAGTTTAAAAATGATATACATATACCTCCACTGACTCTCTGCCAAAATGCCTAAATTCTGTGCTGTCTGTGGTCAAACGCTCAAATCGGGAGAAAGACAAAAAAAAAATTAATGTATCAAAAGTGCCGAGTCACTTTAAAAAAGACGACAAAAATGGATCGACAAACTTCAGCTAAAAACAGGAGGTGCAGAAACAGATGGTGCTACTGTAGAGTTTGCGGCGACCACTTTGTAACAGGTAAGGATTGTGTAAATTATTAATTAAAGCTGAACTCCGGCACATTTGAAGCTAAAGTCCGTTTCTAGAGGTGGTGGAATTCTGTCAGAAGCCAAAAAACAGCACAGATCAGTGTTTCCTCTGTGGAGATCTCACTGTGGCAGTGAGTCTGTCAAGGCAACAAACTAGTGTAGTGATGGGGGCAAGTTCTGAACTAGTGTAGTGATGGGGGCAAGTTCTGAACTAGTGTAGTGATGGGGGCAAGTTCTGAACTTCCACGTAAAACACCAATTTGCTTCACACTGAAGAAGCTTAACTCCACTTTAACCCATCTGACAACAGCCACGAGTCTAACAAACCAAACGCTCTGCCTGGTTCACTCATTAGTGTCTGGAAACGTTAGAAAACAACTTTATAAGCACCTCACACTTCCCTCTGCTGATTTCCCACTGCACAGGTCAAAGCCCAAAAGACTCGATCGTTGATGTCGTTTCTAATCCCATTCATTTACGAGTGAATCATATTTTTTGAAAAACACAAAAAAACACATTCCCGAACCATTTTCTTTCAACAACTTTCAGTTTCTCTTCTTCTCCGTCAGTAGTCGATTCTCACTTGTTGCTTCTGGAGTCGACGATCGAGTCTTTTGGGCTTTGGCCTGTGCAGTGGGAAATCACCAGAGGCAATGCTGTAGAATTATGTAGAATACTGTAATATCGTGAGCCTGCCCACCATATCGTGATGACGTATCGCATCATCACCAGAGCGTCCAAAATCATAAATTCGCCTAAACCATCGCTGGAATCACTCCACCACAAAAGGACCGTGTGCGCTACAGGACAATCACCACCAAAACAACCCGCTTCAAAAACACTTTTCTTTCCCATTGCCTGGAATTGGGGAATGTTGTTTGTCAGTTTGTCTAATTGTTGTGTCCTAAATGTTTGCATCATAATTATTTGATGGATTCTCTGTACGTCTCTTTGTCCATCTGTTGGAACCTGCTTCAAGAAGACGCTGCACCGTGAGGGCATTTTAAAAAAAAAAAATCAATCAACTTGTCACGCAAAAAGTTTTATGTGATGCTAATTTTCTGAGCTCACTGCTGTAGTTTGGTGTTTTATGCCTTTTTAAATCATGATTATAGGTTCTCCTGGTGCAGCGGCTGATTTTAATTCTGAACAGTTGTCGCCTCCAGGTTTTTAAAGGCTTCATTAGGCTCAGTTTAACATGAGGTCTGCAGCACCAGATCATTTATTATATCCGTCGCCTCAACTTTATTTATTATTATTAATTTATTTTTTATTAATATTTTACCAGGTAAGTCATTTGAGAACAGCTTCTCATTTACAGTGACGACCTGGGACATGTTTTGGGTTGATCGCCCAAATCATCCAAATTGTATGAAAAATCCGAATTCTCCACATCGTACAGGTCATAACCACAGTCCGTATATATGAGTGGACATAGCTAAAGGGTTAGCTGCCGTGTGCCAAACAGGAAGTGCTCCAGGAGGCTCTTCCGGCTCCTTCTCTCCCTTTTTCCCCACTGACTCACACTGGGATCTTCTGGCTCCTCTGTCTGGACCTGCTGCTGTGGCCTCGTCATTTTGGTCTTAAACTGTTCGTCTGAAGCCACGACACAGGATCCTGAACTTTTCATTTCACTATTTTGTTCCTAAATCAAGATCTGAACATAAATAACGGACCAATCAGACGCCTTCATTCCCCGAGGCCCCTCCCCCTAGCAACAGGTTAGCAACAGGTTTGATTGACAGCTCGTGCGTTTCGTTGCTAAGTAAGTTCCCTTCCCACTTTCCCCCGAGTGACGATTTCTGAAATAAAATGACAAAATATCTCAAACAATTACAACAGCTAAAGTCACTAGAATCTGAACGAGCAGAATTTAACGAGCATAAAGTAAAGTGAATTTGGTTAAATTGCGACTCTATTGTTGTTCGTACGGAACAGAACAAACGACATAAATCAGTGACTTAAACTATTTAAAGTTTAATGATAAAAGCTCAAAGTTTCCTTCTTATTCTCAAGAACCAATGAAATCAGTGCAGAGTATCTCCGCTCTGAGGAGGGCGGCACATTTAAACTCATGATTGGATCTTGTGTTGCTATGATACTCGCGGTCGGATTTCCAAATATGGAGCCTGTAACCGTGGCAACAGGAGCCTCACGTGAGCGACGCTGTGGAGACGTCACACTCACTTCGTCCACTCAGACATACGGACTATGGTTATAACCTATATTTACACTTATTTTTTCGCGATGTGCCGGCCCGGTCAAACGCTTTGCTGTTTTGAAGTGGAGCAAAATACTTCCTGCTCCCATCTGAATTTCGCGAGTCATCAGGGTCACGTGAGTGAAACCGGCAATTCAGTGTTTCCCGCAGCGGTTTATAGTTCGAGCGGCCGCCTTGACTACGTCCCTCCGAGCCAACGTGAATCCTCGCAAAACTACAGTCGTCGCGCCCCAGTCCTCACTTTCCCCTCAGTTTTCTTCCTCCTTCTCCGACACTCTTCCCTTCTCCTCCTCAGCTCACAGACGTAAAGCGTGAAGACAGAATTCTCCAGCTGCTGCTTCATTATCATCGGAACGACCGCGGAAAAAGTTCGGATCGTGTTTGTGTCGGCGGCGAGACGACAAACCGAGATGACAGAAAAGCCGGGAGCAGCTGAAGTGTGGGTTTTCTTCCCAAAGACGGAAATACGTTTGTGTCGCTGTCCGATCAGCACCATTCTCCACCCCCAGACGCAGAGCCCAATTCAATAAAGATGATTTAACGTGTTTTCGGTGGAACAAAAAGCCATCGTGTAACGTGTCCAATGCCTCTATTACCGTGTTGTTTGCTTGTAAAAACCGGATGGAGATGTTTGTGCATTGATTTAAAGTTCCCAGCTGAGTAGCGTTTTCAGACGTACTTCTTCTTCCTCGTATTTAGAATTTTTAAAGAAACATCCGATCCATTGGAAACCCATTACTTTGCGACCTCAGTCGAGAGAGGAGGTGGCAGAGGAGAGCTTCCGATAGATTTCCTGCTGCTCGGATTTGTAAATAGCTCTACAAAAGCTCTCGTCTGCGTTAACAAGCCCACACAGGCCCGTTTCCATTGTCTCCTAGTTGAGTTATTGACCCGCACGTATCTCAGCACTTTTCATAGCGGATAATGAGTCCCACAGAGTTCCTGGCAGTCTGTATTTTCAAAACTTTATGCGCTGCCACTTCCAAACTAGGCTGAGGTGTTCTAACAAAGCGGAGAGAGATTTGGGAGGATTTGGAAACTTTTCTCAGCAACGAGCGCCGTTTCAGACGGGAAATGTTGCATAATGAGAGGCGCTTCGAAGCACAGATCGCGTCCGTTTTCACTATTAAGCGCGTTGAATTGTGACTTTTCTGGTTGGAGGGTCCGTCTCCTGCTTGTTTCTACGGATATGTCACCTGGAATGAACATTTATTCAATTACAGGAGGTTTTATCGATCTTTTTATTTCTATAAACGGTCTAATCATTGCAAACAGAACTGCATAAACCCCTGTGAGGTTATATTGTTGTGTTCCTCATCGTTTCACGGTTCTTTGGTCCAAATTTGACGACTCTGTGACACTGTACGCGACTTGAACAGAAAATTTTGTAATTGGTCATTTTTATAATTTGCATTTTTGCTCCCGCCCACAAATCAGGCGAGATGGGGACGTTCGTTTTCTTTTTCGCAAAAGGTCTTTTCATTTACCTGGAAAAAACCAACAACACAGGTGCACAAACATCCTGGAAAAAACAATATCTAAGAAAGTTAAAATGACTTAAATTAAGAGCATTTTACTTTATTTGAGCAGATTCAACTTGACAAGTAAAGTGATCTGCAACGTTTGATTTGGTTTCTTATTTTAAGTAGAAAAAGTCTTGTTCCACTGTCAGATCATTTTACTTTACCATGTGAGATGTACTAAAACGTTGTCTTCTTCCTCTCTTCTCCGACACTCTTCCTGACACTAAAACGTTCTTCATTCAAGTCATCTTAACTTGACTAGAAGTGGTAACTGGCAAAAAGACTTTCCCAATGTCTGATTTCTTGGTTTTTTGATGGTTCTTGAAGCTCTGTGAGATTCTCTGGAGGTTTCTCTGTTCTTCTGGTCAGGCCGGCGCCCCCTAGTGCCTCCGCTCAGTTTCATTTCTCTCCAGCGACTCGTCAGGAATCAGAAAACACTCGGCAGTTCGGAAGAACCCTGGAAGTTGTAGTCGGCGCTCCGGCTGTGAAGCCGTGAGGTCAAACTCCAGCTCCTTTTGTGTCCAGCACAACAGGAAACAAAGAGGTCGAGATGGACGGAGACGAAGCCGAACATTTTGTGTCGGTGACGATTCCCGACGTCGAGGATTTAAAGCCAAAACCTGCTCCAGGTCTCCATGGAGAACAGCTGATAACTAATTGTAAGTCAATTCAGTACAATCCATCAGTTCAAATACTGTCGAACACATGACTAAATACTAATAAAAAACAACACTAAATTCAATACAAAATACAATCAATGAATTAAGTCCTGTCCCACTTTAACTGTGGCTTTAACTGTGTGTTTTAATCATACTTAATTTGTTTATATTGTTGTAAGATGACCTTGGGTGTCCAGAAAGGGCCAAATAAATAAAATGTATTATTATTATAAAAGTATAACAATAATATTTAATTATTTATTGCTCATGCATCAACTTAAAGAGAATAACAAAAATAACAAAAATCTGACAATTAGCCTAAGTCCATATTCCAGCCGTTACTTTCCTTGTCTTTGCTGCATGAACAAAAGGAACAGGAAGGAGATAAATCGTCTTATAAACCTGCTCCTTTCACAGATTAAAAAATTCAATATTTCTTTAATAATTAATCCCCACCGCAAAAACCAAAGCCGAGTCACCAGTGAGCCACGTGCGTGTGACAATATCTTTACATTTCATTCACTTTAAACACTTTCCTCAGTCACGTCGTCCGTCACTATTTTATCCTTTTACATTTTCTTCAGTTTAGAAACATTCGTGCAACTTTTAAAATCATAATTTAACAAGTTCCATATCTTGACTCTGTCCTTGAAAATACAGATCCGAAAAAATATCGTCTTTTACGGTCACAGTCCTCTGAAACAAACGTAAAAAAGATTTTGTAGAGCTTCGGGTAACTGTCTGTGTTTGGCTCTCCACAGAAACTAATAAAATCTTAAGATCAACTTCATATCATTAAAGCCGGAACAAAGAGAACGTTTGGTGAATTTTTAAGGGGAAAGACGTTATTGCCGAACGTTCCGGTGCAAAATGTGCGCAAGATTCGACCACATCCGCGATGTTTATTCTGCTTCAAATGTTTTTTATTGAAGCCAAATAAAATATCCAGCACAAATTCTGCACAATAGGCAAACATTAATCATTTCTATATCTTACTTGACACTCATTTTTAGTTTGCGGGGCTGCGGTTTGTCAAGCGGCTCCCACCAGCGTCCGAAATCATCTTAGAAAATGAATCCTGGGCCGCGCAGTTTTGCGTCGGGTCCCTCGGCGTTGCAGGTTTCTACTTCAGATCTCTTATTTTACGCTCATTTGAAACTTCCGATGCAGTACAGGGTCTACTGTTCGGCAGCAAAACTGAATTCAGCAAAAATCTGAATCCAATTTCGAGGCACGACGCAGCAGGAGAAGGCAAATAAAATCTTACATTGCAAAATATCAAACTGAAACTGCAGAAGTTTACCTAAGTTATATGAATGTGAGATCTGATTTGTACTGTTTTCAATAGAGTTGGGTTTAAATTTCAAGGTTTTGTTCACATTTGATACAAAAACGATGGAGTTTTGGAGAGATTTTCTGAATAAATGAGATATAACTAAAAAAAATTGGGTGAAATGAAAAGGAAAAGAGAGAAAAACTGCACGGTTTGTGTGTTTGTGATGAGGAAACTATATTAGAACAGATCAGAAAACTGCGTAATTTGGACATTTTAACACCGAAGAAACCAAATAACATCACATAACAAAACCCCAAACGGATAAATAAACACGCAGAGAGAAGCGGCAGATGTTCATATCGGACCTTTACAGACGTCCTGGTCCTGGTAGAAGCCGGGGGGGCAGCGGGGCAGGCAGCGTCCCAGGTGGAGCACGGCGCTGGGGTCGGAGCAGCCGGAACAGCGGTCCGGACTTCCAGAGCAGGAGGAGCATTCCGAGTGACATCGCACTGAGGGAAGAAGAGGAAGAAGAAGAGGGAGGGGTCAGCATGAAGGTGTGTTGTGTAACTTTTCGCATCGTATCAGCTCCCGATCCGGCTCTTTCATGAGTATCGGACAGTATCGGATTCGGTCACGTGATCGGATCCGGTTTCACGTGTTTTTGCGGCACCGACGCGCTTTACGGCAGCCGTAAATCAAAACGCCGCCGCGTCGCTGCGTTGGACTTTTCACCGCACTGGTCACTCGTTTATCGCGGGGGTCACGTTCTAAAAATAACCTGCGATAAGTGAAATCCGTGAAGTAGAAACACCCGGTAAACACTGTAAAACCCTCAGCGATATGAGCGGGGAGCAGGAGCAGGAGCAGGGGGGGGAATCGTTCCACACAAATCGGCCGAGACCTAAACTGAGGAGCAGGGCTGAAAAACACAGTTATGGGGACTTGTTTGTGCTGTTTTTTATTCTTATAAGCCGACGTGTCACCTTCAATTACGCAGACCAAGTCAATTATTCAGAATTTAATTTAACTCCGAAGTAAGTGGGTGGTTTACAGTGATCCCTCATAGGCATGTCCCGATCCGGCTCTTTCATGAGTATCGGACAGTATTGTATTCAGTCACATGATCGGACCGATCCGGTTTCACATGTTTTTGCGGCATCAACGCGCTTTACGGCGCCGTAAATCAAAACGCCGCCGTGTCGCTGTGTAGGACTTTTCCATGGATGTATAATAAGAGCTGGATAAGCCCCGCCCCCTCTGTCCGTGACCGCAGACGTGTGGCTGAGGGAGGTATTACAGCCCAAGAAAACTCTCCCATAGAAGCACAATGTTTTTTATGAGAAATCAACCTGCCCGTGTTCGGCTGACAGGGCGTCCACAGCTTTCATAAAGGTCAGATTTTGTAGGGATTCTTCTGTAATTTTACAATACAAACTTTAAAAAAATTTAAAAAATCATCAAAGCACCTGAGAATCAGCTTTGTTAGAGTTAGCCTAGCCCCGCTCTGAGCCCGCGCTAGCTCCGCTCAGCAGCTCGCGCTCCTACACAGCGACGTTTTGATTTACGGTGCCGTAAACCACGTCGATGCCGCAAAAACATGTGAAACTGGATCGATCCGATCACATGATTCCGATACTGTCCGATACTCAAAAAAGAGCTGGACTGGGAACGGCGTTTCTGACGTTGGGCTGCAAACAAGGAAGTAAATGCGGAAGTGAAAATCTTTTTTGCGGTCATGCCCCAATGAGCTCAGGCCACTGAAAACAATAAGGCGCCATCTTGGATTCATCTTCCAGATTTTATTATAGTTCTGTGGACTTTTCACTACAACAAAACGAGAGTCAAACAGCGACACAAACGCTGCAAACAAACAGTTCCTCCTGGAGGAACCAGCAGAGCCACTTTAACACAAACAATCTGATTCGTCACTTACAAAAGAATCATCCAGACGAGTTTGAGATTTACAAGAGCAAAGCCACAGCAGCAAACACTGGAGGAGGTATCGGATCGGTATCGGAAAGAGCATTCCTTAAAAAAAACAATCGGATCGGGAAGTCTCTACTATAGATACGTCATTGCTCTGCTTAGAAAGTTCCACAGTGTGACATTAAACTACTTTACATTTATTACGTTACAGGTGGTTTTAGAGCTCAAAATACTTTAAAAAAAAACAACGTTCTGACTGTGAGCGGTGTCGCCTCTCCACAGATCTGACCTGTAACTTGGTCTGGTTTGGTCTCCATGAAGGTACAAAGGTTTAAAGCCGTACTGGCCCACGTTTACATGATGTATTTTTTTTTAATTCCGAATGAATTGTTCTGTTGTTTCTCCTTTGTTTACATGGAAATAATAATTCTGAATTGAGGTTTCTATGTAAAACTCGTTAAATGGTCTTTATTTAATTCCTCTCAGCGTCTGGGGGTGGGGAAGGGTGCTGAATGGACAGCGACACAAACGTATTTCCGTCTTTGGGAAGAAAACCCACACTTCAGCTGCTCCCGGCTTTGGTTTGTCGTTTCGCCGCCGACACGAACACGATCCGAACTTTTTCCGCGGCCGTTCCGATGATAATGAAGTTTCTAATGATGGTGTTAACGCCTTGGCCCTGACAAAGACGGAGGACGGATGTTCACACGGGTTTGTTTACACTCGAGGACTCGCTGTAGTTTTAATTTCTCCAAGCGCAGGGAGACGAAAGATTCCCTCAAGCATTCGGTCACCACGGCAATGGAGGGGGAGGAAGAGGAAGAGGAGGAGGAGGAAGAACAAGCACAAGAAGAGGAGGAGAAGAAGATGACAAGGAGAAAGAGGAAGAGAGAGAAGGAAGCAATGGAGGAGGAAAATGAGGAGGAAGAGGAGGATGTGGAAGAAAAGGAGGAAGAGGAAGAGGAGAGAGAGGAAGAGGAGGGAGGAGAGAGAGGAAGAGGAGGAAGAAGAAAAGGAGGAGGAGAAGGAAGAAATTAAGGAGGAAGAAGAGAAAAGAAGAAGGGAAGGAGGAAGAGGGAAGAGGAGGAGGTATTGAAGGATTATGACAGTGATGGTGTGATGTGGTTTAGACCTAGTTTAGACCTAGTTTAGACCTGGTTTAGACCTGGTTTAGACCTGGTTTAGACCTGGATTAGACCTGATTTAGACCTGGGTTAGACCTGGATTAGACCTGATTTAGACCTGGGTTAGACCTGATTTAGACCTAGTTTAGACCTAGTTTAGACCTGGGTTAGACCTGGGTTAGGCCTAGTTTAGACCTGGGTTAGGCCTAGTTTAGACCTGGGTTAGACCTGATTTAGACCTAGTTTAGACCTGGGTTAGACCTGATTTAGACCTAGTTTAGACCTAGTTTAGACCTGGGTTAGACCTGATTTAGACCTAGTTTAGACCTGGGTTAGACCTAATTTAGACCTAGTTTAGACCTGGATTAGACCTGATTTAGACCTGGTTTAGACTTAATATCATCTTTTAAATCACATCTTAAAACCCATTTTTTATCGGTTGTTCTTCCTTTAACTGGTTTTAGTTCTTTTTATTCTAACTTTTATTTATTTATTAGAATTAATCTGATTTGTTGCATCATTGTCTGTTTTCTTTGTTTTATGCGCTAGTGTTACGTGCTTTGTCTTCATTGCTTCTTGTACAGCACTTTGTAAACCTTGTTTTTAAATGTGCTTTACAAAAAAATATTTATTATTATTATTATTTTAGTTTTGCTTTTCAAAAAAAGATTTCTTCTTATTATTATTTAAGTTTGGCCCCGTTTTAGCCCCGTTCGGCCTCAGTATTGCTCACATACACACTGCACAGTACAGTACGGCTCAGTATGGTCCATGTATAATGCAGGAGTCAGGGCTGGAGGGTTTGTGTGGCGTATGTGCTGTTTTATTCAAGTGAACATGTGCCACAGACCCTGCATTATTCAGTCACACACACACACACACATACATGTATACACACACACATCACACATACATACATATATACACACACACATCACACATACATACACTATTTTAACCTCTCACTTCAGAGGCACTTCTCTTCTTGTAAACAACCGTCTCGCGGTTTGTTTGTTTTTCCTTTATTAAACAGAACAGATGTGGGAGTGAAAAGAAGAGACGAGCGGGAGAGACATTCAGGACATTCAGGACGTTCAGGACGTTCAGGACGTTCAGGACGTTCAGGACTGAGGCGTGGCCAGGATGGCTCAGACTCTGGACCTGGTTTAGACCTGTTTAGATCTGGATTTGACCTATTTAGACCTGGTTTAGTCCTGGTTTAGACCTGGTTTAGTCCTGGTTTAGACCTGGTTTAGACCTGGTTTAGTCCTGGTTTAGTCCTGGTTTAGACCTAGTTTAAACGTAGTTCAGACCTAGATTAGACCTGGTTTATACATAGTTTAGACCTGTTTAGTCCTGGTTTAGACCTGGTTTAGATCTGGTTCAGACCTAATTTAAACCTGGTTTATACATAGTTTAGACCTGGTTTAGACCTACTTTAGACCCAGTTTAGACCTGGTTCAGACCTGGTTTAGACCTACTTTAGACCCGGTTTAGACCTGGTTTAGACCTGGTTTAGACCCAGTTTAGATCTGGTTTAGACCTGGTTTAGACCCAGTTTAGACCTGTTTTAGACCTGGTTTAGACCTGGTTTAGACCTAGTTTAGACCTGGTTTAGACCTGGTTTAGACCCAGTTTAGACCTGTTTTAGATCTGGTTTAGACCTGTTTTAGACCCAGTTTAGACCTGGTTGGTTATAGTGTCTGTGGGGTTCGTGTCTGGAGCTGAAGGGGCAGACGGGGCGAGTGTAGTTTACCCTGCTGACACCGGGGGCAGCACTGTCCCTCCTCAGGCACCGACAGGAGCCCGGGCGTGCACGTGGGGCAGGAGCGCACGTAACAGGTCACATGACCATCCTCACATGCACACTCACGACACGGGCCCTCGGACCAGCGGGACCGGGCCTGGAGAGAGAGAAGAGAGAAACGAGTGTGAAAACATGTTTACAGGGTCTGAAGAGAGAGAGAGTCCACTTCAGACCAGAGAGACAGGGCCTGGAGAGAGAGAAGAGATAAACGAGTGTGAGAGAGAGAGAGACAGGGCCTGGAGAGAGAGAAGAGAGAAACGAGTGTGTGAGGGAGAGAGACAGGGCCTGGAGAGAGAAGAGAGATAAACGAGTGTGAGACAGAGCAGAGAGACAGGGCCTGGAGAGAGAAGAGATAAACGAGTGAGAGAGAGAGAGAGAGAGAGGGCCTGGAGAGAGAGAGAAGAGAGAGAAACGAGTGTGAGAGAGAGAGACACAGGGCCTGGAGAGAGAAAAGAGATAAACGAGTGAGAGAGAGAGAGAGACAGGGCCTGGAGAGAGAAGAGATAAACAAGTGTGTGTGTGTGTGTGTGTGTGTGTGTGTGTGTGTGTGTGTGTGTGTGTGTGTGAGAGAGAGAGAGAGAGAGAGAGAGAGAGACGACCTCAGACCAGCGGGACAGGGCCTGGAGAGAGAGAAGAGATAAAAGAGTGTGAGAGAGAGAGAGACCACCACAGGCCAGAGAGATAGGGCCTGGAGAGAGAAGAGAGATAAACGAGTGTGAGACAGAGCAGAGAGACAGGGCCTGGAGAGAGAAGAGAGATAAACGAGTGTGAGACAGAGCAGAGAGACAGGGCCTGGAGAGAGAAGAGAGATAAACGAGTGTGAGACAGAGCAGAGAGACAGGGCCTGGAGAGAGAAGAGAGATAAACGAGTGTGAGACAGAACAGAGAGACAGGGACTGGAGAGAGAAGAGAGATAAACGAGTGTGAGACAGAGTAGAGAGACAGAGCCTGGAGAGAGAAGAGAGATAAACGAGTGTGAGACAGAGCAGAGAGACAGGGACTGGAGAGAGAGAGAGAGAGAGAGAGAGAGAGAAAGAGAGGAGTGAAGGCATGTCCAGGGTCTGTAGAGAGAGAGAGAGAGAGAAAGAGACAGAGAGACAGAGAGAGAGAGAGAGAAAGAGAGAGACAGAGACAGAGAGAGAGACAAAAAGAGAGAGAGACAAAGAGAGAGGAAGAGAGAGACAGAAAGAGACAGAGAGATAAAGAAAGAGAGAGACAAGGAGAGAGAGTGAGAGAAAGAGGAGTGTGAAGACATGTCCAGTGCCTACACAGAGAGAGAAAAGATACTGACAAAGAGACAGAGAAACAAACAGAGAGGAAGAGAGAGACAGAGAGAGAGGAGTGCGAAGACCTGTCCAGGACTAACAATGAAAAAGAGACAGAGAGACAAAAAGAGACAGAGACAAAGACAGAAGGAGTGAGAGATGTGGAGGAGGAACAGAGACGAGCTCCAGTTTCATCCCTCGGTAACGGGATCGTCCTGTTCCACAAAACTCTTTCACTGGGATTAAGAGGGATTCTTTAGAGAGAAAATGGATGAAAAACTCAAGTGTCACAGGAAGCAGCAGCAATAGTAGTAATAATAGTAGTAGTAGTAGTAGTAGTAGTAGTAGTAGTAGTAGTAGTAGCAGTAGTAGTTGTAGTAGTAGTAGTAGCAGTAGTAGTTGTAGTAGTAGCAGTAGTAGTAGTAGTAGTAGTAGCAGTAGTAGTTGTAGTAGTAGTAGTAGTAGCAGTAGTAGTAGTAGTAGTAGTAGTAGTAGTAGTAGCAGTAGTAGCAGTAGTAGTAGTAGTAGTAGTTGTAATAGTAATAATAGTAGTAGTAGTGGTAGTGTAGTAGTAGTAGTAGTAGTAGCAGTAGTAGTTGTAGTAATAGTAGTAGTAGTAGTAGTTGTTGCTAGTAGTAGTAGCGCCGCGTTGTAGTAGTTGTAGTAGTAGTAGTAGTGGCAGCAGTAGTAGTAGTAGTTGTTTCGTGGTAGTAGTAGTGGTTGTTGTAGTAGTAGTAGTGGTAGTAGTAGTAGTAGTAGTAGTTGCTTAGTAGTAGCAGCAGCAGTAGTAGTAGTAGTAGTAGTAGTAGCAGCAGCAGTAACCGTATAGTGGTTGTAGTAGTGGTAGTAGTAGCAGTAGTAGTAGTAGTTGTAGTGGTTGTAGTAGTAGTAGTAGTAGTAGTTGCTAGTAGTAGTAGTAATAATAGTGGTTTAGTAGTAGTAGTAGTGGTAGTAGTAGTAGTAGTAGCAACAGTACAGTAGTTGTAGTAGTTGTAGTTGCTAGTAGTAGTAGTAGTAGTAGTAGTAGTAGTAGCAGTAGTAGTTGTAGTAGTAGTAGCTGCCGCCAGTAGTAGTTGTAGTTGTTGTAGTAGTAGTAGTAGTAGTAGTAGTAGCAGTAGTAGCAGCAGTAGTAGTAATAGTAGTAGTAGTTGTAGTAGTAGTAGTAGTAGTAGTAGTAGTAGTAGTAGTAGTAGTAGTAATAATGCTAGTAATAGTAGTAGTTTAGTAGTAGTAGTAGTAGTAGTAGTAGTAGTAGTAGTAATAATGCTAGTAATAGTAGTAGTTTAGTAGTAGTAGTAGTAGTAGTAGTAGCAGTAGTAGTAGTAGTAGCAGTAGTAGTAGCAGTAATAATAGTAGTAATAATAATAGTAATAATAGTAGTAGTAGTTGTAGTAGTAATAATAGTAGTAATAATAATAGTAGTAATAGTAGTAGTAGTTGTAGTAGTAATAATAGTAGTAATAATAATAGTAGTAATAATAATAGTAGTAGTAGTAGTCGTACCTTGTAGTTGTTTCCGTTGTGCACACATCCAGGTTTGTCAGAGGAACACAGGGGGCAGCACTTTCCCTTCTCAAACACCAAAGAGCCCTGAAAACACAGGAACACGTGTCCAGGTCAAACATACAGGACGTACGAATGTCCCGTCATGTCATAAAAACATACAGGACGTACGAATGTCCCGTCACGTCATAAAAACATACAGGACGTACGAATGTCCCGTCATGTCATAAAAACATACAGGACGTACAAATGTCCCGTCACGTCATAAAAACATACAGGACGTACGAATGTCCCGTCACATCATAAAAACATACAGGACGTACGAATGTCCCGTCCCGTCATAAAAACATACAGGACGTACGAATGTCCCGTCATGTCATAAAAACATACAGGACGTACAAATGTCCCGTCACGTCATAAAAACATACAGGACGTACGAATGTCCCGTCATGTCATAAAAACATACAGGACGTACAAATGTCCCGTCACGTCATAAAAACATACAGGACGTACGAATGTCCCGTCACATCATAAAAACATACAGGACATACGAATGTCCCGTCACGTCATAAAAACATACAGGACGTACGAATGTCCCGTCACGTCATAAAAACATACAGGACGTACGAATGTCCCGTCACGTCATAAAAACATACAGGACGTACGAATGTCCCGTCACGTCATAAAAACATACAGGACGTACGAATGTCCCGTCACGTCATAAAAACATACAGGACGTACAAATGTCCCGTCACGTCATAAAAACATACAGGACGTACGAATGTCCCATCACGTCATAAAAACATACAGGACGTCATAAAAACATACAGGACGTACGAATGTCCCATCACGTCATAAAAACATACAGGACGTACGAATGTCCCGTCATAACTTGCGTCTGACTCCCCGGACCTGGAAACCCAAATGTCCTGATCCTAAAGAGGCCGATACAGACACGACTTTGACCCAAATTTCCCATTTTTAACAAACAAGGCCAGGGAGAGGTGTCCGCTTCTGTTTTAGACCCATTTACACAGATAAACACACCAAAAAACTCTATTTTCCATTGGACCAAGCGAGGAGGATCCAGCAGGAAGTGAATGGGAAAAGTTGAAGAAGAAGAATGTGAAAAGTAAAGGAACGGAAAAGTGAATGAAAAACATAAGGCCAGAATCGATGTCTCTGTCTGTCTGTTGTGTTGTGGCTTTTTTGTTGTGTTGTGTGACTTTTTTGTTGTGTTGTGTGACTCTTTTTGGTGTGTTGTGGCTTTTTTGTTGTGTTGTGGATTTTTTGTTGTGTTGTGTGACTCTTTTTGGTGTATTGTCGCTTTTTTGTTGTGTTGTGGATTTTTCTGTTGTGTTGTGTGACTTTTTTGTGTTGTGTTGTGTAGCTTTTTTGGTGTGTTGTGGCTTTTTTGGTGTATTGTCGCTTTTTTGTTGTGTTGCGTCACTTTTTTGGTGTGCTGTGGCTTTTTTGTTGTGTTGCAGCTTTTTTGTTGTGTTGTGTGACTTTTTGTGGTGTGTTGTGGCTTTTTTGGTGTATTGTTGCTTTTTTGGTGTATTGTCACTTTTTTGTTGTGTTCTGGCTTTTTTGTTGTGTTGTGTGACTTTTTTGTTGTGTTGTGTGACTCTTTTTGGTGTGTTGTTGCTTTTTTGTTGTGTTGTGGCTTTTTTGGTGTTTTGTCGCTTTTTTGTTGTGTTCTGGCTTTTTTGTTGTGTTGTGGCTTTTTCTGTTGTGTTCTGGCTTTTTTGCTGTGTTGTGTGACTTTTTGTGGTGTGTTATAACTTTTTTGGTGTGTTGTCGCTTTTTTGTTGTGTTCTGGCTTTTTTGGTGTTTTGTCGCTTTTTTGTTGTGTTCTGGCTTTTTTGTTGTGTTGTGGCTTTTTCTGTTGTGTTCTGGCTTTTTTGTTGTGTTGTGGCTTTTTTGTTGTGTTGTGTGGCTTTTTTGTTGTGTTGTGTGGCTTTTTTTGTTGTGTACTATCACTTTTTTGTTGTGTTGTGACTTTTTTGTTGTGTTGTGGGTTTTTTGGTGTATTGTCGCTTTTTTCTTGTGTACTGTCACTTTTTTGTTGTGTTGTGTGGCTTTTTTGTTGCGTTGTGTGACTTTTTTGTTGTGTTGTGTGATTTTTTTGTTGTGTTGTGTGACTTTTTTGTTGTGTTGTGGCTTTTTTTGTTTGTTGTGGCTTTTTTGTTGTGTTGTGTGACTTTTTTGTTGTGTTGTGTGACTTTTTTGTTGTGTTGTGGCTTTTTTTGTTTGTTGTGGCTTTTTTGTTGTGTGACTTTTTTGTTGTGTTGTGGCTTTTTTTGTTTGTTGTGGCTTTTTTGTTGTGTTGTGTGGCTTTTTTTGTTTGTTGTGACTTTTTTGTTGTGTTGTGTGACTTTTTTGTTGTGTTGTGTGAGACTTTCTATTAGGGACGGTACGAGACACAATTCGAGATATGAGATTTGGTCCACAAGAACGATTATAATTCCGAATATAAACATTTTACGATTCACTTTCCAATTTTGGCCTCACAATTTTTTATTTCTTTGAGTTTATATTTTTGTTACCATTTTGCTTCTGTTTTTTTTTTTTTTTTTTACTGTAAGAGACGTAACGCACCAACTGTGACGCTTTTTGGTCCAATCCAAACGTAAACAATGTAAAAAAAAGCGGTTTAAACTCTAAAAACGCAGCGTAGTTTAATAGTTTTTAGTGTTTTTTCTGTAAATGTAAAGGTCTGAGCCGAGTCCGAAGTCTCCTGAGGAAAGTCCAGTCCCAGAGGAAAGGACCGGGATCACAAAGGGATTAGTTCAGGTTCAGAGCGTTCCCATAGTGACGCCAGGATTACACCACACTGACCTACATAGACTTACACTACGGGCTTAAAGAAGGACTAAACCAGGACTAAACCAGGTATGAACCAGGGTTAAACCAGGGTTAAACCAGGACTAAACCAGGACTAAACCAGGACTGAACCAGGGCTAAACCAGGACTAAACCAGGGATAAACCAGGACTAAACCAGGACTAAACCAGGGCTAAACCAGGGCTAAACCAGGACTAAACCAGGGCTAAACCAGGACTAAACCAGGACTAAACCAGGGCTAAACCAGGACTGAACCAGGGCTAAACCAGGACTAAACCAGGGCTAAACCAGGACTAAACCAGGGCTAAACCAGGGCTAAACCAGGACAAAACCAGGTATGAACCAGGGTTAAACCAGGACTAAACCAGGACTAAACCAGGGCTAAACCAGGACTAAACCAGGACTAAACCAGGGCTAAACCAGGGCTAAACCAGGGCTAAACCAGGACTGAACCAGGGCTAAACCAGGACTAAACCAGGGCTAAACCAGGACTAAACCAGGGCTAAACCAGGGCTAAACCAGGGCTAAACCAGGGCTAAACCAGGACTATACCAGGTATGAACCAGGGCTAAACCAGGGCTAAACCAGGACTAAACCATGACTAAACCAGGTATGAACCAGGGCTAAACCAGGACTAAACCAGGTATGAACCAGGGCTAAACCAGGGCTAAACCAGGACTAAACTGAGATTTAAATGAACTAGAACTAAACAGTATAAAACCCAGGGACTAAACCAGGACCAAAGAGGGTCCAAACAGGATCTAATTCAGGATTAAAGAAGATATATTCAGGGACTAAACCAGGACTAAACCAGGATTAAAACAAGACTATTAACAATATAAAATCCAGTGACTAAACCAGGATTAAGTAAACCAGGATTGAGATGAAACCAAGATTAAATAAACCTGGACTAAATAAATGTAAAGTCCAGGGACTAAACCAGGACTAAAGTCGGACTAAACCAGGACTAAACCAGGACTAAACCAGGACTACACCTCAGATCCACTTGAACCAAATAAGTAAGAACATCAAGACCAAAAACAGAAGAAATCTAGTTATGAAGACTGGATTAGAACTAAACCAGGACTAATCGAGAACCAAACGGTGCCTAAACCCGGCCTGGACCGGTTGAGAACCAGGTCTGGAGCGGGACTTTCTCCAGTCTAAGCACATTCCAGGGCAGGTTTAATGGGCTCATGCATCAGTGCTGCGAATAATCAGATCAGAGTCATTAAGAGTCTCAGGTCTGGATCTGGTCCAGGATTCAGGCCAAGGTCAGTGCGCCCTGGGTCTGACTGGAGAGAGTACGGACTGGGACTAAACCAGGACTAAACCAGGACCAATACTACTGTAGGACTAAACCCGAACTAAACCAGGACTAAGCCAGAACTAAACCAGGACCAAACAAGGACTAAGCCAGAACTAAACCAGGGCTAAGCCAGAACTAAACCAGGGCTAAACCAGAACTAAAGCAGGACTAAGCCAGAACTAAACCAGGACTAAACCAGGACTAAAGCAGGACTAAAGCAGGATTAAAAGAGGTCTAAACCAGGACTTTAACAAGACTGATGCTGAACTAAGACTAAACCAGGATTTTAAAAGGACCAGGACGAACAAGGACTAAACATGGACTAAACAAGGACTAAACCAGGACTAAACATGGACTTAAACCAGGACAAAACAAGAACTAAACCAGGTCTAAACCAGGACTTAACCAAGATTAAACCAGGACTAAACTAAAACTAAACCAGGACTAGATGAAGTCTTAACCAGGACTAAACCAGGTCTAAACAAGGACTAAACTAAAACTAAACATGGATTGAACCAGGACTAAACAAGAACTAAACCAGGTCTAAACCAGGACTTAACCAAGACTAAACCAGGACTAAACTAAAACTAAACCAGGACTAGATGAGGTCTTAACCAGGACTAAACAAGGACTAAACTAAAACTAAACTAGAATTAAACCAGGACTAAACCAGGACTTAAACAGGACTAAACCAGAACTAAACTAGAACTAAACCAGGACTAGACAAGGTCTTAACCAGGACTAAACCAGGTCTAAACCAGGACCAAACAAGAACTAAACCAGGACTAAAGCAGGACTAAACCAGGACTAAACAAGGACTAAACCAGGACTAAACCAGGACTAAAAAAAGGACAAAGCCAGGGCTAAACCAGGACTAAACCAGGACTAAACCAGGACTAAACAAGGACTAAACCAGGACTAAACCAGGACTAAACCAGGACTAAACAAAGACTAAACCATGACTAAACCAGGGCTAAACCAGGACTAAACAAGGACTAAACCAGGACTAAACCAGGGCTAAACCAGGACTAAACAAGGACTAAACCAGGGCTAAACCAGGGCTAAAGCAGGACTAAACCAGGACTAAACCAGGACTAAACAAAGACTAAACCATGACTAAACCAGGGCTAAACCAGAACTAAACCAGGGCTAAACCAGGGCTAAAGCAGGACTAAACCAGGACTAAACAAAGACTAAACCAGGACTAAACCAGGGCTAAACCAGGACTAAACAAGGACTAAACCAGGACTAAACCAGGACTAAACCAGGGCTAAACCAGGACTAAACCAGGACTAAACCAAGACTAAACAAGGACTAAACCAGGACTAAACCAGGACTAAACCAGGGCTAAACCAGAACTAAACCAGGACTAAACAAGGACTAAACCAGGACTAAACCAGGACTAAACAAGGACTAAACCAGTACTAAACCAGGGCTAAACAAGGACTAAACCAGTACTAAACCAGGGCTAAACCAGGACTAAACCAGGACTAAATCAGGACCAAACCAGGGCTAAACCAGGACTAAACCAGGACTAAACCAGGACCTGTATTAACAGTGACTAAAACAATAGAAGCACATTCTCTATCATCACTTTTCCTCCTCCTCTGCAGCAGTTTTCTGTTCGGCTCTTTCCTTATCGCGACCACACAAAAGCGTTTTCTCCGTCCTTATTTTTCTCCGTCTGTTGTATCTGAACTTTGGCCGAGGCGAGCGCTGTCACCTCCCCAAATCCCACCTCAGCGCCGCGCAGAAAGTAAAATAGAATAAAAAACAAAGGAAGAAGAGCCGGGGCTGAGGGCACCGTCTGCTCCTCCTCCTCCCGGGGACTGGATTTCAAAGTCCGAGTCCTCAGAGAGCGTCTCGGGCTTGAAGCCGGACCTGAGTTTGGGTTAAAGTTCAGATCCTCAGCTCCAAATAGAAAAGCGGTAAGAAAAAAAGGAAAAATATAACTGTCGCCTCAGATTTTAATGGGTAAAATAGTTCGAAATAAGGAAATAAAGCAAATGTCCTGCCTTAAGACTGAAAGAAAACAGAATATGATGTGGAACATATGTACAGCCTCCACTCACCCCCACTTTTAACATTTATTTTATTATTATTTTCTGTTAGTTTCTTATTTATTAATTGATTGATTGATTATTTATTATTTTCTTTCATTTGTTTTTAGTTTGCTTGTCTTGACAGCCTCCCCCTTTTTTTGTTTTTAATTTATTTTATATTTTTTTCTGTAATTTTATTGATGTATTTAGTTTATTTATTTTTATTTATTATTATTTTTAATGTATTTCCTTTCTGATTTTTTTCTTTTGTTTTTAATTTATTTTATATTTTTTTCTGTAATTTTATTTATGTATTTTTTTATTTTAATTTATTATTATTTAAATTATTTTCTTTCTTTTGTTTTTAATTTATTTTATAATAATTTATTTTTCTGTTGTTTTATTATTTAAGTATTTTATTTAATATATTTATTAATTTTTTAAAATTTTATTTCTTATTTCTTTTATTTCTTTATTTCTTTTTTCTTTAATTTGTTTTTAAATCGCTTGTACAATTAAAATTAAAAATCGATTTAGTGATGTCGATATTAACACAGACTGAGAGATTTGTGCAGTTTAAATGCTACAGATGTTCACAGATTAAATGTCGAACATTTAAACTGCACAAATCTCTCAGTCTGTGCTGATATCGACATCACGAAATCGATTTTTAACTTTAATTTTAGCATCAGTCTGAGTGAACAAGTTCTGTTTTCTTCAGGACCAGAACGTTAGTGTTGCTCAGACGTTTCACTGATGCTCGTTGTTGTTTCCTTTAAGTTTTCGTCTTTCTTCCCTTGATCGTTGTGGATAAATTCTTCATGGACAGAATCTGTTCTTTGTTCGTTGTTGGATGAAGATTTGGTGTTGGGGCAGATTTATGAAGCTGCTCACAAATATGCCACACTTTTCCACAGGGATTTTGCCGTAGAAAAGCACTGACCGGAAGTTGCGCGACTCAACATCGCCGCACTTCCTGCCGTTGTGATAATCGTCCAGAAAAGCACCAAAAGGAGGTTTATGGACGTATGTTGTGTGAGAGAAGAGGCTCGGACAAAAGAAGAGGCACAGTGAACATAACAAAGACCTTTAGTGGCGTTTGAATCCTGTTTCCGCCTCGTTTTCGTGTGTTTACCTGCGGACACTGGACCTCCTGGCAGTCGGCCCTCTGGCACAGCACCTGGCCTCGGTCGCAGGAGCAGAACTCGCAGCCGGAGCCCGGAGACGAGGACGATCCGGCCTGGAAAAGAACACACACCGGCGGCGCCATTACACCTGGGAGAGCCATCGATCACCGCGGAAGTAATCGCATTCGAGAGCCAATTCTAATGCCGTAAAAGTTTCATGATTGAATTTTGGAAAAGGACGAAATAATTATAGACAATCACCTCGTAGAATTTTTATGAAGCCTGACATTGTAATCGCCCCTCGGGTTCCATAGAAGACAAACGCAGGACTAAACTAGGGCTGTGTACGGCTCATTTGTCACAATTCTTTCTTAAACAGTACTTTATTTACAGGATTGGAGACTAAAATCATGAAAAATGCAAACAAATTCCATTAAAAGGCCCCATAATAGACTATTTTCTGATCTATGTTACATCTATTTCTACTGAAGTAAAAGTAAATTTGTTGATTTTGTCCTAATTTTCACGACGCAAATTTCATTTCATCAAATTTCACGATGTAATTTCATTAAAGCTGAGAGTCTCACCTTTAAAATGCAGCTCATTTCATGTTTTTATGAGCTTCAGAGGCTCAGACATGAAGGTTTTCATAAACAAAATCAAAACTCTTCACAAACCCTCAGGACACAAGGACCTTTACCCGAGAATAGCATCGGTTTTATAGGTGTTTTTTTGCCGCTGTTTTAAGAGTGAATGGGCTGATCTGAGCTTTCGAGACGCAGACGGACTAATAAGCAAAAGTTTCACGATTGAATTTTAGAAAAGGTGCAATAATAATTACAGAAAACACATCATAGAGTTTTTATGAAGCCTGACGCTGACCTCAGATCTCACACGAGGCAAAAGCAGGAATAAATTTCAGTCCTGGAATCGAGCGTCGCTACTAAACTAAAGGTCAAAAGAGCTGTTCATTAGAAAACTACTGCTTGAGCTTTGGAGATGTAAACAAACTAATAATAAAGAGTTACTCAAACACGTGAATGAAACAAAACACAACTCCAGGTCTGTTTTGGAGGAGGGAACAGTGTTATAACTTGACTTAAAGCTCATAAGAGTCCATTTGTCGTGATATAGGACTTTTCAAAGAAGGTGATTTAAACAAGAGTTGTATTTGCAGTCAAAACAAAAAAAATCCAAGTAGCAGTACCTGCTTTCTATTCTATACCTTTTTTGTCTCCACCAAAAGCACTTTTTTAGACCACAGAGAAACATTTTAGCAGCTCCCAACTCAGATCTAAACTTAAGGATGCTACACACTATAGGATTTTCAGTCTTAAACCATTTTTAAACGTACGAGAAAAAGCGCAAACACCACAGACACGAGGAGAAACTTATGAGACCTGAAATCTCCGATCTTAAAGTCTGCAGCGGGATCTGTGTGTGGACCACAGGATCTAAAGCTGTGAGCGCGATCAAAGCGAATAAAACCACTCGCTCTGAGACTCTGAAGTGTTCAAAGATCAGACTCTGCACTTCCACTTTAGACACAAGTCCAAACTGTGTGATTATTCTGTGTGAAATGTGGAGCGAGACTTCAGATACAGGATTTTTAAAGCAGAAAAGAGGAGATAAAGTCCACAGGAAGTAGAGTCACTGCCGCTGATCTACAACTTTCACCTTTTTACTTTCAAAAAACGCTTCAAACTGGATTAATAGTGCAGTTTTGTGGACTGGAGCCATTATTTGCGGAGGACAGTTTCTGTGGATAATGTGGGTGAGACGCTGCACTTTTTTTTTACAACTTTACGAGAGGTTTTTGCTCTATCCTGAGTTTATATCTTGTGTCTCTGTGTCTGTCACTCCCGCTGTTTTATCGTCTGTTTCCGTCGCGTTGTTGATGTTCGGTGGTTCTGGATCTGACACTGACTCCACACACGAAGGAGGAATCGCAGCCAAAATCGGGCAAATTCTCCTGTAGTGTGTGGCGGCCTTAAAACAGACCTAAAATTCCATCTGTACGTCCCGAATATGAGGTGAACACATATATTTTGTTGTTGTGTTTGTTGTATTTTGTACTGTCCAAACTTTCTTCCTTTAACTTCTCTGATAATGCCATGAAATGGGTTGAAACATATCTTTCCCATCGCTCACAAACAGCTCGAATCAACCTGAACCACTCTGCTTATCAACTGGGGTGCCACAGGGGTCAATCCTTGGCCCTCTTTTGTTCTGTATGTATATAAACGACCTACCAACTCTGTGCCCTGAAGTCAACATCCAAATGTGTGCGGACGACACAGTCCTGTTTGTTCAAGGATCCTCCAAAAAAGAAGTTGCTATCAAACTTACAGATGCTGTGATCAAAGTCACCCAATGGTTGAATCAGTGTTGCCTTCAACTAAAAATGTCCAAAACAGTCAGCAGGTACTTCACTAAAAGTGTCAACTCCACCACAAACCCTGACATATTTGTATCTGGTGAAAAACTACAATTGGTTGAAGAACATAAGTACCTTGGCATCGTAATCGATTCACATATTAATTTTAAGTCACACGTTAAACAAACCATCAAAAGGGTCAAATTCAACTTATCAAATTTCAGATTCATCCGAAATTCTATGTCCACCCAAGCAGCTAATATTTACATGCACAACATGATCTTCTCACACCCGACTTACTGCCTGAGGAGCTTGTCCCAGGCCAACCACACCACACTCAGACCAACCACACCACACTCAGACCACTACAATCACTGTAGAAACAGACACTCAAAGTTCTGGACAAAAAACCACATCCATCACTGCAGCATCTTATCTGAATATAATATCTTAAGTTGGGAGAATCTGATTAGATTCACAGATGCCTTGATGCTTTGTTTATAAAATCTTACATGGACTCGCCCCTCCACCGCTCAGTGACTTTGTCAGCCTAAGATCAAACTCAAACTGCATCACTAGAGGAGCCTCAAGAGGAGACTGTCTGATCCCATTCAGAAAGACAGGATTTGGTCAATCAGCCTCTTCTGTTAGAGCTTCTAAAAGGTGGAACAGCATCGCTACAGTCATCAGGGAGAGCTCCACATACAGCTCCACATACAGCTCCACATACAGCTCCACATACAGCTCCACATACAGCTCCACATACAGCTCCACATACAGCTCCACATACAGCTCCACATACAGCTCCACATACAGCTCCACATACAGCTCCTTTAATCCCTACAGTTATCAGGGAGAGCTCCACATACAGCTCCACATACAGCTCCACATACAGCTCCACATACAGCTCCACATACAGCTCCACATACAGCTCCACATACAGCTCCACATACAGCTCCACATACAGCTCCTTTAATCCCTACAGTTATCAGGCAGAGCTCCACCTACAGCTCCTTTAAGTCCCAATTTAAACGTTGGCTTTTATCAAATCAGACCTGTCAACACCAAACTCCTGCTGCTGCCATCTAGTGTCTGTCCTTTGCATGTGCTTCTCTGTAACTCTGCTTTAACAAATCTTTTATTGGCCCTTTGTTTATTTTCTTGTGCTTTTCTAACATAATCTTTTACTGTTATTAATTGCAAGCTGTTCTTATTTGTTGTGTCTTATTTTGTTTGTCATTTGTCGCTACGATTCACTGCTCAAGACTTAAGCTTTTCAACTTTTTCACCACGTCTGCAAATGTCTTTCCAGGAGCCGTCTGAACACCATGGCAACGGACAACAGATGGAAACTAGCCTCTCGGCTAATTCTGGCATGTTAAACAGTTACTGCTGGTCAACATGCACTGTCCGCTATAAATAAATGAATAAAAAAATAAATATTTTGTCATTTACCGTAGAGGCGTTCCACATGTCTCCGTGGTATCGCACCGTCCCCTCGTACAGGCAGCTGCCCTTGGGCCAGACACACTCCTCACAGCACTGACCCGGGCGGCGAACTCCAGTCTGACCCTGGAAGAAAACAGCGCCACGGCACGATTAAAGACAACGACGAACCGACGAATCAGAGAATGACGCCGGACATGTTAGTTATCATTTATAAAGCACTTATTCATGTTTTATTCTATACGACTGTGCTTAAAGGACACGAACGACACTATTTTCTGATCTGTTCTGATGTTTCCTCGTCACAAACAGACCCGGAGTTGTTTAATTAAAGCACAAACCCTGCAGATTTAGGTCCTTCTCTCAAACTGAAAAAAAAAAAGCTCCATTCCACCTTGTGATGTCATGTGGTGATACAGGAAGTGCTCCACTGTGTTTTTAAATGCCAGACACCTTCACAACAATCATTTGGATCATAATTTCCAGTCTCCACTTCACTAAAGATAAAAGGGCGGTTTACTTGCATAACATCCAAGGAACTATAATAAAAAAACGGATAAGCCCCTCCCCCTGTGTCTGTGAGCGAGACTAGTGGTCGCTCCAGGTACTGCAGCTCCCGGAGTTTGTTTAATTTATCTTATTTAACCTTTATTTAACCAGGAAAGATTCAAAGATCTCTTTTTCAAGGGAGTCCTGGCCAAGAGGCAACACAACACAACCCACAAGACCATTAAATATAAAATCAACCCAGATAAAATGTTAGCGACACAGTTAGAAACATTGGCACATCATCGATTGCATTTCCAGGTCCTTCAGAAGAATATGTAAAAAAAGCCATAGGCACAAGTGTTTGAAGATTTAAAACTCTCTGCAAAGAAGTCCTGAAAAGACAGTTTTCCTTTCTCTGTTCTCACAGTAGGAACCAACAACGTGTGAACATCCTGAGAACCTAAATTCTGGGTCCACCAGGCTGAAGGTCTGGAGGAAGCAGCCCAACAAGTCCCTTATAGTTTGGGCCCAGAAAGAATTCTCCCGTAAAGCACAATGCATTTTGGGAATTCAAACTGCTCGGGTTCGGCTGACAGGACGTCCACAACTTTCACAAAGGTCGGATTTTATGGGGATTCTTCTGTATTTTCATAAAATGACCTTTGATACACTTTAAATGGTCAAAGTGTCTAAAGTCGGCTTCGTCAGAGTGATCCCAGGCCAGTATTCAGGAAATAACACGGAAGTAAAAATGTTTTGGAGCGATGGAGGTCACTGAAAACGACAGGACGGCATCTTGAGTTCAGCTTCCAGATTTTATTATAGTTCTAGGAAAGTGTTCGGGCGGTAATATACACTCCCCCAAACCAAGATCACGCTCCAAACGGAGGAGTATGAGCAATTTCTCAGAATTCTTTGAGAATCACGGGCAAAATCGCTGCTGCCACAACCAAAGTAATGTATTTCCTCCATTATTTACGGTTTAAAATGTGTGATATCCGCTGTATCGTCTTAAGTTTAACGTTGTTCCAGTGCGTAATGCTCGTTTTCTTCATAAATTGCACAAGAAAAAATCGCTACTACGTTGGGAAGTGTCACGTTATTAGTAACTTGAGTCATCGGTTGATGCAGGGAAATAAAGCTGTGAACGAATTGCTTGATTAACTCAAGAAACTGACGCAAAATGATTGGTTTAACCTTTAGAGAAGCTCAGGTTGTGCTGTTTCCAGTGGTGTGCGTGTCGTTCTGACAGAAACTTTACATAAAGAGACTTCTGATGACGTAGGGCTGTCACAGTTCGTAGGGGTCGACTTTTTTTTTTTTTTTATGGTTGGTTTATTTCGAGCATAATTCAGAAAATCATACGTACAGACATGTAAACTCCAAAGACAAGAAACAAGAGGAAAGAAAATGTACGATGAAGGACGATCAGATTTGTTTACATGCCCGAAAAGGAGTGAAAGGAAGTAAAAAAAAAAACACCCCTTGTGCAAATTTAGAAATAGTCCTTTTTCACTTCCTGTTAGTCTTTCATTAAGACTTAAGCAACTTTACAGACCAAAGCCGTCGTTCACATTTAAATTATAATGAACTGATCAACCACAGTAAACATTAGATCCTTTCAAACCAACAATAACAATAAGTGTCTCAAAAAGAAGCTCTTCATTTGTATAATGTGACAAACTAATTTCTTTAAACGTTTTTTTAAACTGTGTTAAATGTGGACGTTCCTTGAGCTCCACTTTACAACTTATTATTCCACAATTTTACTTCACAAACAGAAACACGGAAACCTCTCCTCCTCGTTTTCACCCTTCTGACTCGTTTTTTTTTCAACTATCTGATCTGATCTGATCTGGGACGCTGACGATTCAGAACCGTTACACAGAGAAAAGAGAAAACAGAGGAAGCGCAGAACAACAAAACACAGTACAGATAATGACAAGATGACAGAGAAGGACTGGAGACTCACTCCGCCTGATCAGACCTGGTTTAGTCCTGGTTTAGTCCTGGTCTAGTCCTGGTTCAGTCCTGGTTTAGTCCTGGTTCAGTCCTGGTTTGGTCCTGGTTCAGTCCTGGTTTAGTCCTGGTTCAGTCCTGGTTTAGTCCTGGTTTTGTCCTGGTTCAGTCCTGGTTTAGTCCTGGTTTAGTCCTGGTTCAGTCCTGGTCTAGTCCTGGTTCAGTTCAGATCTTTGTGTCTTTCTCACTGAATAACATGAGGATAAGTAGAGTTTGTGCAGCTGCTTATCTGCAGCAGCAGCTTCAGGACTCACACAGGGACCTGAGGGGGAGTCCGGGTTTGCCCTGATCCCGTTTAGTCCAGATTTAGCCCCGACAGGTCCTAAATCCTCCTCACGTGAAGCCAGTTTAGGCCTATTTTAGTCCTGGTTAAGTCCTTGCTTAGTCCTCGTTTAGACCTGGTTTAGTCCTGGTTTAGTTCTTTATAACCTGTTTGGCTGTGGTTAAATTTTGTGTTCATTTCCACTTTAATCATTGTTCTTAGGTTCAGACTTGATTTGGTTTAGACCTGGTTTAATCCTGGTTTAGTCTTGGTTTAATCCTGGTTTAATCCTGGTTTAGTTCTGGTTTAGTCCTGGTTTAGTCTGGTCTTAATCCCGGTTTAATCCTGGTTTAATCCTGGTTTAATCCTGGTTTAGTCCTGGTTTAGACCTGGTTTAGACCTGGTTTAATCCTGGTTTAATCCTGGTTTAATCCTGGTTTAGTCCTGGTTTAGACATGGTTTAGTCCTGGTTTAGACCTGGTTTAGTCCTGGTTTAGTCTTGGTTTAATCCTGGTTTAATCCTGGTTTAGACCTGGTTTAGTCTTGGTTTAATCCTGGTTTAATCCTGGTTTAGTCCTGGTTTAGACCTGGTTTAATCCTGGTTTAATCCTGGTTTAATCCTGGTTTAGTCCTGGTTTAGACCTGGTTTAGTCCTGGTTTAGACCTGGTTTAGTCCTGGTTTAGTCTTGGTTTAATCCTGGTTTAATCCTGGTTTTGTCCTGGTTTAGTCCTGGTTTAGACCTGGTTTAGTCCTGGTTTAGTCTTGGTTTAATCCTGGTTTAATCCTGGTTTTGTCCTGGTTTAGTCCTGGTTTAGACCTGGTTTAGTCCTGGTTTAGACCTGGTTTAGTCCTGGTTTAGTCTTGGTTTAGTCCTGGTTTTGTCCTGGTTTAGTCCTGGTTTAGTCCTGGTTTAGTCCTGAGTTCTTCCTCATTTAAACCTCACTACAGTCAGCTAAAGTTAGAGGATCGATTCCGGCTCAGACCAAATTCTGCCGTCGTGTCCTTGGGCAAAACACTTCCCCTGCAGCGCCGAGTGTGACGGGTCTCGAGTGAATTTACCACAGTGCGGCTTTATTTTCATTCCAAACACATCACGCTGGAGAATTCTACCCAAGAGTTCGGCTCAACACAAGAAACTATTTCCCCCAATACTTTAAACATCACTTTGTATTTGTGGAAAATAATCTCTGCGTTTTAGAAAAGTTTTTCCCCAGTTTTCTCCATGGTTGCTAGGTAACACAGAATTCCCAAGTGGAACGTCATAATTCCCCATCAGGAAGTCAAAATTTAAACCTTAAAACTATATAAGAATAACGGAAATATGGTGATATCGTATCGTCAAAGGTCAAAGGTAGAAATAGAAACAGAGGGAACTACATGATCCATACGATCCATTCGTATAGATTAAGATTCTTCAGTGTGAAGCAAATTGGCGTTTTATGTGGAAGTTCAGAACTTGCCCCCATCACTACACTAGTTCAGAACTTGCCCCCATCACTACACTAGTTCAGAACTTGCCCCCATCACTACACTAGTTCAGAACTTGCCCCCATCACTACACTAGTTCAGAACTTGCCCCCATCACTACACTAGTTCAGAACTTGCCCCATCACTACACTAGTTCAGAACTTGCCCCCATCACTGCACTAGTTCAGAACTTGCCCCATCACTACACTAGTTTGTTGCCTTGACAGACTCACACACAGTGAGATCTCCGCCGAGGAAACACTGATTTGTGACGTTTTTTGGCTTCTGACAGAATTCCACCACCTCTAGCGATGGACTTTAGCTTCAAAAGTGCCCGAGTTCCACTTTAAAGATGCGTTGGAGTTTTGAGTGCGTGCGACTGTCCGAATTTCCGTACCAGACAATTCCCGATGAGGTAAGAATAAAACTGAAGGAGAACATTATGTCTCACGTTGAATTTTTTGAGTTGACTGAGAGTTGACCTTTTTGTAAATTTCCTCTGAGTGCTGCTTAAATTTGAGTTACTGACGTGCGTCCCGAGGAATCTGAATGAGTCCGTGATGGCGATAACATCGGTGCTGACGGAGATGGATGTTCTGCGTGTGGGTGAACGTGAGAAATCCACAGTCGGTTCTTTTGTCTCTGATGCGTTGACTTGGACGTCGTCGCACCCGTACTAAAAAAACTAAACCAAAAAGTCTCCAAACTGGGGGGGAAAAGTTTTGGAGTTTTCACTTTTCAGGCACTGATTCTGACTCATTTCCGGTTCACCTCGCGTCTCGATCTCCGTTCGGCTTCTTTCCGTTCCCCCGTCTTCGCGCCGGCCCCTTTGAACCCCGCTCGGAGCCGGCCTCCCTCCCGTCAGCACTTCCTGTTCTGAGGACCGTGTGATGTCCAAAGAGCCGAGGAATCTCCACTTTTAATAAGCCCGGGCGCCGATCCCGTCCGCTGAACCGAGAGCGAGCTTTTCCACCAGAAACCCTCATTCGCATTCAGAGCTCGGGCCTGATACGCGCAATTATTACAGATTTCTGTAGCCGTAATGCTTCTCGCTTTTGCGGTTTAGGTCGGAGAAATCCTTTAAGGTTCCTATATCATCTTTTATGTATTATTCAGGTTTCCTAAGTACTTTTAACAGTTGGCTTCACATACAAAGTTTTAGATTCATATGCTAGAAAAACTGTGGGTGTAGGGAAAGCAGATCTGCCTAAGGATATGAGAAAAAAAATGAAATAAAAAATAAAAAAAATTAGAAAAAAAACCTAAACTAAACATACTAATTTCAGGGTATAAAAGGTCTTACAGTAAATGACACAAAATTAACTCTTATGAGATTTAAGTCGTGTTATAGTGTCGTTAAATCCTCAAAAACAAAGCTGGAGTTGTGTTTTATTTCGTTCACACGTTTGAGTAACTCTTTTTTTATCAGTCTGTTTACATCTCCAAAGCTCAAAACGCGCCGTTCCACCTTGTGATGTCACGAGGCGGTCGTTTTTGAGCTGCTTTTTTAACTTTTCTTCAGTAGAGATCGGCAATTCCGGGCGTGAAATGATCCAAATGATTCCGGTGAAGGTGCGTGGAGGTTAAAAACACAACGGAGCACTCCCTGTATTACCCCGTGACATCACAAGGTGGAACAACCAGTTTTAGGGAAGAACTCAGCCTAAACCTGCAGGTTTGCGCTTTGAACATGTGCGAATGAAACAAAACAGAACTCCAGGTCTGTTTTTGAGGAGGAAACAACGTTAGAATCAAAGTTAGAGTTAATTTACAGTGTTTGAACATTTAAAAAACGCTATGAAGGCACAGCATGTCATCTCCATACTCTCAGAAACAAACAGAATAAAGAGAAAACAATTTGTGCTCTCATTATATTTGAAGATGAGGCACAAGTTCTGATCAAACCAAACTCTGCAGCGCGTTCGATCGCATCAGCATCAGAGCACGAGCTGTTTTTATCAGCGCTTATTCTGTATGCAAATGAGCTGTATGCAAATGAGCTGTATGCAAATGAGCCACGCGGTTTGAAGTTTGGTTTGTGTAAAACGTAAACAAATGTGCCAAAGCTGCATTAAACACATTATTCCTCAAAGTCTAGAATGAGCGGAGGAAATGTAGAGCGGTGGAGAGGACCAATCACAGCCCTTATTGTCTGCGTCGTTTTGAGGCGTCGTTAGAAAGTTTGGGAGGTTTTGAAAGTTTCGTTTTGATGCAGAACCATAAATTCCTCCTCCGTGAAAGTCTGACTTTGCCCTCGAGCGGGAACTTCCTCCTCTTCAGCCTCGTCCCCTCTCGACTCTCGGCTTCAATAAAACGTCTCCGTCACAAACTTTTGGGCTCAACGTCGCACACGAAGCGTCAGTCGGGTTTTTTTCTTCTTCCTCGCTGCGTGTGGATGGAAATCTCCGAGCGGAACCACATTTGAAGAGGAGAGAGAGCGGAGGGAGGAAGTCCTGCTGTGGGTTTAGCTCCTGATGCAGATTTTTTCAATGATGAACCTGATACCGATTACTGCCCAAACCTAGTGAACAGCTCCTTTTTCACTTTCGTTCAGTAGAGATTAGCAATTCCAGGGCTGAAATGATCCAAGAGGAGTTTAAAAACACAGTGGAGCACCTTCCTGTATTACCACGTGACATCACAACGTGGAACAGAGCGTTTGAGGGAAAAATTCAGCCTAAATCTGCAGGTTCGTGGCGTTAAACATGCGCGAAAGAAACGAAACACGACTCCAGGTCTGTTTGTGATGAGGAAGCGACATCAGAATCAGAAAATAGCGTCGTGCGGGTCGTTTAACGCTCGACTTCACGTACCTTCTGACAGGTGAGGGGGGGGCAGGTGCGGCTGTGGCACCTGGACTGGCCCCTGTCGCATACGCAGGTGCTGCAGGGGTCCTTCTGCCACTGCTCTCCGTGCTGAAACACAAAGAGAGAGACATACACGAATGTTCAGTTATCCAAGAAATCCGAGTCTCAGGTCTGAACCCAGAGTGTCCTCAGGTTCGACTGCCACAAATGTAAGACTTTTTAAGACTTTTTTAACACCACCTAAAGGAAAATTAAGACCAACGTCGCACCCATTATGAGAGCAAAAAAACACCAGATCCAGTTCTAATAATGACCATTCCTCACTGCTTTAAATAACAACAAACACTTTCATTATAAAATCTCATTCAGAACTCATTTATAGTCGTGTGCGTTGGTGTAAAATGGCCAAAAAGTCATTTATAACATTCTAAGAAGACAAACTAAACTTTCACATGGTCTTCTCTGACGACTTGGACAACGTAATTTAAGACTTTTCAAGGCCTTAATTTAGGAACATGAAATTTAAGACCTCTTTAGCACTTTTAAGACCCCACGGTGACCCTGGAACCTCAGGGTACGATATTTATTGCGATATGGTGGGGAGGCTCACGATATGACGATATTCTACATAATAACGAGACCAGTGCTGTCAAACGATTCATTTTTTAAATCAGATTAATCACACTTTAGAATTTTTATTAATCACGATGATTCGCAGTTAATTATTCTTCAAAAAAAGAACAAAATGTTTGGACAAAAATGCAGTGCTGGTAGTTTTGTCGCCGGTGTTTGTCGAGCTCGTTGTTGGTGCAGTAGCGTCGCTGCTGCCGCTGAATCAAACCCGTGTTTTGCTTTAAGACGGCGTTTTAAACTTGTGCTTAGTCGTGATCAATCAAAATTCTAAAGTGTGATTAATCTGATTTAAAAATGAATCGTTTGACAGCACTAGTCTGTGTACGTCACTGTAACAGGGCCTCTACGGTGTCTTAAAAATAACAAAGAAACGTCTGCGTGTTGAGGGAGGGTTTTAACGACTTTCTGTAATTCAAGAGTCGCTTTCGAATGTGGGAAACTCTTCGCTCCGGAGATATTTTGTCGTAAAATTTCACATGAACTCGCCTACGCCTGTGTAGAAAGTCGCCTGAACCAGTTTTTCCCAAGTTTTACGAGGAAGGAATTAATCTCCTTCCCCAAATTGCCGCCTGGTCTCAAATAAAAGCCTGGTCTGTTAAGTCATTGACGATTTTTGGCTGTTATTTGGTATTTTACAGTAATTCAAGTCGCCTTAACCCTCGAAGATCTACGGCATCGTGTACGATACAGAGGAATATGTTTCTATAACCGCAGAACTTTGTAACGGTAAAAGACAGAAACGTCCTTTTCCCCTCTGAAAGTGCAGACATAGAGGTTTCCGTACATTTCTGCGGCTTTATCCTACGTCACACTCACGCTGTGTGATGACGGGAGCAAAACGAGTGTCCAATAGGAACTTTGTTTTCCCCAAACTCATGCGCTCCGTCCATTTTGATCGAGCCAAACTTTGCCAAAGAGTGAAGTGAGTCAAGATGGTCGACTCCTCTGACTGTGTGTGTTTATAACGAGGGAAAAAGTCGCTCTAAGTGGAGTTAATTCTCACACACATGGAAAATGACACATCTTGGTGTGTGTAATTGTGCATCTCTTTCTATTTTATTTAAAGGTTTATTTCAGTCCAAATGAACAAATCCAAATGTAATTTCCACCCTGGAAATGCAGAAGTGCTGTGGCTCTGGCCCTGGACCTGACAGGAGCTGTTTCCAGGACTGGACCAGGAAAGTCATGGAGCCACTGCACTTTTTTTGTTTTTAGGGCAATAAGGAGATTTTTAATTTACTTACAGACTTGAGATTTTGCATTTTTGTAGCTGAGGCCCTAAATTCAGCATTTTTTATGTCCAAAAAGTTGTTTCTACAGGTTTGCTGTGTGTTTTGTATAAAAGAGTGTGAATTTTATTTTTTTATTTTTTTCATCTCTATTTCTGGTCCTGTAGCTTTTCTCACAGCCTCATGACACAACTACAGCAGCAGATTGTGAAATAACAGGTTGGACTGAACAAAAGGAGGTAGAACACTTCATTAGGGGTAAAAGGGGCAGTTTTAAAAGCAAAATTAAGAAAAAAAATCCAGGCGACAAGAAATGTACTAAAATTGGTCTTTGGTCTTCAGGGGTTAACTTGTCTAGACTTTGGTTTTTGCAGTAAACTAAGTGACGTACAAAAGGTTCAGCTCAAATATAAACCTTCTGATATAATTTCTGAGAATATATTAAAGGATAAGACATAAACGGGCGGTGGTAACGTCTTACAGAGAGGTGAGCCCAGGTGACACCGGGGAACGTGAAGTGAAGCCGCGACAGCTCCGCACGAGGCGCCTCCGCGGAACCTTCCCGGATATTTATGCGGACGTAAAAAGGCAGAGTGAGTTTGACAAATCTGTGTAATAAACGACGGGGCGGCGGCGGCGGTGACAAACGTCCCCCCTGCGCCCGGAGAACCTGCTCCATTTGCATCGTACAAACCAAAGCCGACGTTTAATGACCTCCCGGAAATCGACTACGAGACGCCGGTGTCAGAGAGGTCAGAGGAGACGAGGAAGAGACTGAGCTGTGGTTTAGACCTGATTTAGAACTGGTTTAGACCTGGTTTAGACCTGGTTTAGACCTGGTTTAGAACTGGTTTAGACCTGGTTTAGAACTGGTTTAGACCTGGTTTAGACCTGGTTTAGAACTGGATTAGCTCTGGTTTAGTCCTGATTTAGTTCTGGTTTAGTCCTGGTTTAGTTCTGGTTTAGGCCTGGTTTAGAACTGGTTTAGAACTGGATTAGCTCTGGATTAGTCCTGGATTAATCCTGGTTTAGCTCTGGATTAGTTCTGGTTTAGTCCTGATTTAGTTCTGGTTTAGTCCTGGTTTAGTCTGGTTTAGTCTGGTTTAGTCTAATTTAGTCCTGGTTTAGTCTGGTTTAGTCCTGGTTCAGTCCTGGTTTAGTCCTGGTTTAGTCCTGGTTCAGTCCTGGTTCAGTCCTGGTTTAGTCCTGGTTTAGTCCTGGTTTAGTCCTGGTTCAGTCCTGGTTCAGTCCTGGTTCAGTCCTGGTTTAGTCCTGGTTCAGTCCTGGTTTAGTCCTGGTTTAGTCTGGTTTAGTTCTGGTTTAGTCTGGTTTAGTCTGGTTTAGTTCTGGTTTAGTCTGGTTTAGTCCTGGTTTAGTCCTGGTTTAGTCTGGTTTAGTCTGGTTTAGTCTGGTTTAGAGAATAGAGACTGAGGTGCAGTCTTAGTAGCTGCTATAAATGTCCCTGTTGTGCCTTTTTTGTGCAATGCAGTGATGACTGCACACATTTCCTTGCACACGTTTCCTTGCACACGTTTCCTTGCACATGATTCCTTGCACATGTTTCCTTGCACATGTTTCCTTGCACATGTTTCCTTGCACACGTTTCCTTGCACACATTTCCTTGCACACGTTTCCTTGCACATGTTTCCTTGCACATGATTCCTTGCACATGTTTCCTTGCACATGTTTCCTTGCACATGTTTCCTTGCACACGTTTCCTTGCACACGTTTCCTTGCACATGTTTCCTTGCACATGTTTCCTTGCACATGTTTCCTTGCACATGTTTCCTTGCACATGTTTCCTTGCACATATTTCCTTGCACATAACCGTGGTTAACAGAAGAGGAACAACGATGTCAAGCACCATCCTCCAGTGTCCAAGTGTCCAGTCTGTTATTCCAACTCAAATCATGACAGACTTCAGTCTTGTCCTCATTAACACCCACACCAGTGTTAACGCAGGAGTCTCTAGAATGATGTCAGCTGGTCCTTTTGTGGCAGGGCTGAAATGCAGTGGGGATAAAGTTCATTTTCAAGGCAAAGAGGGACTTTGTAATTACCGTATTTTCTGGACTATAAGCCGCTACTTTTTTCTCAGGCTTTGAACCGTGCGGCTTTTACAAAGGAGCGGCTAATCTGTGGATTTTTCTTCCACCACTAGGGGCGCTCCAACCAAGTTTTAAGTTGAAGGCATCGATCTTGCTCCAGGAAGGAAACCGGTGTAGAGCCCTGCACCCGCGGGACCAACACAAAACAGGGCGGCGCGGGACACATTCTGAAAGTTTACTGCGGGAGTGGGACTGAAAACTGTGTCCCGCAGACCTCCACCTGCTGCTGTGAGCTCAGCGTCAGCGGAGATGATTAAAGTGTCTTGTGGTTTCACAGGAGAAATGAAGGTCAGTTACCGGTTCTTTTCTGTTTTTGACCTCGTTTTAATCAGCACAGTTGCTGCCGTGTTAAAAGGCACTGTTCAGAAAGAATCTGTTCAGGTACATAAATGTACATTTACAGTACAAAATCGTTCTGTAGATGCAGTAAATATCTCATTTTTCAACATAGATATCAGCGGCTTTTTTTTTTTTAACCTTTATTTACCCAGGAAAGTCCCATTGAGATCACTAATCTCTTTTTCAAGGGAGCCCTGCCGTGCACACATCACTTTCATACTAGGCAACATGGGTGAAGTGTCTTGCCGAAGGACACAATGACAGTTTTTGCCACTGGCGCCCCCCTGTGGCACCTGGAATTCCCAGTGGTCTCCCATCCAAGTACTACCCAGGCCCTGCTGAGCTTCTGAGATCTGACGGGATCAGGCTGTGACGAGCCGGTCTGGCCACATACCGGCTTATAGCCCGGTTGTGGCTTGTATTTCTTTTTTTATTTATTTATTTATTTAAAATAGAGTGGACTTATATACCGGTGCCTCTATAGTCCGGAAAATACGGTAACTGCAGTTGAGCTGGTCACTCCTCATTCTGGAGGATATGTAAATTGCTATTATAAAAACTGAAGCAGCAGACTCTGGAAAATTAATATTTGTATCATTCTCAAAACTTTTGGCCACGACTGAATATGATCCGGATTTTTTTGTTGTTATTTTGTCTGTCTAAAATAATCCTATTCATAACACAGGCTCCAGATTCACTCCTGTACCCGGGAACATCATGAGCTTCATTTGAGTGGAGCTGACGTCACACTCACTTAATCCACTTCTTTTCCACAGTCTGTGGTATTAACTGACAGAATGAAGTATCCGAGTACTGCAGTGTTTACCTGGTACTGTTTCCCGGCAGAGAGGCAGGGGTTGGTCACACACTCGGGACAGCAGCGCCCCGGGAGAATCACCAGGTTCTCGTTCTGGTCGGACAAAACACAAACATTAAAAACATTAAAAACATCCAGGAAACAAGGGCAAGAATTCTAATTATTCGTACAGTTTTGTCAAGTTCTGAGTTTAAATGAAGTCTAAAGTGGTGTAGTTTGCGTTACCGTTTTGCAGGAGACGGACGGGCAGTCGGCCACAGAACACTGGACCTCCCCGTCCGAGCACAAACATCTGGAGCAGAGTCCGGACTGGAAGTGCTCCCCGTCCCGGTACCGGCGCTGCTCCCACAGGCACGAGGCTGCAGGCACAGGGAAAGTGAAACTAAAACTAGAACCAGGCACAGGGAAAGTGAAACTAAAACTGGAACCAGGCACAGGGAAAGTGAAACTAAAACTGGAACCAGGCACAGGGAAAGTGAAAGTGAAACTGGAACCAGGCACAGGGAAAGTGAAACTAAAATAGGAAACAGAACAACAAGGAAAGTGTGGGCCTTTAACACAAGGTTTGTCCTGGAGTTTGTGTAGTTTAGTCCTGGTTTAGTCCTGGTTTAGACTTGGTTTAGTCCTGGTTTAGTCCTGATGTATCCCTGGTGTAGGCCTTATTTAGTCCTGGTTTAGTCCGGGTTTAGAGCTAATTTAGTCTGTTTTTTTCTAGGTATAGTAGTAGTAGTAGTAGCAGTAGTAGTAGTAGTAGTAGTAGTAGTCATAGTAGTAGTTGTAGTAGTAGTAGTAGCAGTAATAGCAGTAGTAGTAGTAGTAGTAGTAGTAGTAGTAGTAGTAGTAGTAGTAGTAGTAGTAGTAGTAGTAGCAGTAGTAGTAGTAGTAGTAGTGCTGCTGCAGTGCTGTGGCAGCAGCTGTGGTTGCTGCTGCAGTGCAGTAGTTGCAGCAGCTGCTAGTGCTGCTGCTGCTGCAGTGGTAGTAGCAGCAGCTGTTGCTGGTAGCTGCTGGCAGCAGTAGTGGCTGCTGCTGGTAGCTGCAGTGGTAGCAGTAGCAGCAGTAGCAGTTTGCAGCGTAGCAGTAGCTAGCTGGTAGTAGTAGTAGTAGTAGCAGTAGTAGCAGTAGTAGCAGTAGCAGTAGTAGTAGTAGTAGTAGTAGTAGTAGTAGCAGTTGTAGTAGTAGTAGCAGTAGTAGTAGTAGTAGTAGTAGTACCAGAGCCTGAGTACTTCACTCAACACTTCCAAACTCAAAATACTCCTTTAATTAAACCTGATTAATCCTTAAATCTCGGTGAATCCTTTTCGCCGCTGCTCCTCCGGCCGCAGACGTCACATTTTCACATTCAAACCAAACTCCGGAGAACAGACGCGTTTGAGTCCAGGTGCAAAAATAGATTTCCCGACAGGAGCGAGCCGAGCGGAATGTTTACGGGGAAAGATAAACAACAGAAGCGCCGTTTGCTCATTTAGTCGCTGCTAATTAGCGGCTAACGTCTGCCGGTGTCAGGAGCGCTCCCGGCCTTCATTAGAGACAAAACGAGACGCCTCATTTCCCCGTTTCAGTCCAGGCGAAACAAACACGAGACGAGCGGCGGCGCGCGAGTCGTCCGCACCAATATCCGCACGAACATCCGCACGAACATCCGCGCTCGGGAAAGTGAAAGTGATGAAGGGGGAAGTGTTCTGTCAATACAAACTTCAGCAGCTTTTAACCTTCTCAGACTCATGTTCCCTCGTCACAAATGACTCACTGTATTTTCTACACGTATAAATCACTCGTTCACTTCGCCATTTGATCAGATCAGACACCAACAGCAGACGTTTCACCTTGAACGGTAAGTTAAAGCAATTACGACGCAGTATAAGGCTCAGATTTTAAAAAATAGATTTATATAGTTACGCTGGTGCTATGAGAATAAAGTCGTAACATTTTGACATTGAAGTCGTAATATTATGAGAGTAAAGTCAAAGCCAGAAAAAGCCATTTTATGAGAATTAAGTCATAATTTTACAAGAATAAAGCAGTAATTTTATGAGAACACGGGCTGCTCAGAGAGTGTGTGGGTGAGGAGGCTGTGGAGAATTAGATCTGCTGTATTTAAAGGAACTATTCAGATTTTCCTCAGAATACTGGATCCGTCTTCGGCGTAGACCGTGAAAGGAGCCAAACGCTGAAGCCGTACGACATTTGCATCAACGGCTTCAGTCGTCGCATTATGTGGAAGCAAACGTTGCCAACAGCAAAAGTATTGGTCGATTTTGATCATTCTGTCTCCTCCTCCTCTGTCCAGTTGATCTTCAGGACTGTCCATAACTCGGCCCCTGCAACACTCAGAGTTCATCGAGCTGTCGGCAGAAACGGCTCCAGGAGGAACCCGAGGAACCACGAGAGGACTGTGTAACATCCCGAGATGTAGAACAGCTTTTGCTCCATCTGCCTCCTCGTTTAGGGCTGTTAAACAACGGGACGAGCTCCCGTCTGAGGAGCTGAGCTTAAACAGTTTCAGCCTCAATACAGAGGTGAAAGATGTGTTAGAAAACCAAACATGTGGCACGATTCAGAAGGAACTGTCAGAGCGGAATGTGAATGTGACTTTGCAATGAATGTGTGTTTAATACACCAGTTTTTGCTGGTGAATACAGTGTGTGTGAATGTGTTGTGTGAATGTGTTGTGTGAATGTGCCGTGTGCACTGGTGAGTTTGGACAGATGCTGCATGTGAAGCATCAGGGTTGTGGCTTTTATATCTTGTACATATGTAACTCCTCCCCCTGAGGACTGCAGATGGACATTAGCTGTAAAGCCAGAGTTTGGTACAAGCATCTCTGCCATTGTGCCTAATGCAATTGTACATTGTCCTAATAAAAGGATTAAAAAAAGAAAAGATGACTATATCAACACTGTGACTCGCACTGGAGCTCGTCCACAAAGGCTTCAGGCGGATCCAGGTACAGAAAAATCCCATTGCCGAGAAACCACAGCGACGTATTCGCCGGGATCAAAGCTTCATCTCTGGATGCAGCACTGCCTGTGCTACACTACAGTAAGTACACAACACTACAGAACAGACTAATCCTGCCAAACAGGAAAGAAGAGCAGAAGTAAAGCAGCACCGCCATGACTGTGCTGATCTGGTGTTGCTCCTGTAGCTGTAGCTGCTCAGACTTTAGCCAAAGTCCTTCTCACCTGAACCTGACACCACCCTTCAGCCTGAGGACGTCCTCTGCGATGCACAATCTGACCCAGGGGTCGACAAACTTAAACACTCAACGAGCCGTTTGGAGCGTCGCCCACAGAAAAGAAAACACCCAGAGCCACAAAACCCTTTGGCTCTAAAATGAGGAGAACTGGAGATCATGTTTTTACCCGTCTGTTCTGTATAAAAAACTAGAGTGTGCTGCATTTATGAAATCAATGAAATACGACAGAGGATATCTGTCCATTCATACGGTCTGTGCTATTCTGCAGGAGCGTACAGTAGCAGCACAGTAGGAGCTATAATAGTGTAGTAGTGGCGTATGAGCTCTGAAAAGTTTAACATGAACCATCTCCAACGTGACAGAAGCACAGAACAGACTCAGCACCAGCAGAACATCCTGTCACTCATCCTCCACTGAGTCATGTCCTTTAGTCCGAGCTGTTTTTAGTGTATGCAAATGAGCCGTGTGGTTTAAAGTTTAGTTTCTCTAAAATATGAACAAATGTGCTCAAAGCTGCATTAAACACGTTATTACTAAAAGTCTATTTGAGTCCACACAAGAAATAAAAATCCAAGATTAAATTATCCACCCGCAGTGAACCAAAAGTGCGTCTGCTTCTGTGTTCAGTCCCTGATCTGACCGATCCACCCGGACCACGGACAGTTCTGCTTCTATCAGGTCTGGAGTTTAGGTCTGGACTCTCATCACATGCAGCTGATTAATAAAATAATCCTAAACACCTGTAAGAACATTTATTTTACTGCTACAACTGATCGTGTTTTTTTCCATCTTGTGGAGTGTGTGAGCGACGACGACAGCGTTCGGTTTCATGGTTTCCACTGGCTCCAGGGGCCACTCACAGGATTATGGGATTAGTCTAGACTGCACTATAGTAATCCACAATTACTTCTGACACTCGAAGACCTATGACATCATACACGACACAGAGGAATATGTTTTCTATAACCGCAGAACTTTGTAACAGTAAAAGACAGAATCTTCCTTTTCCCCTCTGAAAGTGCAGACATAGAGGTTTCCGTACATTTCTGCGGCTTTATCCTACGTCACACTCACGCTGTGTGATGATGTGAGCAAAACGAGTGTCCAATAGGAACTTTGTTTTCCCCATTTTGTTTTCCCCATTTTGTTTTCCCCATTTCCGTCCATTTTGATCGAGCCAAACTTTGCCAAAGAGTGAAGTGAGTCAAGATGGTCGACTCCTCTGACTGTGTGTGTTTATAACAAGGGAAAAAGTCGCTCTAAGTGGAGTTAATTCTCACATACAGGAAAATGACACATCTTGGTGTGTGTAATTGTGCATCTCTTTCTATTTTTATTTAAAGGTTTATTTCAGTCCAAATGAACAAATCCAAATGTAATTTCCACCCTGGAAATGCAGAAGTGCTGTGGCTCTGGCCCTGGACCTGACAGGAGCTGTTTCCAGGACTGGACCAGGAAAGTCATGGAGCCACTGCACTTTTTTTGTTTTTAGGGCAATAAAGAGATTTTTTATTTACTTACAGACTTGAGATTTTGCATTTTTGTAGCTAAGGCCCTAAATTAAGCATTTTTTATGTCCAAAAAGTTGTTTCTACATGTTTGCTGTGTGTTTTGTATAAAAGAGTGTGAATTTTATTTTGCTTGTTTTTTCCATCTCTATTTCTGGTCCTGTAGCTTTTATCACAGCCTCATGACACAACTACAGCAGCAGATTGTGAAATAACAGGTTGGACTGAACAAAAGGAGGTAGAACACTTCATTAGGGGTAAAAGGGGCAGTTTTAAAAGCAAAACTAAGAAAAAAATCCAGGCGAGGAGAAATGTACTAAAATTGCCCTCAGGTCTTCGGGGGTTTTAATGTCCCACTGTGGAACATTCTAGGACCTTTAAGCTCGGTCGTCCACGGAGGAGTTTGAACATTTGAGGAAAGGATATGAAATATGAACGTCTGAACTCGCATACGTCTCCGAACATGCACTTTAGGTGTGAGCAGGTCGTCATGGAAACACAGCGGGGGCTTGATGCAGAAATGTCACGGCTCCATTTGATCTGAGACCTATGGCTCGACTCAGGTGGAAAACTGTAATTGTGACTTAAAATGGCCATTATCCAACCAACATGAGTCGAAATGAGAGAAAACGCAAAACCTAAAAGACACACGCGCTTTAAAATCTCTATAAAATACATTAAATACGTTATAATACTCCCTACAACTGCACAACTCACCCTTATGTCACAGATAATACTCCCTACAACTGCACAACTCACCCTTATGTCACAGATAATACTCCCCACAACTGTACACCTCACCTTATGTAACAGATAATACTCCCTACAACTGTACAACTCACCCTTATGTCACAGATAATACTCCCTACAACTGCACAACTCACCCTTATGTAACAGATAATACTCCCTACAACTGTACAACTCACCCTTATGTCACAGATAATACTCCCCACAACTGCACAACTCACCCTTATGTCACAGATAATACTCCCTACAACTGCACAACTCACCCTTATGTCACAGATAATACTCCCTACAACTGTACAACTCACCCTTATGTCACAGATAATACTCCCTACAACTGTACAACTCACCCTTATGTCACAGATAATACTCCCTACAACTGTACAACTCACCTTATGTCACAGATAATACTCCCTACAACTGCACAACTCACCCTTATGTCACAGATAATACTCCCTACAACTGTACAACTCACCTTATGTCACAGATAATACTCCCTACAACTGCACAACTCACCCTTATGTCACAGATAATACTCCCTACAACTGCACAACTCACCCTTATGTCACAGATAATACTCCCTACAACTGTACAACTCACCCTTATGTCACAGATAATACTCCCTACAACTGTACAACTCACCCTTATGTAACAGATAATACTCCCTACAACTGTACAACTCACCCTTATGTCACAGATAATACTCCCTACAACTGTACAACTCACCCTTATGTAACAGATAATACTCCCTACAACTGTACAACTCACCTTATGTCACAGATAATACTCCCTACAACTGTACAACTCACCCTTATGTCACAGATAATACTCCCTACAACTGTACAACTCACCTTATGTCACAGATAATACTCCCTACAACTGTACAACTCACCCTTATGTCACAGATAATACTCCCTACAACTGTACAACTCACCTTATGTCACAGATAATACTCCCTACAACTGTACAACTCACCTTATGTCACAGATAATACTCCCTACAACTGTACAACTCACCCTTATGTCACAGATAATACTCCCTACAATTGTACAACTCACCTTATGTCACAGATAATACTCCCTACAACTGTACAACTCACCTTATGTCACAGATAATACTCCCTACAACTGTACAACTCACCCTTATGTCACAGATAATACTCCCTACAACTGTACAACTCACCTTATGTAACAGATAATACTCCCTACAACTGTACAACTCACCTTATGTAACAGATAATACTCCCTACAACTGTACAACTCACCCTTATGTAACAGATAATACTCCCTACAACTGCACAACTCACCCTTATGTCACAGATAATACTCCCTACAACTGTACAACTCACCCTTATGTAACAGATAATACTCCCTACAACTGTACAAGTCTCTTAAATTAATAGTTATACCGCAGCAATAGCTAAAAAAACAGAAGGAACTACATAGACCATGATCCTTTGCACTGTTTCTGCACAGACTACATATAAAAACTGTTATAAGCGCTTTAATCCAGTCGTTATAAGAACTTTAAGATCTGTTTTAAGCATTTTTAAATCAATTTTTTGTAGATTTCGATATCGTAACATCTCTATTCACAATGCTCTACTTTGTTAACGATACTCAGCGTCTTTTTGCAATTTAACCAAAGAGTCAGTGCAGCCGTTTGTCTAAATCTGTTGACAGGATCTAAACGTTGGAGGTGTTTTTGGCCTCACCTCCGTCCCGCACACACTGGGGGCAGCACTCTCCCTCGGGGGTGAATTCTCTGTGGTCCAGGGGGCAGTTCAGAGGGGGGCAGGACCGGGCCGAACACGAGACGCCCAGTCCAGAGCAGAGGCACTGAGAGCAGGGAGAGGGCTGCCACATGGACCCGGCCTGGAGGCACAGAATAAAAACATAACAAAGAAGAAAAAGACTAAGCCACAGGGAGCTCTATTCTATGGAAGCCCATTTCCGCCAGTAAATAAAAAATAAAAGCTTCACAGAAAGTCATAATTATCAGTTTAAAAGTCAAAATGATGAGTTTTAACCTCGTCCGGTTTGGACTAAACCAGCTCCCTGGAGTCACATTTGCATGTCGTCGTTCATGTGGGATTTGTGTGGATTTCTCTTTCTTGTCTTTTTAAAAGATTCTCAAGTGAACGAGGAAATGGAGCGAAGTGGAGACGTCCTGAGTTCCTGGAGGACGAACTCTCCAGGAAAATAACCGAGTGCTTCTATGACAAGGGCAGATTCAGAGTCGACTTTGGAACTCATAATTATAACTTTTAAACTCATAATTACGATTTTAATCTCATAATTACGATTTTTTTATCTCATAATTATGACTTAAACTCATAATAATGACTTTTAAATCATAATTTCGATTTTTAATCTCATAATTACGATTTTTAATCTCATAATTATGATTTTTAAACTCATAATTATGATTTTTAATCTAATAATTATGATTTTTAATCTCATAATTATGACTTTTAAACTCAACTCGATTTTTTATCTCATAATTACGATTTTTAATCTCATAATTATGATTTAAACTCATAATTATGACTTTTAAACTCATAATTGACTTTTAAACTCATAATTATGACTTTTAATCTCATAATTATGACTTTTAAACTCATAATTATGACTTTTAATCTCATAATTATGATTTATAATCTCATAATTATGATTTTTAAACTCATAATTATGATTTTTAATCTAATATTTATGATTTTTAATCTCATAATTATGACTTTTAAACTCAATTACGACTTTTAAACTCATAATTATGACTTAAACTCATAATTACAATTTTTAATCTCATAATTACAATTTTTAATCTCATAATTATGATTTTTAATCTCATAATTATGACTTTTAAACTCAATTACGACTTTTAAACTCATAATTATGACTTAAACTCATAATTACAATTTTTAATCTCATAATTACAATTTTTAATCTCATAATTATGATTTTTAAACTCATAATTATGACTTTTAAACTCATAATTATGACTTTTAAACTCATAATTATGACTTTCTGTGAGGCTTTAATTTTTATTAACTGGCAGAAATGGGCTTCTATACTGTTGACTTGTGCATGTTTAGAAAAGAAGTTCTGAATCGTTTACTGACCCCGTAGGTGAGGCCTTCGTACTGACACGAGCCCTGGGAGGAGATGCATTCAGGGCAGCACTTGTTGGCAGGAATTCTCAAACGCTCACCCTGGAAAAAAAGAGTTAAAAAAAAAACAGGAATAAAGGATTAATTTTAGGTGAACAAAGTGACCTTGTGCGGGAGCCAAACAAGCACAGAAACACGGATGTGCTCCAGCCTTGTCAGTGAAAATGTGGAGTATTTTGTCTGTAAAAAACATGCAGAGTGAAAAGTACTTCCACTTTTCACAGAGAGCCATCCCAGATTCATAACTAGATGTAAAAAACTAAATGGGGTCTGAGAGCTGCTTGGGTCTGTGTGAATATGACGCACTCGTTCTGATTCTCACTAAAAACTCCGAGAGCTTCAAACAGGAGGTCTCCACTCACTCTGGAGTGAAGTGAGTGTGGAGTGAGCACAGCCGACCTGAGGCTGACCTGGAATAGACGATTATCACAACTACAGGAAGTGTTGTGATGCTGAGTCACACAACTTTCTGTCGATGCTTTTCTACGGCAGAATCCCTGTGGAAAAGTGTCTGATATTTTTGAGCAGCTTCATGAATCTGCCCCAACACCAAATCTTCATTCAACAAGGAACAAAGAACAGATTCTGTCCATGAAGAATTTACCCACAACGATCAAGGGAAGAAAGACGAAAACTTAAAGGAAACGACGACGAGCATCAGTGAAACGACTGAGCGACACTAACGTTCTGGTCCTGGAGGAAACATATGATCTACATGTTCACAGATTAAATGTTAACTACACAAATCTCTCACAAAATTGATTTTTAATTGTAATTGTAGAATCAGTCTGAACAAGTTCCTTCTGTTTTCTTCAGGACCAGAACGTTAGTGTTGCTCAGTCGTTTCACTGATGCTCGTTGTTGTTTCCTTTAAGTTTTCGTCTTTCTTCCCTTGATCGTTGTGGATAAATTCTTCATGGACAGAAGCTGTTCTTTGTCGTAGAAAAGCACTGACAGGAAATTGCGCAACTCAACATCGCGACACTTCCTGCTGTTGTGATAATAGTCGATTGGATTATATTTAAAAAATCACTTAGGTCTTTTTATATGAATGAGAGCTGCGCAGGTGAGTCTGGGTCTGTCTGCGCATGTGAGTCTGGATCTGTCCGTCTGCGCAGGTGAGTCTGGATCTGTCCGTCTGCGCAGGTGAGTCTGGATCTGTCCGTCTGCGCAGGTGAGTCTGGATCTGTCCGTCTGCACAGGTGAGTCTGGGTCCGTCTGCACAGGTGAGTCTGGGTCCGTCTGCGCAGGTGAGTCTGGGTCTGTCTGCGCAGGTGAGTCTGGGTCCGTCTGCGCAGGTGAGTCTGGGTCCGTCTGCGCAGGTGAGTCTGGGTCCGTCTGCGCAGGTGAGTCTGGGTCCGTCTGCACAGGTGAGTCTGGGTCTGTCTGCTCAGGTGAGTCTGGGTCTGTCTGCGCAGGTGAGTCTGGGTCCGTCTGCGCAGGTGAGTCTGGGTCCGTCTGCACAGGTGAGTCTGGGTCTGTCTGCGCAGGTGAGTCTGGGTCCGTCTGCGCAGGTGAGTCTGGGTCCGTCTGCGCAGGTGAGTTTGGATCATTTGACATTTAATCCAACATATTTGTTGGTTTGTAGCTAATTTAAAGGTACATTATGTAACTTTTTGTTGCTCCGTCACCTGCTTGTTTCTATGAATATGCGATTGTTTTGCCTGAAATGTTCCACAGTGTGACATTAAACACATTTACGCAATCACAGGTGGATTTACAGCTCAAAAATACCCAGAAAAACACAGAGAAATGTTCTTATTACGACCTGTCTCACAGCTCCCTTATTTTGTTTAGTCGTGTGAACAGTTTCTTTGTCATTAAGTTATTTTTGCACATCCAAAGTTTGTTTTTTTAATAAATATCGTCTGGGGAAATACACTTATTTTTGTTATTCTGCCTCCTCCTCTTCACAACTGTCTTAATTAGTCTCCGCTCTGGACCACGGACGGGAGAAAAGAACTAAACTGTCTCCGGCAGCGTCCGTGTGAAGTGAGGTGGAGATTAAGTGGAGACAAAAGCACAAACAGGAGGCAGGCTTAAACCCCCCCTGTGCTCCTGAGGCATTGTGGGTAACGCGCGGGGCTGTCGCGGGTCTACAGCTCGTGTGTTTTCGGTGGATGTTGTTGCGTCATAAATACAGGGGAAAAGCTGTCGCCGTTGTGCTGCACCGTGAACACTCGGCACCGCGAGACGTGTCAGATTCTGTTCTTTATGTCCGTGTGAGCGCAGAGCGGAGCATGTGACGACTCATTAAAGGACGATTTACAGTCACACAACCCCAGAAATATTTTTTTTTATTTGTCAGTTTGGCTCACGTACAGGAAAATGCACGAGAGTTTAAAAGGAGCTGTATATACGTGTAAAACTGCGCTGCCAGAGCCTTAAACGGGGGGATGTTTTTATACGTTTCTGCACCTTCAAGACTCTCAGATGCTTTACATCAAGAAACCGCTCACACACACTCATACACACAGATTTAAAGGGGAACTCGGGCACGTCTGAACCTAAAGTCTGTTGCTAGAGGTGGTGAAATTCTGTCAGAAGCCAAAAACCGGCACAGATCAGTGTTTCCTCGGCGGAGATCTCACTGTGGCAGTGAGTCTGTCAAGGCAACAAACTAGTGTAGAGATGGGGGCAAGTTCTGAACTAGTGTAGTGATGGGGGCAAGTTCTGAACTAGTGTAGTGACGGGGGCAAGTTCTGAACTAGTGTAGTGATGGGGGCAAGTTCTGAACTAGTGCAGTGATGGGGGCAAGTTCTGAACTTCCACGTAAAACGCCAATTTGCTTCACACTGAAGAAGCTTAACACCACTTTAACCCATCTGACAACAGCCACGAGTCTAACAAACAAAACGCTCTGCCTGGTTCACTCATTAGTGTCTGGAAACGTTAGAAAACAAATTTATAATCACCTCACACTTCCCTCTGCTGATTTCCCACTGCACAGACCAAAGCCCAAAAGACTCGATTGTCGACTCCAGAAGCAACAAGTGAGAATCGACTACTGACGGTGAAGAAGAGAAACTGAAAGTTGTTGAAAGAAAACGGTTCGGGAATGTGTTTTTTAGCGTTTTTCAAAAAATATAATTCCCTTGTAAATAGACGGGATTAGAAATGACATCGGCGATCGAGTCTTTTGGGCTTTCATCTGCAGAATTCAACCACCTCTAGCAACGAACTTTAGCTTCAAACGAGCCGGAGTTCCCCTTTAATCGACACACACATAAAACTTAGCCATGACGATGTTTCGGCATGAACACGGGGACAGAACACGGTCACGGCCCCTCGGGTTCACACTCGGAATCAAGGAGAAACTCGCTCGGCTTAAAATGAAAAGTGATCATCAACACAGCCTCCCGCATGTGTGTCCAGGGCGTAAAAGAAAGAAAAACTAACCTAAGATCACGTCTTCAGAAGGCAATGAATACCATTTTTTGCTGCAAATGAAGGAAATGTTTTACTGTAACTTAACGGTCGAGTTTTGCCGTGATTTTACAGTAAAAATACCAAACTTTTTTTTTTTACCGTGAATATTTCCCCCCAGAGGAGCTGGAGGAAGTGTCTGGGGTGAAGGAGGTCTGATAAAGCGAAAGAAAATGGATGTACATATTTGTTTAATGCCGCACTGTGAAACATCCCAGACAAAGACCATGGAAACAGGCAGATGGCGAACTCTATGAGAAAAGTTACACAGCGCAGCTTTAAGCAAAGAAATAGTCTTGTTCTGGTAATATGTGTGAGCAGGATATCGAAAGGACCGATATTTGGAGAGCGATATCCGATCCCGCACGTTCTTACCAGTTTGGGATCTGTGCAGCTCCACTTTAAAGTCACATTTCTTCACTTTAACTGATCCTAATTTTCATTTCAGTTCAATTTATTTTTAATCAAGACGTTTTTTTATTGATTTCAAACGATCAAATCAACATAAATATAAACACTGTATAAACAACGTGCAGCGAACGAACCCTCAGACGTCACATTTGTGCATTTTTCTGGGGAATGGCAGGTGCAAAAATAATAACAAAACAAAGCAGAATATAAAAATAAAGAAAAAGAAGAAAGCGTAAAACAAAACCCACAAAAAATTAAAAAAAACCTCTCTCACCTGTCACTGCTTGGGTAGAATATTTACACCAGGTTCTGTTTTTATTCACATTCACGACTCTGCTGCAGCCTTTTCTTTTTACTGACTGCAGGAAACGGCCTTCTGATATTTAGTTTCAAGGAAAATCTTTTTTTTTTTTTAGCTTTAGAAAGGACACGACATCCTGGAACCTTTGGGAACGTGAAGCCGGGATATCGTTCGTCCAACTGAACAAAATAGAAAGTAAAATCCAAAGAGTATTTCGATTTTTCTATTTAACTTTAGCTTTACACCTCCTCAAAATTACACTCAGAAATTTAAATTAAAACCTGCAATTTCAAATAATGAAAGTGAAATGAATAATAAAAAACTGCAAAATTAATGTGATAACAAAAAATAAGATGAATGAAATTTAAACCAAATTTATTTCAACTTTGTAAATAGTAAATATTTTAACCCCTGGACAGGGTTTTAGAGGTTTTTGGGGTTTTTTTTGTTTTTGTTTTTTTGTTTTTACATTTATTTGTATATTATAGTTTTATCTATTGAGAGATATTGTTAATAAAGTAAATTTTTATTTTAATTTAAACCAATGTAACAGACAAATACAATAATAAAAAACCAAGGAAATGACAAGAATTCTGCACGATCCAAAGAATAAAAAGCAAGCCAAGAAATTACAGGTAAAATTTATAATTCTGAGAAAGAAAACTGTGTATCTGGACATGAAAACATGTCTGGATAAAGTTATTTTGGAATTCTGATTTACACTGGAACGCCTCAAATAGAAAGTAAAAAAGAAAATTACAAAAGAAAAAGCCTTAAAACCTTAGAAAACGTCTTGAATACCTGGGACAGAGTGTAAAAATGTTGCGCCAATAGGTTAGTTCAGTTTAATTTTAAGTCCAAATCTGATAAATGATCTTATAAACACAGCGTTCAGTCGTCTCAGAGCCGTAAACACATAAAATACTCTTTACTTCTGTTCCTGAGCTCTTCTCCGAACCATTAGCCCTGTTCAGACGATCATTAACCGTCTGAAAGGGCCAAAGTTTGATGAGAGTTTGATCCACTGAGTCTGGACAAGGATCTAAACTCCAGGTCATTTGTTTTGACATTTAATAATCATGATTTTCTACTTCCATTTGACGATTCAGTCCATCAAATCCCTGATCAGGACAGAACAGCGTCACGACGACACTCTAAAAAGAACTGTGCGGTTAAAAGGGACGGGCTGTAATCCCTGTGTCGTTCGTTCATTCGTTTTTCAATATAAAAGAAAAATGAAAAAAAAAAAAAAACTCATTTCTTCATAATTTGTCTCCAAAAAAAGAAAAGAAAAAACGGGACATGCATCGTTTTTTCAGTTTTCGATTTTGTATTTAAATGAATAATGGAAAAGAGTTTCCCGAACCAAACTCCAGGTCCTAATGTCCAGTGTGGATTAGTCCTGGTTCAATCCTGGTTCTGTCCTGGTTCTGTCCTGGTTCAGTCCTGGTTCTGTCCTGGTTCTGTCCTGGTTCAGTCCTGGTTCAGTCCTGGTTCAATCCTGGTTCTGTCCTGGTTCTGTCCTGGTTCAGTCCTGGTTCAGTCCTGGTTCAATCCTGGTTCTGTCCTGGTTCAGTCCTGGTTCAGTCCTGGTTCTGTCCTGGTTCAGTCCTGGTTCTGTCCTGGTTCTGTCCTGGTTCAGTCCTGGTTCAGTCCTGGTTCAATCCTGGTTCTGTCCTGGTTCTGTCCTGGTTCAGTCCTGGTTCAGTCCTGGTTCAATCCTGGTTCTGTCCTGGTTCAGTCCTGGTTCAGTCCTGGTTTAGACCTGGTTTAGTCCTGGTTTAGTCCTGGTTCAGACCTGGTTCAGACCTGGTTCAGTCCTGGTTTAGTACTGGTTTAAAAGCAGGACTATACCAGGACTAAAACCGGGTCTCTACCAGGTTGAAACCAGGTCTAAACCAGGACTAAAAGCAGGTCTAAACCAGGTCTTAACCAGGTCTAAACCAGGTCTTAACCAGGACTAAAACCAGGACTAAACCAGGACTAAACCAGGACTAAACCAGGTCTAAACCAGGACTAAACCAGGACTAAAATCAGGACTAAAACCAGGTCTAAACCAGGTCTAAACCAGGTCTAAACCAGGTCTAAATCAGGACTAAAACCAGGTCTAAATCAGGACTAAACCAGGACTAAAACCAGGACTAAAACCAGGTCTAAACCAGGTCTAAATCAGGACTAAACCAGGTCTAAATCAGGACTAAACCAGGACTAAAATCAGGACTAAAACCAGGTCTAAATCAGGACTAAACCAGGTCTAAATCAGGACTAAATCAGGACTAAACCAGGTCTAAACCAGGTCTAAATCAGGACTAAACCAGGTCTAAATCAGGACTAAACCAGGTCTAAATCAGGAATAACACCAGGTCTAAACCAGGACTAACACCAGGTCTAAATCAGGACTAACACCAGGTCTAAATCAGGACTAACACCAGGTCTAAATCAGGACTAAATCAGGACTAAAATCGGGTCTCAGGAGTTCCAAACGTGAGTCTCACCCTCTGGAAGTCGCACTGCGGGTTCGGGCACACGGTGTTCGTGCAGAGCGCCACGTCACCGCTGCAAACGCACTCCACACACGGCTCCGCTCGCCACGACGAGTTACTCTGAAAACACAACACACGAGTACGTGAATATACTGGATTCCTTCTTTCATCTAAACAAGCAAAACATTACATTTAAAGGCAGCCAGACGTCCATTTTTACCCGGGACAGTCCCAGTTCTGAGCCCTGTGTCCCCTGTCCCAGCAGATTTATCCAAAACCACTGATTTGTCCCAGTTTTATACAAGAAATGTCCCTGGTGTCCCTGTTTTGGACCAATCTGACCCCTGCTGACAGTGCACAGAGGCATAAACTGTCATTTGTTGAGGTAAAATAGAGAAAAGCTGCTTAAAAACGACCAAAACACAAAGAAAACGTGACTGCACTGACTCACATGTCGGTCGTGAATGGGCCGAGTGCAGAACAATTTTCTTTAATCACGCACTCGTTTCACACGTACGGGAAAACATAATTATTTATTCAGACAGTATTCTGGTTCATAAAACCCTCCGTGGTCCTGCAGAGTTTTCATACGGTTAAATTGAATTAAAAACACTTGAGAATCGGGGTTAATCTGTGTTTTAACCTCGCAGCAAAAGTCTCGTTGTGTGATTGTGATTTGTGTTTGTTTGTTGTGCCGTATGAGCTTTTAGCCTGATCTCATTTTACTAATATGTCATTAATATTCACTGAGCTTTAACCCCCTGAAGACCTGAGGGCAATTTTAGTACATTTCTCCTCGCCTGGATTTTTTTCTTAATTTTGCTTTTAAAACCGCCCCTTTTACCCCTAATGAAGTGTTCTACCTCCTTTTGTTCAGTCCAACCTGTTATTTCACAATCTGCTGCTGTAGTTGTGTCATGAGGCTGTGATAAAAGCTACAGGACCAGAAATAGAGATGAAAAGAGAAAAACGGAAAATAAAATTCACACTCTTTTATACAAAACACACAGCAAACATGTAGAAACAACTTTTTGGACATAAAAAATGCTTAATTTTGGGCCTTAGCTACAAAAATGCAAAATCTCAAGTCTGTAAGTAAATTAAAAATCTCCTTATTGCCCTAAAAACAAAAAAAGTGCAGTGGCTCCATGACTTTCCTGGTCCAGTCCTGGAAACAGCTCCTGTCAGGTCCAGGGCCAGAGCCACAGCACTTCTGCATTTCCAGGGTGGAAATTACATTTGGATTTGTTCATTTGGACTGAAATAAACCTTTAAATAAAAATAGAAAGAGATGCACAATTACACACACCAAGATGTGTCATTTCCCATTTTTGTGAGCGACTTTTTCCCTCGTTATAAACACACACAGTCAGAGGAGTCGACCATCTTGACTCACTTCACTCTTTGGCAAAGTTTGGCTCGATCAAAATGGACGGAGCGCATGAGTTTGGGGAAAACAAAGTTCCTGTTGGACACTCGTTTTGCTCACGTCATCACACAGCGTGAGTGTGACGTAGGATAAAGCCGCAGAAATGTACGGAAACCTCTATGTCTGCACTTTCAGAGGGGAAAAGGACGTTTCTGTCTTTTACCGTTACAAAGTTCTGCGGTTATAGAAACATATTCCTCTGTGTCGTACACGATGTCGTAGGTCGTAGAGTTTAATGTCTTTGTCATGTGTGATGGACTGAATGTTTTTGTGCCCATGTCCTGTTTTCTGTTCTGCCAATGGGACAACGGCAAACGTACAGCTGAACTAACACATGTTCATCACTGTGCACTGCCCCATATTTAATAAAGAAACAAACAAAAACAATTTTATTATGACCGACCACCAAAAAAACAGGGAAGTCCCGGTTTTATGTTTTGAAATTCTGGTCACTTTACACAAAATGGACTGAAGCTTTAAGTCAGACATGTCCAAACTTTGGCCCTCAGGCTTCCAGGTGAATTGGCCCAAACTACCACAAGTCGTACTTTTTACTGCAGCTTTTTGAAATCTACTTTGATCAAGAAATTTTCGTGTTTCCTTTTGAGGCTCTGGGCCTGAACAAAGGCCTGGAGGGTCATTCAAACCTGTTATAAAAGCACAGATTTGATGCGACGCAGGAGAACGCGGGTCTGATCTGCGGTTCACAAAGCGTCATGTGCGAACAAAAAACAGGGCTGTGTTTTAGTGAAATGCAAAAATGTCGTTTTTACGAGATGATTAAATGTAAAATCCGTGTTTTTGCTGCGCACATTCCCACAGATCTCTGCCACTTTCATTTTCAAACCTCACGTGCGACGTCCTGCGGTTCAAAGTGACTCTTGAGGAGCTGAGAAGATCATTAGCGAGCGGAGAGTGTAAATTTGTGGCTCTTTTTTGGCTCTCGGACTGATTTTCATTCGGGTGCGGCTCAGGTGTCGGTATTTATAGTGGGTCGGATTTTATTTAAATTCTGTCGGAAAACGGGTCGGGTACGGACTGAGGTATGACGGGTACGGGCGGGATGTGCGTGTCTCAAGAACAAAAGGGGGAAACAGCCAATAAATACACTATTTAAAAGAAAATACAAAAATACAGAGCGTTATAATGAGGGCCCCAAACTGCCGACTCCACCACTGGTATAAGTAACAGACTCCACCAAAAAGTTATGCGCAAGTTTCAACTAAACTGAACAAAACCGAAGCAAATTCATGTTCAAGAAGGGACCAAGGACTGAAGCAGGACTAAAGCAGGACCACACTAGATCTAGACCAGAGCCAGGACTAGGACCAACTAACTGAAGACAAACCCAGGTCTAAACTAGGGGTTGTTCCAAAGCTCCAATAAAGCACGTTTTTATTTAATTAATTTTGTTTATTTAAGAGACAGGGAGAGTGCACAGTTTGCATTAACAGGAGAGCTTCGGGTATCGGTATCGGCGAGTCCTCAGACCGAATCACCGATCCGATACCGTTTTGCAAACCGTTTTCCTGAACGTGGAGCCGTGGACGAGCCGCTGGTGACTAATGCTGCCGTTAACGTCAGAGCAGGTTAAAAACAGCCTGTGGAGGAGCTGTAAACACTTAAAACACGCTGATGGCAGAAAAGACGTTTGAGTTTCCTCTGGTGCCTTCATTTAGCCGTTTGTGTGGACGCTCGGGCGGGTGAAATAACCGGGAGAGCGCAGCCCGACAGCCGATAACAGCGCCAACTCGGACTTTGTTCACTCGGCGTAATTATCCGTGTGTCAGAGTCTTTGTACAGAGCTCGCTGCTTTTATCTGCACTGAGGTGGAACGTGAAAGTACTTAAATCAGCTCAAATCATCTTAAATTAGTTCAAATCAGCTCAAATCATCTTAAATCAGCTCAAATCAGCTCAAATCATCTTAAATCAGCTCAAATCATCTTAAATTAGTTCAAATCAGCTCAAATCAGCTCAAATCATCTTAAATCAGCTCAAATCAGCTCAAATCATCTTAAATCAGCTCAAATCAGCTCAAATCATCTTAAATCACCTCAAATCAGCTCAAATCATCTTAAATCAGCTCAAATCATCTTAAATTAGTTCAAATCAGCTCAAATCATCTTAAATCAGCTCAAATCAGCTCAAATCATCTTAAATCAGCTCAAATCAGCTCAAATCAGCTCAAATCATCTTAAATCAGCTCAAATCATCTTAAATCAGCTCAAATCAGCTCAAATCATCTTAAATCAGCTCAAATCATCTTAAATCAGCTCAAATCATCTTAAATTAGTTCAAATCAGCTCAAATCATCTTAAATCAGCTCAAATCAGCTCAAATCATCTTAAATCAGCTCAAATCAGCTCAAATCATCTTAAATCAGCTCAAATCATCTTAAATCAGCTCAAATCATCTTAAATCAGCTCAAATCATCTTAAATTAGTTCAAATCAGCTCAAATAATCTTAAATCAGCTCAAATCATCTTAAATCAGCTCAAATCAGCTCAAATCATCTTAAATCAGCTCAAATCAGCTCAAATCATCTTAAATCACCTCAAATCAGCTCAAATCATCTTAAATCAGCTCAAATCAGCTTAAATCAGCTCAAATCATCTTAAATCAGCTCAAATCAGCTCAAATCATCTTAAATCATCTTAAATCAGATCAAATCAGCTCAAATCATCTTAAATCAGCTCAAATAATCTTAAATCATCTTAAATCAGCTCAAATCAGCTCAAATCATCTTAAATCATCTTAAATCAGATCAAATCATCTTAAATCATCTTAAATCAGATCAAATCATCTTAAATCATCTTAAATCATCTTAAATCAGTTCTACTTAATGTCAAAATCATTACACATTTCACCAGTATTTTATTTATTCTTACATTTCTTTAAAAACACTGTTAGAATATTTTTTTTGTATGTTACAGAATGTGGTAGTTTAAGTTTACTTCTTGACACTACGGTATCAGACTGGTATCAGTATCGGTGAGTACACCAAGGCCAAGTATCGGTATCGGAACAACACTAATCTAAACCAGGATTTAACTAGTTCAAACTCAACACTCAGCCATGACTAATCCAAATCCTCTTGCATGTTAAACAATGAAGTACCTTAAGTTTACTTCTTCTCAATACGGTATCGGACTGGTATCGGTATCGGTGAGTACACCAAGGCCAAGTATCGCATCGGATCAAATCTCCAAAAAATGAAATAAGAATAACACTAATCAAACCAGGATCTGCCTAGTTCGAACTCAACACTAAAAAATTGAGTAGCCTAAGTTTACTTCTTCACACCACGGTATCGGACTGGTATCGGTATCGGTGAGTACACCAAGGCCAAGTATCGGTATTGGTAGCAGCACTAGTCCACCTTTAAGCAGAACCTCCAAACCACGTTAGTTGAGTCTTGTTCATGACATTTTAAACCATATTTACCTCCACTTATTTAAGCACTTTTCTCTCGCTTTCTTCTTTACTGTGTATTTTTTCATGTAAACGTGTGTGTAATGGTCTTATGTGCAGGTCTGTGTACAGTTGTATAGTTTGTGTCTGTTTAGTTCTGCAGCCTCTTCACCAGGTCATGTTTGTAAATGAGTGGTTCTCAAACAGTTTTTACCTGGACACAAAAAGGTTAAATAAATTAAATAAAATAAACTAGTCAAAACCAGGACAAGGACAAGTTCGAACTGAACACAACGAAATTAAGTGTCAGTGACTTCTTCACACTTTGGTATCGGTATCGATGAGCACACCAAGGCAAAGTATCGGTATCGGACCCCCCAAAAATGGTATCGGGACAACACTAATAGAAAGTCAGCTAATAATCGATACTAAAACTGGTATCGAATCTAAATACTCAGGGACTGGACAAAATGAAGAGTTTCATCTTGATTTAATCAGAACTAAGGTAAAACCTCGTGTTTCATGAACAAATATTATCAGAGCTTCTCAAATGATCATTAAAATATAAAAATATATAAAGTATTGAGTATTTTTTAATAATATTACAAGAGGGTCGTCTAAAACTATTCAGAAAAGGTCCAAAAAAAGTTTCCCAAAGAAATGGGATGATACTAAAACTAGTCTAAAGCCGGATTTAACTAGTCCTGACTCAATCCTCATCCATGTTTAATCCAGATTAACGTGTAGACGTGTTTGGATTAAACGTGGATGTGGAGCGTTCTGTTCTCCTGGAGTCCATCAATACTAATCATAGGTTTGGATGACGGTCTTTTTACGATCGGCTCCGAGCGAGAGGCAAATCGATATCCAGAGAATCTCCTGCCGCATTCATCACAACAGCCTGCAGAACTCTGAGCACACAGGGGGCAGGAGCGGCAGGGGCGGCAGGGGCGGCAGGGGCACATGTGGAGAGGGGAATGAGGATCAAAATGAATCCCCGTCATTATGAGTTTGCGGAGTGTTTATCGAGAGTTTAAACGGTTTCCAACTGTGTTTATTCACTTGTTTTCTTTGCACTTTTGCAGGATCGTGACTCCACAAAATCTGCTTCTTGATCGAAAATAAAAGCTCCGTTACTCAAATTAGACTTTACACTGACTTTTATTTTAACACTATCCGACCAGAAAGAACTGATTTAACTGGAACTACAACAAGTCTCACGCATAAAATTACAGTCAGAATCTACGGAACCTGCGTGAAGTCGCCCCCATCAAACTCAAACCTACACAAAAACTATGGCAACCGTTTGCGCTTCGTTTTGTGCTGCAAAAAGTTTCCTTAGCGCTGCTTTAGTTTGGGAGAAGTTATCGATTCTTTCACAGGTCAAACTGTGGTCGGCCAGTCCCACAGGAAGCTTCAAAACGCTCGAAAAGAGTCCAAAATGGAGTCGATCGTTTGTGCTGCAAAAAGTTTTGTTTGCGCGATTCTGGTTCTTAAGATTTTTCATTTTTGATTCATAAATACGATTCATATATTTGGTCTATGGACTGTCAGTGTGAAAAATGTAATATATAAGTCGCACCCGAGTATAAGTCGCAGGAAACACCCAAACCCTGAAAAATACTGTACTTTTTTCCTATAAGAGGCCTTTTAAACGCCGGGTGCAGGTGAATATTTTGATAAATAACCATCGGTTTCAAATAAACGCAGAGTCTAAAACAAATCGAGGAAGAAGACGTGAGCACTGACGCTGCACGTTTTTCTTCTTCGCCTGTTTTGTTTTGCTTTGTTTTTACGTAGACGATCGCGTTTTACACATTGTTGATCGCCGTGGCTTCGGTGCGGCGGAAAAATAAACAATAGGACTTAAAATGACCTGCGTGAAGTCGCCAACATCAAACTCAAACCTGCACAAAAGCTGTGTCAATCGTTCGTGCTGTGAAAAGTTGACGTCGTCCAGAACCTCAGAATGTGAAACAGCCTCAAAACAGGAAGAAAATGATAGAAAACGTTTGTATTTGGTTTGTGCTGTTTTGTGCTGTGACAATTTTAATTTCTGCGAGTTTATTTCTAAAATTCTTCATTATTATTTCTGTGGCAATTACAGGATGTCATTTCCGCTCAGCTGACGGTGACAAACTCCACAAAACTAGAGACGATAAACGACCTGAGGCTGTGGAAAAGTCTGTGTTATTATAGAAAATATGAATCAAAAGCAAATGACTAAAGACTGACTTTTCCACAGCCTCAGGTCATTTAGGAATCTGATCCAATTTCAGTCCATTTCCTTTAACCCGCCTGTTGGGACAATCAGTGGCACAACACGATGGCATTTTGGTCAAATATGATCAGTCCGAATTTATGAAAATAAAAATCAAAGCTCAAATCTGACATTTCACCTTCCTGACCTCACAGTATGTGTGTGACGCGTGAGGAAATCCAGCTATAATAAAAGATGAACGAAACAAAACACGACTCCGCGTCTGTTTTTGACTAAATACAAACATTAGAACACGACTTAAATCTCACACGGGTCAGTTTTGTGTCATTTTGGACCTTTAAACCCAACAGATATTATGATTTCGGGGTTTGAAAAATGAACTACACCGAAGTGAGAATCCGTAACGGGTTTGAGGCTCACGGGTCCTGTCAGTCTCCACGGCAACAGGCGGAGCTGCTCCTGACAGCTGTGAGCGCGACAGGCGGCACCGGCACAAACTCCACACAGATTATGAGCAAAAAAAAAAAAAAAGAATTCACTATTTTTCCGGAAAATGTTTGCGATTTCATCTGCGATTATTTTTTGGTCACGTTTGGAAATACAGTGTCTACATGTTTTTGTGTGTTTGTCTTATGGATCAGTCACAGTTTCTCATTCAGACTCATTTCTACTTTTGAAAACACATAAAAATCTCTGTCAACACTGATTTCCGGATTTCCTACAGAGTTTTAGAATATAAAATTAAACAAAATACAGTAATAAACATAAATAAACAAGGCACAAACCATAAAACAAGACCTAAAACAAACAAAACAGCAAAGCTTCCCACCCCAAACCCAACACACACACATAAACTTAAGGAAATATAAATAAAAGGAGTATTATTAGGGATGTGACAAGAACATAAATATGGTCAAAGGCGTCACAATAATATCGTGGACCATCACAATATATCGAATCCCAAGTCTCTTTGCTTAAATGAACAGTTCTGATTCAGAAATAGCTAAAAAAAAAAAACAGAGGGAACTACATAGACCATGATCCTTTGCTCCGTTTCAGTGCAGACGACATGAAGAAATAACTGTTCTAAGCACTTTTACATCTTCATTCTTTGGATTAAGTCTGTGAAGGTGTTTTTAGAGGAAAAAGGAGCAGATTCACAGTTTTATATTGTAATAAATCTGGTCCAGTGAGATGTTTATGGTGAAAATATCGAACAGAGAAGAAATTTGGATTTCGTTCCATCCCGAATGACAATAAATGTTGCACCAAATGACTGAAGCATTTTAGAGTCAGTCTTGTTATTCTGTAGAATATCGTAATATCGTGAGTAGGGCCTGACCAATATAATCGGCCGATATTGGCACTTGGAAACATATCGGCCTAAATTTTGCCGATCTGGGCCGATAATCCACATGGATGTTTTACCTTGTTATAAATCTTAAAATCTCCATATTCTGCTAATTTAATCCAGTTTACAGACAGATGAATGTCCTGATCAGGAGTCGTTTGTCTGATCAGTGTGAGTCTGGATTAAAGGACAGTTCTTAGTGCTGATCTGAGAGGAGCCTGTGTGAGGCTGAGTGTTGAAATGTGTCGGTTTGAAGCTCGTTTTGGTTCTTTCTCATTGGTTAGCGATTAGCTGCTGTAGCTCGCACACATAAACAGGCTGTTTTCTCTTCTGTTAGCGACTGTAAAGTGACTATAGTGGCCGTATATATGTTACTGGACACACACTGATATGGAAATGAGCTGTGAACAGAGGTGTGAATTATCACCATTTAGCAGATCATTAATTACCGCTGCGCACACGCATTTACCGCTAAAGGCTAACAGCGGTAGTTTACTTACAGCACTTTCTTTACAGGCTAGAATATCGTACAAAAACACCAATAAGACCGACCTACTGTCTTTAAATATGACGTAAAGAGGCAGAAGAACAAGAAATGTCGCCAAAATAAACCCGACTGAAAATCCAATAGAGCCAAACCGAAGTTTTATAAACAACTGAAGATTTACAGTGATTTCCATTGGTGATTATATCGGCAGCTCCAACTCACATTTTATTGGTATCATATCGGCCGCAACAAAATCCATATCGGTCGGGCCCTAATCGTGAGCCTCCCCACCATATCGTAATAAATATCGTATCGTGAGACTTGGATATCGTTACACCCATAGTCGTAACCCATTATATTTATATTTTGGTGTATTTCTAATTTAATTTTCCTTTCTTTTTTCCCCTGTAGTTTTAATAGTTGCAGTTACACAAAATCTATAGAGTCAAAGGAGCAAATCTTGATTAAAATATAAAAACATGATTAATTTCCCTATATCTCTGTATTCTGGACTGAGTTTTCCAGAAATATGATGCGCTAAAGAATCGCGAGAACCAAATGCATTCACCACATTTTTACATGTTTGTAAGGGTCAAAACTGCACAGTAACTTGGTTTTATACGTCCTAAAACGATAAATACGAATAAAATACAACACTAAAAACAGTCAGTCAATGAAATATTCCACTTTAACTGTGGCTTTGAGCTGTTTTAATGGCGTTTAATTCGTTTATGTTGTTGTAAGGCGACTTCGAGACCCCAGAAAGGCGCCTGATAAATAAAATGTATTATTATTATTGTTATTAAGAACCAGGACGGCCTGATTTTGGGGAAAGAAATCAAATTTTTTTGGTCTGAGTCAGTTCAAAATGCACATTCCAGGAGCGTTCACATTTGGGCAAAGACGGACGTTTGAACTTCAGTCCAAGAATCCCACGCGTTTCAGAACACGTTTGTGGAGGTCGAAACAGCAGAAAGAGCAGATTTTACACAGAAGAAAACCCCGTGGAGACACTGGGAGGGCATCTGACATGTTTGGAGAGCTCTAAACTGCAGCTACAAGATCGATTTTCCCCATTTTATAATCAAAATAACTCCAGATTTGATCAAACGAAAACTCCTTCAAGTCACACTCTCGATTCCACTGTGAATATTACGCCGCAAAAAACAATATTTATACGTTAAAATGAGTTAAATTAAAAAGATCTGGGGTTTAGTCCTGGTTTAGTCCTGGTTTAGTCTTGGTTTAGTCCTGGTTTAGTCCTGGTTTAGACCTGGTTTAGACCTGGTTTAGTCTTGGTTTAGTCCTGGTTTAGTCCTGGTTTAGACCTGGTTTAGACCTGGTTTAGTCTTGGTTTAGTCCTGGTTTAGTCCTGGTTTAGTCCTGGTTCAGTCCTGGTTCAGTCCTGGTTTAGTCCTGGTTTAGTCCTGGTTTAGTCCTGGTTTAGTCCTGGTTTAGTCTTGGTTTAGTCCTGATTTATTCTTGGTTTAGTCCTGGTTCAGTCCTGGTTTAAACCTGGTTTAGTCCTGGTTTAGACCTAGTTTAGTCCTGGTTAATCCTGGTTTAGTCCTTGTTTAGACCTGGTTTAGTCCTGGTTCAGTCCTGGTTTAGTCCTGGTTCAGTCCTGGTTCAGTCCTGGTTCAGTCCTGGTTTAGACCTGGTTTAGTCCTGGTTTAGTCCTGGTTTAGTCCTGGTTCAGTCCTGGTTTAGTCCTGGTTTAGTCCTGGTTCAGTCCTGATTTAGTCCTGGTTTGGACCTGGTTTAGTCCTGGTTTAGACCTGGTTTAGTCCTGGTTTAGTCCTGGTTTAGTCCTGGTTTAGTCTTGGTTTAGTCCTGGTTCAGTCCTGGTTCAGTCCTGGTTCAGTCCTGGTTTAGTCCTGGTTCAGTCCTGGTTTAGTCCTGGTTTGGACCTGGTTTAGTCCTGGTTTAGACCTGGTTTAGACCTGGTTTAGTCCTGGTTTAGTCCTGGTTTAGTCCTGGTTTAGTTGAGTTTTTCTCTGTATTTTTGAGCTCTAAAACCTCCTGTGACTGAGTAAATGTAAAGTTGAGCTGTTTAATGTCGCACTGCGGAACATTCCCGGCCGAGTTTCTTAAATTTTAACTTAATCTGGTGCGATTACACTTTTGTAAATATAAATTATACTTAATTTTACACCAATTAAGAAGTCGTTTGAGAAGAAAAGTTGGAAAAATCCGTTCAAAAGGAAGTGGAGAGTTCTGTTTTCAGCACAATTTACACAAAAAACACATTTTTCTGATACTTTAAACATGATTTCACCTAAATAACGGTATTTTCTTACATTCACATTTGTCAAATCATAATTACTGTGTTCGAGGAGTTTTGGCCAGGGGAATAAGACGGTTGCTAGGTAACAGCTACAGTCCCTGATACGACCAGGTAGAAAAAATAAAATTAAACCCCAAAAATGGTCAAATTCAGCAAAAGAACTGCACTTTTTTCAGTAAAATCTTAAAGATCTTAACTGTGCTGCAGTAAAACCAGTCGTCCAAACGGTCATAAGGACTTTACATAATATTGATTTATAGAATGTAAATGACGTCTCAGGTCCTAAAAACCTTATATCACCTCCATAATTACAGCCTTTACTGCAGGATTTGTGTTTTGTGTGGAAGATAATTTGTTTCATCAGATTTTGAATTGTAAATACCATTGAATTTCTCACCTGGAATTTTTTAACTCTGAAAAAACATGTTGGAATTATTTTTTTATTCTGAATCGCAGTGTCGAAGTGTTTGAAATATTTTTTAAAATGTCCTTTTAAATATTCATCGCAAGTGGAGATTGTAAAATCTACAGAGAAAACAAAAAAAACAAACAAACAAAAGAAAAAAAAGAAAAAAAAAGAGAAAAATTTCACAGCAAAGAGCCAAGACGCCGAGGCAGAAGCAATCGATCCAGAGTGAACCGATCGAACTTAGTAACAAACAGGAAGTGGAGCAGTAAAGCGATCTGATTGGTCAGAATTAGCCCCGCCCACAGATGAGAACAGCCAATAGGAAACAGCCTCTGTCCCCCTCACTCAGGATCGATTACTTTTGCCTTGGCATCTGGGATTTTTGTTTCTGAATTTTACGCTCTGAATTCTGAGTTTTGAATCTGAGGGCTTGAAAATATTTGTGCTGAATATATAAAAGGGCATTTAAAAAATATATATTATTCATAATTTTCACTTTGAAAACGTACACTTAAAATGTCATCGACTGATATTCAGAATAAAAATAATTCAAACATGTTTTTTTTTGTTAAAAAATCCAAAATCTGCTGAAATAAATGATCTTCCATATTTAAGTTCTTTATAAATTTTGGATTCTGCTTCACTGAATATTTGTAAACATGATAAAATTATACAGTTTATTTTCTTTATTCTGCCTTGGCATCTTGGATCTTTACTGGGAATTTTTATTTTTTGTATTTTTTTGTTTGTTTTGTTTTGTTTTTTTGTTTTCACTGTGAATTTTACACTTTGAATTTTTACCGTTTTTATTTAAAAAGTGAAATTTTATTTGGAGTTTGAAACGTATTGAAAAAGCATTACAATTTCAGCCAGTAAAATAACCAATAAAATAATATAAATAAAATATAAATATAAAATAAATACATACAAAATAAAAATATAAATAAAATATAAAATAAAATAAAAAATATAAATTAAATAAAATATAAAATAAAAATATATAATTAAAAATATAAATAAAAATAAAATAAAAATAATTCAAAAATGTTCAAAGTGAGAAATTCAGCTGCCTTTAAAATGAAAAATCTGATGAAATTAATAATAATAATAATAGATTTTATTTATAATGTACTTTACATTTAAAAGCAAAATCTCAAAGTGCTACAATGAAATGCAAAAAAGAAAAAAAAACACTGCCAAACATTAAAAGCCTAATTAAAGGATCTCCTACAGTGCTTCTCACTGCGAGTGTGTTCTGCAGCCCCAGTGTGATCCTCCTCTGTCCTCTGGCCCCTCTCCTCGTCCCTCCCTCTCCTTGTTACCCTCCCTGTGCCGGGGTCAGAGTTTTCCGGCGCCCCGGTGGAGTTTGGACGAGGAGGTTTGGGATTGGGCTCCTCCCGGGGACGCTGCGCCTAAATGGACTGACCCCCGCGGGTCGACTTCCGCCGCCGCGATCCCACAGCCCATTACTCTCCAGTGTGTGTGGACGTGAGGCGCAGACCAAACAGCGACACTCACGGGGGTTTAGGATCATCATAGTCCGGAGGAGCAGGTATTTACAGGGAACACCACCATATTCTCTGATCTGTGCTAAAAACAGACCTGGAGGTGTGTTGTGTTTCCTTCACACATGTATAACACCTCCTAAATGATGGAAAATTTACTGTTTTGAGCTTTAAATCATGTTATAATGTCATTACCGCCACAAAAACAGACCTGGAGTTGTGTTTTGTTTCATTCACACGTGTTAAAAACTTGCTATATTACGGAAAATTGACGCTTTTGAGCTTTAAATCGTGTTATAATGTTATTAGCGCCACTGCTCTTAGTGCAGTTTATTCTCAAATAAATGGCAAATGACACATCTTGGTGTGTGTAATTGTGCATCTCTTTCTATTTTTATAATAATAATAATAATGCATCAGTTTTATACGGCGCTTTTCTGGACACTCAAAGACACTTTACAGAGCATTATTCATTCACTCCAGACCCGGTGGTGGTAAACTACTATTGTAGCCACAGCTGCCCTGGGGCAGACTGACAGAAGCGAGGCTGCCAATCTGCACCATCGGCCCCTCCGACCACCACCAACACTCACACACACACCACTTTCACACTAGGCAATGTGGGTGATGTGTCTTGCCTAAGGACACAACGACAGTTTTTGCAACTGGCGCCCCCCTGTGGCACCTGGAATTCCCAGTGGTCTCCCATCCAAGTACTGACCAGGCCCTGCTTAGCTTCTGAGATCTGACGGGTTCAGGCTTTGACGAGCCGGTATGGCCACAATTTTTATTTAAAGGTTTATTTCAGTCCAAATGAACAAATCCAAATGTAATTTCCACCCTGGAAATGCAGAAGTGCTGTGGCTCTGGCCCTGGACCTGACAGGAGCTGTTTCCAGGACTGGACCAGGAAAGTCATGGAGCCACTGCACTTTTTTTGTTTTTAGGGCAATAAGGAGATTTTTAATTTACTTACAGACTTGAGATTTTGCATTTTTGTAGCTAAGGCCCTAAATTAAGCATTTTTTATGTCCAAAAAGTTGTTTCTACATGTTTGCTGTGTGTTTGTATAAAAGAGTGGGAATTTTATTTTCAGTTTTTTTCTTTTTTCATCTCTATTTCTGGTCCTGTAGCTTTTCTCACAGCCTCATGACACAACTACAGCAGCAGATTGTGAAATAACAGGTTGGACTGAACAAAAGGAGGTAGAACACTTCATTAGGGGTAAAAGGGGCAGTTTTAAAAGCAAAATTAAGAAAAAAATCGGGCTTGTGACGGGCTCCCCAAACCAAAAGTTACACAGTGCATATTTAATCTCCCCGGTAAAATATGACCATAAGTATTAAAATAGAACTAAACGTCTTCACTCAGAGCTTGAAAATAAACCGTAAACTTCAGTATTTAAAGTCTGTTACCGAGCGCTCTTGTGGAGGTCACCGGTGTCCCCGACGCTTCTGCTGAATGAATTAACTTTAACTTAAACAGATTCTAATGTATTCGCGGCGGCCATCTTTAATCGCCGGCTCTTTAGCGCGGCGCGACGGAGCTGCCGCCGTCATTATATGCAAATGAGCCGGCTCCTCTGAAGGACGCTGTCGGCAACTCACAACAGCCGCGGATTTAAAACAAGGACGCGCGACAGATGGTGAGGACGAGGGGGGGAAACTGAAAATGTCCCGTGTATCCCACAGCAACCAGGTCCCGGATTAGAGTGTTTGTTTCTAATTTGTTTGTTGCTAATTTGTTTGTTGCTCATTTGTTTGTTGCTAATTTGTTCATTGCTAATTTGTTCGTTGCTAATTTGTTCGTTGCTAATTTGTTTGTTGCTAATTTGTCTGTTGCTAATTTGTCCGTTGCTAATTTGTTCGTTGCTAATTTGTTCGTTGCTAATTTGTTTGTTAATAATTTGTTGCTAATTTGTTTGTTGCTAATTTGTTTGTTACTCATTTGTTTGTTGCTAATTTGTTTGTTGCTAATTTGTTTGTTACTAATTTGTTTGTTACTAATTTGTTTGTTACTAATTTGTTTGTTACTAATCTGTTTGTTACTCATTTGTTTGTTACTCATTTGTTTGTTGCTAATTTGTTTGTTGCTAATTTGTTTGTTGCTAATTTGTTTGTTGCTAATTTGTTCGTTACTAATTTGTTCGTTGCTAATTTGTTCGTTGCTAATTTGTTCGTTGCTAATTTGTTCGTTGCTAATTTGTTCGTTGCTAATTTGTTTGTTGCTAATTTGTTCGTTGCTAATTTGTTTGTTGCTAATTTGTTCGTTGCTAATTTGTTCGTTGCTAATTTGTTCGTTGCTAATTTGTTCGTTGCTAATTTGTTCGTTGCTAATTTGTTCGTTGCTAATTTGTTCGTTGCTAATTTGTTCGTTGCTAATTTGTTCGTTGCTAATTTGTTTGTTGCTAATTTGTTTGTTACTAATTTGTTTGTTGCTAATTTGTTTGTTGCTAATTTGTTTGTTGCTAATTTGTTTGTTCCTAATTTGTTCGTTACTAATTTGTTCGTTGCTAATTTGTTCGTTGCTAATTTGTTCGTTGCTAATTTGTTTCTTGCTAATTTGTTTGTTACTAATTTGTTTGTTGCTAATTTGTTTGTTACTAATTTGTTTGTTGCTAATTTGTTCATTGCTAATTTGTTGCTAATTTGTTTGTTGCTAATTTGTTTGTTGCTAATTTGTTTGTTACTAATTTGTTTGTTGCTAATTTGTTTGTTGCTAATTTGTTCGTTACTAATTTGTTTGTTGCTAATTTGTTCGTTGCTAATTTGTTTCTTGCTAATTTGTTTGTTACTAATTTGTTTGTTGCTAATTTGTTTGTTACTAATTTGTTTGTTGCTAATTTGTTCATTGCTAATTTGTTGCTAATTTGTTTGTTGCTAATTTGTTTGTTGCTAATTTGTTCGTTGCTAATTTGTTCGTTGCTAATTTGTTCATTGCTAATTTGTTCGTTACTAATTTGTTCGTTGCTAATTTGTTCTTTGCTAATTTGTTTGTTACTCATTTGTTTGTTACTCATTTGTTTGTTGCTAATTTGTTTGTTGCTAATTTGTTTGTTGCTAATTTGTTTGTTGCTAATTTGTTTGTTACTAATTTGTTTGTTACTAATTTGTTCGTTGCTAATTTGTTTATTACTCATTTGTTTGTTGCTAATTTGTTTGTTACTCTGTCAATCCAAATCTGAATCTGAATCACACTTCGAATCAAAATCGCAATCCAAATGCAAATCTGAATCAAAATCCGAATCTGAATCACGATCCGGAGTGTTTTGTGTAGCATTTCTTGTGTGAAAAGTGCTCTATGAATAAAGTTTGATAGATTGAATCAGAATCACAATCCTAATCACAATCTGGATCTGAAAATGAATCACAATCTCGATCTGAAACTGAATCCCAATCTGGATCTGAAACTGGATCTGAATCACGAACTGGATCTGAATCACACTCTGGATCTGAATCTGAATCCGAATCACAATGTGAATCACACTCTGAATCTGAATCCGAATCACAATCCAAATCAAAATCACAATCTGAATGCAAATCGGAATCGGAATCGGAATCACGTAGCATTTCTTGTGTGAAAAGTGCTCTATAAATAAAGTTTGATTGATTGAATCTGAACCTGAATCACAATCCGAACTGAATCCAAATCACAATCTCGATCTGAATCACAATCCACATCACAATCTGAATCACAATCCGAATCCAAATCACGATCTGAAGCGTTTTGTGTTGCATTTCTTGTGTGAAAAGTGCTCTATAAATAAAGTTTGATAGTTTGAATCAATCTGAATCACAATCCTAATCACGAGCCGAGATCGAAACGTCCCGATTCAAACCTCGAGGAAAAACGGAAAAAATGAACCTTTTATGACGAGCTCATGAAGAGGGAGAATCATCAGCACCTGAACGGCTCTGAAAAGTCCATTTCACCTCGTGCTGCTCCTTCAAAATGTGCTGGGAAAGTTCAGACGAATGACGAACGTGCCATTTTAAAAGTGCATACTGTAACTTTTCTGGTGGAGGATCTGTGACCTGCTCGTTTCTATGGATACGTCACTGCTCTGCCTGGAATATTCCTCATTAAACAGACTTTAAACGGCTCTGCTTTACGTTTATTCAGTTACAGGTGGTTTTATAGCTCAAAAATACCTCGAAAAACAGACCTTCTGACTGTGAGCGGGGTCGCCTCTCCACAGATCTGACCCGTAACTATATTATATACAGAAATGTGTCTATATCTTGAGCTATAGTAGATTTATACTAGATGAGTTGTAGGGAGTATTATCTGCTACACAAGGGTGAGTTTTATGTGCATTGTGTAACTTTTCCGGTAGCGGGTGCATCTCAAGCTTGTTTCCACGGAGATATTATTATTATTATTATTGCCCCGTATGCCATTAAACTCGCCAGTTTCCACGGTTACAAGCCCGCGGCGCCTCCAGGCCGAGTTACAGGTCAGATCCGCGGAGAGGCGAGCCCCACCTCGCCGTCGGGAAGTACGTTTTTCGTAGTATTTCTAAGCACCGAATTCGACTAAAACTCCCGAATAAATACGAGACTGACGAGTTTAATGCCACACTGCGAGACCTTCCAGACACAGCAGTGATATCTCCATGGAAACAAGCTCGTGACGGAAAAGTTACACAGTACAAATCGTCTGCGAGCGAAACCGAAGCCCGTGAAAACTCCCCATTCCAGTCTCGTCTGTGGTCCTCTGTGTCTTTTATCTATTTTATTTTATTTATTTAATTCTACTTTGTGATTTTTTTATGATGTTTTAATTTGATTTTACTGGTTTTATTGTTTTAGAACTGGTGTGACTGAATTTTAGCTTTTCTTTTTTTGTTTTATCTCTGTGCAGCACTTTGGAAACTGCTGTTTGTAAAATGTGCTGTAGAAATAAACTGGATTTAGATTCCGAAACAGCGCCGGGATTTCCTGTAAAAACGGTAAAAAAAAAACAAAAAAAAACGCTCCTCCGTCTGCTCCTCCTCCTCTTCCGTTCGTCCCGGCGGCCGTTTTCCTCGGGCCTCCGCGGACACGGCTCAGACGCGTCAGAGTTATGGTCGCGGTGGAGGACGGTTCGGACGGCTCGGCGGCGGTAAATCAGAGCTCCTCCCGCGTCCGGGGCCGTCCCAGGATTTACGCCGGGTTCAGCCTTCAGGGGCGTTTAGCCGGGGAAGGGAACTTTTCAGATTCATGCTAAAAGTCCCCTCTGCATTCTCCGATACCGCGCCGGGAGAAGGTTTTAATGTCCATAAATCCGGTGCCGGGTTTGGAGGCGGTGTACGGAGACGGGCTAACCACTCTGCCACTCCACACTGACGCCGTTATTTCCTCTGAAAATACAGGATAAACTGTAGAGGGAGGACTCGACCAGGACTCGACCAGGACTCGACCAGGACTCGACCAGGACTCGACCAGGACTCAACCAGGACTCGACCAGGACTCAACCAGGACTCAACTAGGTCTGAACTAGATTTAACCAGGACTTAACCAGGAGTCAACTAGGACTTAGAGGCAAGATCAGGACTTAACCAGGACTTAACCAGGACTACAAAGAGACCAGGACTCAACCAGGACTACAAAGAGACAAGAGACCAGAACTCAATCAAGACTCAACCAGGACGGCAATGAGACAAGACCAGGACTCAACCAGGACTCAACTAGGTCTGAACTAGACTTAACCAGGACTTAACCAGGACTCAACTAGGTCTGAACTAGACTTAACCAGGACTTAACCAGGACTCAACTAGGACTCAACTAGGTCTGAACTAGACTAAACCAGGACTTAACCAGGACTCAACTAGGACTCAACTAGGTCTGAACTAGACTTAACCAGGACTTAACCAGGACTCAACTAGGACTCAACTAGGTCTGAACTAGACTAAACCAGGACTTAACCAGGACTCAACCAGGACTCAACTAGGTCTGAACTAGACTTAACCAGGACTTAACCAGGACTCAACTAGGACTCAACTAGGTCTGAACTAGACTAAACCAGGACTTAACCAGGACTCAACTAGGTCTGAATTAGACTAAACCAGGACTTAACCAGGACTCAACTAGGCCTGAACTAGACTTAACCAGGACTTAACCAGGACTCAACCAGGACTCAACTAGGTCTGAACTAGACTTAACCAGGACTTAACCAGGACTCAACCAGGACTCAACTAGGTCTGAACTAGACTTAACCAGGACTTAACCAGGACTCAACTAGGACTCAACTAGGTCTGAACTAGACTTAACCAGGACTTAACCAGGACTCAACTAGGACTCAACTAGGTCTGAACTAGACTAAACCAGGACTTAACCAGGACTCAACTAGGTCTGAATTAGACTAAACCAGGACTTAACCAGGACTCAACTAGGCCTGAACTAGACTTAACCAGGACTTAACCAGGACTCAACCAGGACTCAACTAGGTCTGAACTAGACTTAACCAGGACTTAACCAGGACTCAACTAGGACTCAACTAGGTCTGAACTAGACTAAACCAGGACTTAACCAGGACTCAACTAGGACTCAACTAGGTCTGAACTAGACTAAACCAGGACTTAACCAGAACTACAAAGAAGAGACAAGATCAGGACTTAACCAGGACTTAACCAGGACTACAAAGAGACAAGACCAGGACTCAAGTTGGACTCAAGTTGGACTCAAGTTGGACTCAAGTTGGACTCAACCAGGACTTAACCAGGACTCAACCAGGACTCCAAAGAGACAAGACCAGGACTTAACCAAGATTCAAACAGGACTCAACCAGGACTCAAGTTGGACTCAACTAGGACTCAACCAGTCAACATTTATTTATTTATTTTATTATTATTGTCGTTATTGTTTATTATTTAACTTTTTTCAATTTTTTGTTTTTAACATTAACAGTCGTATATTTATTATCTTTCTGTTATTATTATTTTGTATGACACTCGTATTTCTTCATATTTCGCCAAAGTTTGAGTGATTTGTTTTTGTTAGTTTTGTTTTCTCTACATAAAAGTGAAAAAGTTGTGTGTACATGTGATTTTAGTTGTTTTCTGGACTGTATATTTTCACTTTTCGATAATATTCAATAGATATATTTGTTAATTACCATGGCAACGGCTCCAGTTTCACGTCGTACTTAAAACTTTACACACGGTTCAGAAGTTATTTATTGTTTAAAGCCTGGTCTGGACTCGGGGAATGTGTCACGGCTCCGGGTTCATCTGAAACCCGACTTCCTGTCGCCCTTTGACCTTTGCGTCTGCTGCGTCTGCGGTGACAGCGACGCCGCGCTGGAGAAACATTATCCCCACGCGTTTAAGTTCAACCGGGAAGCGCCGCACGCCCCAGCAACCGCTCGGCAACCGCTCAGCAACCGCTCGGCAACCGCTCGGCAACAGCCCGGCAACCGCCCGGCAACCGCTCGGCAACCGCTCGGCAACCGCTCGGCGACTGCCCGGCTACCGCTCAGCAACCGCTCGGCGACCGCTCGCCGACCGCTCGGCAACAGCCCGGCAACCGCCCGGCAACCGCTCGGCAACCGCTCGGCAACCGCCCAGCAACCGCTCAGCACTCAATTAGGACTCAACCAGGACTCAACCAGGACTCAACCAGGACTAAACTAGGACTCTCCCAGGACTAAACTAGGACTCTCCCAGGACTCAACTAGGACTCAACCAGGACTCAACCAAGACTCCGCCCGCCCCGGCAACCGTTCAGCAACCAGTCAATCCTGACGGTGGGTTTTACAGCGTTTTATGCTATAATGCTGTACTGCGGAACATTCCAGGCCACGTAATGACATCTCCGTGGTGACCAGCAGGTGTACATTTAATAATCTTTGTTTCTGTGCCTTGTTCATGGCAGTTACAGGGCAGATCTGTGGAGAGGAGAGCCCAGGCACAGTAAGAATGAAGATATGTCAACGCTCAAGATGAAATTAGTTTAGCTCCATTTAGTTTTAAAGCCCCACTGTGGAACATTCCAGGAAACCAAAAATAACACATGGTGACAAACAGGTGGGAGGCGGCAGACTGCACCAGAAATGTTACGTAATGCCTCTTTAACGTACCAAAATAGACATAGAGCAGGAGTAAAATAACAACACATATATATAATAAAACATGTAACTGATTCAACCTTTTGCAAATGGGAATCTGAAAATTACCAAAAATCAAGTGTATTTTGTTGTTAGGTTTTCAGAAGTTTTCATTTTAATTTTAATCATTTCTGTTGGTCAATGATCAGTTTTTTTAGTGGAGACGTCTACGGTCAAACCTCTGTCAGGAAAATAATGGATTTTAGAACAGAGTTTGGACAGAGGAGGAAGAAATATGAGGCTCTGTCCTGTTTCTACAGAAATGTCATTGTAATGCTTCAGACGCTCCACAGTCAATTAATCGATGATTAATCATTAAGAATTTCGTCGATCACGTTAATTTTAATGGACAAACTGAATGTCGGCGTCTGCGTAACGTAGCGTGAGGAGTCGAGGTCTGAGCACAAACTCTGGAGCCTCACAGTCCCACGTCTCGGCTCTGGCTCCTTGGAGATCCCTATATTCCTCAGAGTGCGTTTACCTGCGTTTATCAGCACAAGGAAAGAGCTGCTTTTTCAGCGTTTACAGTTTATGCAAATGAGCCGTGTGGTTTTAAGTTTATGGAGCGAAGTGTTAGTGTGAAAGGAGCTCCGTTATGGAACAGAAATCAAAGAATCGAGTACAAAACACATAAAAAACACATAAAATCCAGTGCAATGTGTATGTGTGAAACAGAAAACTAAGTTGTTGTGCATAAAAGGGAAGATTTCTGTTTGCAACTGCTCCATAACTGTGACTGAAATGAAATGTGCTTATTTGAAATGTTTCACAGCGATTATCGGTGTGAATGTGTCTGGAAAAAGGAAAATGGGGCAGAGAACAGAAGACGACTTCTTTCTGCTCGACGGCTTCATTTCTTATATGTTTGATATTGTGACACTGTCAATGTCATTTTATACTTTATGAATGAAATAAATAAATAAAAAGTTTTGTTTCTGTAAAACCTTAACAAATGTTTAAAGCTGCATTAAACACATTCTGATCTCACACAGCACAAAAGGATTTTCTATCATAGTTAAACTCACTTGAATTAAGCAGATTCATCTTAAAAGACCAATTTTAAGATTTTTTTACTTAATAAGATGACTTTTTTTTACTTGTTTCAAGATATTCCATCCTGATTTATCTTATCTCGATATTACAACTTATTCTAAGCACTTTTTATATTAACTCAGTCCAGGTTAAGCCTCTTTAACTTCCTTCTCAAACCAATAAGGTGAAAAATCTTGCCATAAATACTTGAAACTCGTGTTTTCTGCTTAGAACAAGATTCATATTTCGTCTTGTTTTAAGAAAACTTGGAAAGTGAAAATTTCTTACTGCACTGGCAGAAAATTTCACTTAAAATAGGGCATTTTTACCTCAAAATTTGTATTTTGTTTTCTTATTTTTGATAGGCCTTTTTTGCAGTGTATGTTGTAAAGTTGAGTTTATTTATGCAGATTAGTAATAGTCATAAGAATGATGACAATTTTAATATAAAATGTTAAGGATTAATCAAAAATCGCTCGTTAATTCTCCCGACGATCGATTAAAAACATGTAATCGAACGCCCGTCCCCAGTGTGAACTACTTATGTTTATGGTTTAATCTGTCAAAATGACAAACGTCCTGCAGATTTTCCCGTCAACGTTAAAAAAATTCCATCAGTAACGGAGAACTTTCTATTAATGCGCCGTATTTCTGTTCAGGGATGAATCGTCAATGAACGATTCGTGCATTTGTGGACAAGGAAGACGTCTGGGCTTTTCTCCCAACTGGATTTAACTGTTCTGAAGCTTCCACCAATCAGACTCAAATATTGGCCGTGATGGTCGTCGTTTTCGGACCTTTCCGCGAGCATCGTTCCAGACTGACAATGCGTAAGACTCAATTCAGACTGAACTAAAGCATATTTCAGTCTTTCGCTCCTTCCGAAAACGCAACTCTTTCTGCTTGTGCGTATTTGGGCTCGAGGCGACTGATCTGATCCTCCGACTTCCCCGGTCGATCTCAATACAACCGCCTTCCCCATCGTCTTCCATTCATTGTGTCAACAGTGCATCTAAATCAGGTGTTTGTGTATTCCGGTACGAGCCGAACCCGAGGCGCTCTTCCTTTCACCTGCAGATTTCACACTTTTCTGGCGCACACGTTGGCTCAGGCATCTCTAGTTAATTTTTCATCTGTTGCCGGAGCTGAATACTGAGGCAGGAGAGCGGGGAGTACAGTGTGCAGCGGAAAAGTTTGACCCGAGAGCGCAGCTTTCTTAAAGACAAAGTTATGGAATTTTTAAAAACTTTTCTTAAAACTGAAATACAGTAAAAGTCTCACCACGGTAGAGTGAGCAGACGTCCCTACTGACCCCGGACAGGCCCAGTTTGGAGCCCTGGGTCCCCTGGACCAGCAGATTTATGCAAAACCACTCATTTTGCCCAGTTTTACACTAGAAATGTCCACAAATGTTGACCAATCTGATCCCTGCCAACAGCAGAGAGGCTGATACTGTCATTTGTTTTGGTAAAATACACAAAAACTACTTAAAAACGACCAAAACACAAAGAAAATGTGACTATACTGACACATGTTCATCATAAATGGGCCGAGTGCAGAATAATTTTCCTTGATTGTGTACTCGTTTCACAATTATACATAAAGTCTCAGTTTTTTATTTTGAAAATCTGGTCAAACTAAGTTTAAGTCATGATTAAGGAGACCCACACGTCCCTATTTCCCCGGGACAGTCCCATTTTTGAACCCTGTGTCCCCTGTACCAGCAGATTTATGCAAAAACCACTGATTTTGCCCAGTTTTACACCAGAAATGTCCACAAATGTTGACCAATCTGATCCCTGCCAACAGCAGAGAGGCTGATACTGTCATTCGTTTTGGTAAAATACAGAAAAGCTGCTTAAAAACGACCGAAACACAAAGTAGGGATATATATACCGAATATATTTGGCCGAATATTGCAAAAAAAAAAGCCACATTCGGCTTTCGGTGGCCTGAGTTAAACGTCAGGCCGAAAAGTGACGTGTGGCGCAAGAAATCAAACTTTGTCTAAAATGTCGTCAGTGTGGAAATATTAAAGTGTCTGAGGGCGAGAAAAGAACTGCAGTTTGCAATTTCTTCAGCATTTCTTGCAGTTTCTGAAGCATTTTATTTGTGGCTTGATTTACAGACACAGTCGTTCAGGTTTTAATTGATATAAAACAATGTGCAGATGTCTCAGATGTCACAGTTCGCTTCTTTTTCTGTTCTGATCTGTTGTGCACAGGCTGAAGTGTGTGAGGTACAAACACTGAGATTTACTGGAGCCGTCTGTTTATTTAAGGAATATTAAATCAAGATTTACTTTCTTTTAAAAACATGTCTCCAATTTATTCTAGGTTATTTATGCAATATTCAAAAAAACAGTGAAAAACTTAACAACTGCATTTGATATTCGGTTTCGGCCAAGAATTTAATTTTTATTCAGTTTCGTTTTGGTGCATCTGCAACACAAAGAAAACGTGTCTATGTGACTCATGTTCATCATAAATGGGCCGAGTGCAGAATAATTCTCCTTAATTTCGCACTTGATTCACAATTTTATTATTACAAACCACCACAAACTGAAGGATGACCCAGTTTTTTGATTCTGAAAAATGCTCAAACTCGGTTTAAGTCATGATGGGAGGTCCAGACGTCCCTGTTTCCCCGGGACAGTCCCAGTCCTGAGCCCGGTGTCCCCTGTCCCTGCAGATTTACCCAGTTTTATACAAGAAAATGTCCCTATTTTGGACCAATATACAGTAAAGAAAGGCATAAATTAACGAAAAATCAAAGAAAAGCTGCTTAAAAACGACCAAAAACCAAAGGAAAACGTGTCTGCAGTGACTCGTGTCCGTCATGAATGAGCTGCAGGACAATTCTCATTAATTTCGCACTCGTTTCACAATTTTATTATCACAAACCACCACAAACCCGAGGGACGTCCCAGTTTTGGACTAACGTCTCCAGGAAAGTTACACAGTGCGTCTTTAACTCAAACCTCGGAATGACCAAAGAAAACTGTGGGTGAAAAGTTCATCTGTAATTTTACTGCGTCTGTAAATGTTGCAAAGCTAAAATTCAATAAAATGGCCGCCAAAATTTCCAAAATGTCCAAAATTGATTAAAAAAAAAACTTAAATAAGGATCTTAAATATTCCATCAAATTTTGAATTTTAAAAGCCACTGATTTTCTCACTTTGAATTTTGTTTTGCTCGAAAAAAAAAAATGTTTTATTATTTATTATGATTGATTTATGTATTATTATTTATTATTTATTTTATTAATTATTTTTATTCTGAATTTTGGTTGCGGACATTTTAAATAAACCGTTTCAATATGTATATAAATGAAACTGTTTAAAGATTTAGTGAAGCAGGAGCATTTAGACTTTAAAAAATAAAATATTCTCTATAAATGTTGCAAAGGGAAAGTTCAATAAAACAGACGTCTACATTTTATAGTAAATTATTTCTTGGCCCATAACGATTTTTCTGTAAATATTTTAAATTCAGTCTCGTCTGTGCACTTTCATAAAAAATGTAAAACAGAAAATAAACAAGTTTAGCCAATTATTTTAACTGAAGAACACTTCAGTTTGTTTATGTCGTCTCAACCCAAGTTCAGCCCTCGGTTAGTCCTGGTATAGACCTGGTTTAGACCTGGTTTAGACCTGGTTTAGGACTGGTTTAGTACTGGTTTAGTCCTGGTATAGACCTGGTTTAGTCCTGGTATAGACCTGGTTTAGTACTGGTTTAGTACTGGTTTAGTCCTAGTTTAGACCTGGTTTAGTCCTGGTTTAGACCTGGTTTAGACCTGGTTTAGACCTGGTTTAGACCTGGTTTAGGACTGGTTTAGGACTGGTTTAGGACTGGTTTAGGACTGGTTTAGTACTGGTTTAGTCCTAGTTTAGACCTGGTTTAGTCCTGGTTTAGACCTGGTTTAGTCCTGGTTTAGTACTGGTTTAGTACTGGTTTAGACCTGGTTTAGACCTGGTTTAGGACTGGTTTAGTACTGGTTTAGTCCTAGTTTAGACCTGGTTTAGTCCTGGTTTAGACCTGGTTTAGACCTGGTTTAGACCTGGTTTAGTCCTGGTTTAGTCCTAGTTTAGACCTGGTTTAGACCTGGTTTAGACCTGGTTTAGACCTGGCTTAGTCCTGGTTTAGTCCTGGTTTAGACCTGGTTTAGTCCTGGTTTAGTCCTGGTTTAGTCCTGGTTTAGACCTGGTTTAGACCTGGTTTAGTTCTGGTTTAGTCCTGGTTTAGACCTGGTTTAGACCTGGTTTAGACCTGGTTTAGTCCTGGTTTAGACCTGGTTTAGTCCTGGTTTAGTCCTGGTTTAGACCTGGTTTAGACCTGGTTTAGTCCTGGTTTAGACCTGGTTTAGTCCTGGTTTAGTCCTGGTTTAGTCCTGGTTTAGACCTGGTTTAGACCTGGTTTAGTCCTGGTTTAGTCCTGGTTTAGACCTGGTTTAGACCTGGTTTAGACCTGGTTTAGACCTGGTTTAGTCCTGGTTTAGACCTGGTTTAGTCCTGGTTTAGACCTGGTTTAGACCTGGTTTAGTCCTGGTTTAGACCTGGTTTAGTCCTGGTTTAGTCCTGGTTTAGACCTGGTTTAGACCTGGTTTAGACCTGGTTTAGTCCTGGTTTAGTCCTGGTTTAGACCTGGTTTAGACCTGGTTTAGTCCTGGTTTAGTCCTGGTTTAGTACTGGTTTAGTCCTAGTTTAGACCTGGTTTAGTCCTGGTTTAGACCTGGTTTAGACCTGGTTTAGTACTGGTTTAGTCCTAGTTTAGTTCTTGTTTGGTCCTGGTTTAGACCTGGTTTAGACCTGGTTTAATCCTGGTTTAGACCTGGTTTAGTCCTGGTTTAGACCTGGCTTAGTCCTGGTTTAGTCCTGGTTTAGTCCTGGTTTAGTCCTGGTTTAGTCTTGGTTTAGTCCTGGTTTAGACCTGGTTTAGTCCTGGTTTAGACCTGGTTTAGTCCTGGTTTAGTACTGGTTTAGTCCTAGTTTAGACCTGGTTTAGTCCTGGTTTAGACCTGGTTTAGTCCTGGTTTAGTCCTGGTTTAGACCTGGTTTAGTCCTGGTTTAGTCCTGGTTTAGACCTGGTTTAGTCCTGGTTTAGTCCTGGTTTAGTCCTGGTTTAGACCTGGTTTAGACCTGGTTTAGTCCTGGTTTAGTCCTGGTTTAGACCTGGTTTAGTCCTGGTTTAGTCCTTGTTTGGTCCTGGCTTAGTCCTGGTTTAGTCTTGGTTTAGGAAACTACATTAGAACACATCAGAAAATCGCCTAAAATCGACCCTTTAAATGCCACAGATTAAGTCAAATTCACTTTAAAACTACAGCAAATAAAAATGAAACTAATATTAACAAGAGCTCCTCCAGCGGCAAAATACGCCCGTACTTTGAATTATTGTATATAGAATTAAGTTAGAATTTGTCAAACCTAGTTAAAGATGAATTGTTGGTGCAGTTTGGAAGTTTGACATTCCTAGGTGAGACGGTTGTGGAGTTAGAGCGCGGACAAGAAATTGTCCACAGACAGACGGACAGACGGACAGACGGACGGACAGACAGACAGACAGACGGACGGATAATCAATAGGGAAATCTGGCTCTTGCAGTAGGAGTATGAGTATGACATCATCACATTCTAGAATCGGAATTCCACCAATCAGATCGCAGCAACAGAACTTAAAGACACTACAAAGCTTTAATGTGTCAAAGCTCAAAGAAGCAGAGAATGTGGGTTGTTCTCGCTTTCAGCAGCAGAACATTTGAGAAGAGAGTTCAGATCTTTCATGAAGACAAAGCTTCAAAGACTTCAAAGCTTTGAAGTGTCCACAGACAGACGGACAGACGGACGGACAGACGGACGGACGGACAGCGCCATACCATAATACGTCCCGTCTTACACAACGGGCGTATAAAAATCAAGCTATAACCAGTTAAAGGGAGGCCAGCTGATAAAAATGGGTTTTAAAAAGATGATACTGATGGTGCTATTCTTATCTCCTCAGGCAGGTCATTCAAAAGCCGAGGAGGCCGGACTGAAAAGGTTTGATCAAACAAAGTAATAAATATTAAAGCTAATTCTCAAAATTAGTTTTTAATTCTTTGTAACTAGAGAGAAGCAGAAATTCCAAGCAGCCCCTCAGATAAGAGTTCCAGTGAAAAAGTCGGCTATATTATAATAATCCTATGAAATTAATTAGATCTACTTCATAATAAAACCTATGTAAAAATAATGTCATGTATCAGTACTCGGTATCTTCAAGTACTCAGAAAGAAGCAGTCGTACTCATTTTTGTGCATCCCTTTTTATACGCCCGCGATAAAACGGGACGTATTATGGTATTGCGCTGTCCGTCCGTCTGTCCGTCTGTCCGTCCGTCTGTCCGTCTGTCCGTCCGTCTGTCCGTCCGTCTGTGGACACTTCAAAGCTTTGAAGTCTTTGAAGCTTTGAAGCTTTCTGTCTGTCTGTGGACAATTTCTTGTCCGCGCTCTAACTCGACAACCGTCTCACCCAGGAATGTCAAACTTCATGGCTGGACACCCCATGGGTCAAGGATGTTCCCTATTGATTTCAAGGTCACAGGGTCAAAGGTCAAGGTCACGGCCCGACCCTTTGCGAAAACCTGCCCGTCGCTCTTGCTAACTGTGATCGTTTCCATCTCTGTCTTTTTATCTTCCATCTCTGTCCTTTTATGTTACGTGCCGTAGATCTGAACTCTCTTCTCAAATGTTCTGCTGCTGAAAGCGAGAACAACCCACATTCTCTGCTTCTTTGAGCTTTGACACATCAAAGCTTTGTAGTGTCTTTAAGTTCTGTTGCTGCGATCTGATTGGTGGAATTCCGATTCTAGAATGTGATGATGTCATACTCATACTCCTACTGCAAGAGCCAGATTTCCCTATTGATTATCCGTCCGTCCGTCTGTCCGTCTGTCTGTCCGTCTGTCTGTCCGTCTGTCTGTGGGCAATTTCTTGTCCGCGCTCTAACTCCACAACCGTCTCACCTCGGAATGTCAAACTTCCAAACTGCACCAACAATTCATCTTTAACTAGGTTTGACAAATTCTAACTTAATTCTATATACAATAATTCAAAGTACGGGCGTATTTTGCCGCTGGAGGAGCTCTTGTTAATATTAGATACCTGGAAAAAGTCTATTTGCTGTAGTTTTAAAGTGAATTTGACTTAATCTGTGGCATTTAAAGGGTCGATTTTAGGCGATTTTCTGATGTGTTCTAATGTAGTTTCCTAAACCAAGACTAAACCAGGACTAAACCAGGACTAAACCAAGACTAAACCAGGACTAAACCAGGTCTAAACCAGGACCAAACAAGGACTAAACTAGGACTAAACCAGTACTAAACCAGGTCTAAACCAGGTCTAAACCAGGACTAAACCAGGACTAAACCAGGACTAAACCAGGACTAAACCAGGACTAAACCAGGTCTAAACCAGGACTAAACCAGGACTAAACCAGGACTAAACCAGGACTAAACCAGGTCTAAACCAGGTCTAAACCAGGACTAAACTAGGACTAAACCAGTACTAAACCAGGACTAAACCAGGACTAAACCAGGTCTAAACCAGGTCTAAACCAGGACTAAACCAGGACTAAACCAGGACTAAACCAGGTCTAAACCAGGACTAAACCAGGTCTAAACCAGGTCTAAACCAGGTCTAAACCAGTACTAAACCAGGACTAAACCAGGACTAAACCAGGTCTAAACCAGGTCTAAACCAGGACTAAACCAGGACTAAACCAGGACTAAACCAGGACTAAACCAGGTCTAAACCAGGTCTAAACCAGGACTAAACCAGGACTAAACCAGGTCTAAACCAGGTCTAAACCAGGACTAAACCAGGTCTAAACTAGGACTAAACCAGGACTAAACCAGGACTAAACCAGGACTAAACCAGGTCTAAACCAGGACTAAACCAGGACTAAACCAGGACTAAACCAGGACTAAACCAGGTCTAAACCAGGTCTAAACCAGGACTAAACTAGGACTAAACCAGTACTAAACCAGGACTAAACCAGGACTAAACCAGGTCTAAACCAGGTCTAAACCAGGACTAAACCAGGACTAAACCAGGACTAAACCAGGTCTAAACCAGGACTAAACCAGGACTAAACCAGGACTAAACCAGGTCTAAACCAGGACCAAACAAGGACTAAACTAGGACTAAACCAGTATTAAACCAGGACTAAACCAGGACTAAACCAGGACTAAACCAGGTCTAAACTAGGACTAAACCAGTACTAAACCAGGACTAAACCAGGTCTAAACGAGGTCTAAACCAGGACTAAACCAGGTCTAAACCAGGACTAAACCAGGACTAAACCAGGTCTAAACCAGATCTAAACCAGGACTAAACCAGGACTAAACAAGGACTAAACCAGGTCTAAACGAGGTCTAAACCAGGTCTAAACCAGGACTAAACCAGGTCTAAACCAGGACTAAACCAGGTCTAAACCAGGACTAAACCAGGTCTAAACGAGGTCTAAACCAGGACTAAACCAGGTCTAAACCAGGACTAAACCAGGACTAAACCAGGTCTAAACCAGGACTAAACCAGGACTAAACCAGGACTAAACCAGGACTAAACCAGGTCTAAACCAGGACTAAACCAGGACTAAACCAGGATACAGGACACAGAAAGAGCTCCATTGTGTTTTTAAACTCCAACCACCTTCATAAAATAAACTCATCATAATTCTGATGAAATAAAATAAAGCCTCTTCAGTTCTCAGTTCATGCAGAACACTTCAGGCTGCAGTGCTGCTGTTTTATGTTTTATACGTTGAAATACAAACATCTCTGAACATAGACGTGTTTCCGCTCAAGGGTTCATTTTATTTCAGTTTTTTTTTTTTACATGTTGTCAGTGACGTCCACCCACAGCTCCTGTCCTCTGCCTTATCTTTAAATATTTATTCATTTTAGCACAGCTCAGCAAACACCCACAGAACTAAAATAAAACCTGCAGCTGAACCACAGACCTGAGCTCATTCACCTTTTTCTGGAGCGTCCGGTTCACGTTTTTCTGTGGTAAATGTGTGTGGAAATGTAGCTTCATAAATCTGCCCCGACACCAAATCTCCAACAAGAACCACGAGGAGTTTATCCGCGACGAAAACTTAAAGGAGGAAAACTGAGCAGCACTAATGTTATGAGCATGAATAAAACATAAATAACCCGTTCGCTCAGATTGACTCTGCAATTCAAATTAAAACTCGATTTCATGATGTTGATATTTGCATAAACACGGAGATTTATGGGATTTAAATGTGAGACATGTGAACATTTGCTTAAGGCCTGTTCACACTCCAAAAGACATAAAAACTCTGTTCTCGACACCTGATCTGAGCAGAGCTTTCTTCAGTAGTTCATCCAGTCCACTTTATTTATACAGCACATTTCATAAACTGGAAGCGTTTCCAAAGTGCTGCACAAAACCATCTTTTAAAATAAACAAATAACCACAGAAACTGTTTAAAATAAACAAGTAATCAAATGCCCTACCAGAGTGCACACAAATAAATATACCATAAAATAATAAAAACAATAAAAGATAAAAACACTAAAAAAAAATAAAAAATAATTAAAAATAAATACTCTAAGAACAATAAAATAATAAAAAACCCTAGAATACAATAAAAGACACAGAGGAGCACACAACTCACGCGGTGTTAAAAGCCAGAGAATAAAAGTTCATCAGAGCTGTCTGACATCTTCACTCTCATTGGTTATTTATTTTATATATTAATCGTGGATTTGTAGCGCGTCGAACACGGCCAATAAAATAACAGTGTCGTAGGTGAAACAGGCGCTTCCAGCCTGGACCAACAGGAGAGAAATACGGCGGCGGCAGAGGGGGGGGCGGGGCAGATGGAGGGGGCGGGGCAATGCGAGGGGACGGGGCAGAGTGAGGGGGCGGGATAATGCGAGGGACCGGGGCAAAGCGAGGGGACGGGGCAGAGCGAGGGGGGCGGGCACAGAACTATAATAAAATCTGGAAGGCAAATCCAAGATGGCGCCTGTTGTTTTCAGTGGCCTGAGCTTTTTTTACTTCCACAGTTACTTCCAACGTCTGACGTCACAGCCCGAGACTGTCGGGCTGTGACGTCAGAAACGCCGTTCTGACCAATCAGAGCGCGAGCTGCTAGAGCGGAGCTAGCGCAGGCTCAGAGCGGGGCTAGGCTAACTCTAACACAGCTGATTTTTAGGCTCTTTGACGATTAAAACATTTTTTAAAGTTCATATTGTAAAAATACAGAAGAATCCCTACAAAATCCGACCTTTCTGAAAGCTGTGGAAGTCCTGTCAGCCGAACACGGGCAGTTTGATTTCTCAAAAAATACATTGTGCTTCTATGGGAGAGTTTTTCCTGGGCTGCAGCTGCAGTACCTCGCTCGGCCACACGTCAATAGATAGAGGACAGAGGGGGCGGGGCTTATCCAGCTCTTATTATACATCCATGGGAGCGGGGCAAAGCGAGGGGGCGGGGCAGAGGGGTCGGGGCAGAGTGAGGGGGCGGAGCAGAGGGGTCGGGGCAGAGTGAGGGGGCGGAGCAGAGGGGGCGGGGCAGTTCGGCAGCAGAATATCTTATCAAGTCTGAAATGTCAGAGTCCAAATGTCTTATGGAGTAACTAGAAAATAGAAAAGAATCCTACAAAATCTGACCTTTGACCAGCTGAACACGGGCAGTTTGAATTCCCAAGATGCACTGTGCTCTCAGGGAGCTGCAGTACCTGGAGGCGGGACAGAGGGGGCGGGGCTCATCCAGTTTGTATTATAGATTCAGGCAAAGACCTTGTGTTGTATTTTTGTATGAAAAACGCTCGAGAAATAAAGTTTGATTGACTGAAAAACCACAGAGATAAACCGGGACAGGAAGTAGTGCCGCAGACAGAGAGGCGTCCGGACGGGTTTAAGGATCTGGGTTCAGTCTGGAGTCTCTGTTCCCTCTGTTCTCTCTGTTCTCTGTTTTCTCTGTGTTCTCTGTTCCCTCTGTTCTCTCTGTTCTCTCTGTTCTCTGTTCCTTCTGTTCTCTGTTCCCTCTGTTCTCTCTGTTCTCTGTTCTCTCTGTTCTGTTTTCTCTGTGTTCTCTGTTCCCTCTGTTCTCTCTGTTCTCTGTTCCTTCTGTTCTCTGTTCCCTCTGTTCTCTCTCTTCTCTGTTCTCTCTGTACTCTCTGTTCTCTCTGTTCCCTCTGTTCTCTCTGTTCTCTGTTCTCTCTGTTCTGTTTTCTCTGTGTACTCTGTTCCCTCTGTTCTCTCTGTTCCCTCTGTTCTCTCTGTTCTCTCTGTTCCCTCTGTTTTCTCTGTGTTCTCTGTTCCCTCTGTTCTCTCTGTTCCCTCTGTTCTCTCTGTTCTCTCTGTTCCCTCTGTTCTCTCTGTTCTCTCTGTTCCCTCTGTTCTCTCTGTTCCTTCTGTTCTCTGTTCTGTTCTCTGTTCTCTCTGTTCTCTGTTCCCTCTGTTCTCTCTGTTGCCTCTGTTCTCTCTGTTCCCTCTGTTCTCTCTGTTCTCTCTGTTCCCTCTGTTCTCTCTGTTCCTTCTGTTCTCTGTTCTGTTCTCTGTGTTCTCTGTTCTCTCTGTTCTCTCTGTTCCCTCTGTTCTCTCTGTTCCTTCTGTTCTCTGTTCTGTTCTCTGTTCTCTCTGTTCTCTGTTCCCTCTGTTCTCTCTGTTCTCTGTTCTCTCTGTTGCCTCTGTTCTCTCTGTTGCCTCTGTTCTCTCTGTTCTCTCTGTTCCCTCTGTTCTCTCTGTTCCTTCTGTTCTCTGTTCTCTCTGTTCTCTGTTCTCTCTGTTTTCTCTGTGTTCTCTGTTCTGTTCTCTCTGTTCTCTGTTCTCTCTGTTCTCTGTTCTCTCTGTTCTCTCTCTTCTCTGTTCTCTCTGTTCTCTCTGTTCTCTCTCTTCTCTGTTCTCTCTGTTCTCTCTCTTCTCTCTGTTCTCTCTCTTCTCTGTTCTCTCTGTTCTCTCTCTTCTCTGTTCTCTCTGTTCTCTCTCTTCTCTGTTCTCTCTGTTCTCTCTGTTCTCTGTTCTCTCTGTTCTCTCTGTTCTCTCTCTTCTCTGTTCTCTCTCTTCTCTGTTCTCTCTCTTCTCTGTTCTCTCTGTTCCCTCTGTTCTCTCTGTTCCCTCTGTTCTCTGTTTTCTCTGTGTTCTCTGTTCCCTCTGTTCCCTCTGTTCTCTGTGTTCTCTCTGTTCTCTGTTCTCTCTCTTCTCTCTGTTCTCTCTGTTCCTTCTGTTCTCTGTTCTGTTCTCTGTTCTCTCTGTTCTCTGTTCCCTCTGTTCTCTCTGTTGCCTCTGTTCTCTCTGTTCCCTCTGTTCTCTCTGTTCCTTCTGTTCTCTGTTCTGTTCTCTGTTCTCTCTGTTCTCTCTGTTTTCTCTGTGTTCTCTGTTCTGTTCTCTCTGTTCTCTGTTCCCTCTGTTCTCTCTGTTCTCTGTTCTTTCTGTTCTCTGTTCTCTCTGTTCTCTCTGTTCTCTGTTCTCTCTGTTCTCTCTGTTCTCTCTCTTCTCTGTTCTCTCTGTTCTCTCTGTTCTCTGTTCTCTCTGTTCTCTCTCTTCTCTGTTCTCTCTGTTCTCTCTCTTCTCTGTTCTCTCTGTTCTCTCTGTTCTCTCTCTTCTCTGTTCTCTCTGTTCTCTCTGTTCTCTGTTCTCTCTGTTCTCTCTCTTCTCTGTTCTCTCTCTTCTCTGTGTTCTCTGTTCCCTCTGTTCTCTCTGTTCCCTCTGTTCTCTCTCTTCTCTGTTCTCTCTGTTCTCTGTTCTCTCTGTTCTCTCTGTTCTCTCTCTTCTCTGTTCTCTCTCTTCTCTGTTCTCTCTGTTCCCTCTGTTCTCTGTTCTCTCTGTTCTCTGTTTTCTCTGTTCCCTCTGTTCTCTCTGTTCCCTCTGTTCTCTGTGTTCTCTCTGTTCTCTGTTCTCTCTCTTCTCTCTGTTCCCTCTGTTCTCTCTGTTCTCTCTCTTCTCTGTTCTCTCTGTTCTCTGTTCTCTCTGTTCTCTCTGTTCTCTCTCTTCTCTGTTCCCTCTGTTCTCTCTCTGTTCTCTCTGTTCTCTCTCCTCTCTGTTCTCTCTGTTCTCTCTGTTCTCTCTCCTCTCTGTTCTCTCTGTTCTCTCTGTTCTCTGTTCTCTCTGTTCTCTCTGTTCTCTGTTCTCTCTGTTCTCTGTTCTCTCTGTTCTCTGTTCTCTCTGTTCTCTGTTCTCTCTGTTTTCTGTTCTCTGTTCTCTCTGTTCTCTGTTCTCTGTTCTCTGTTTTCTCTGTTCTCTGTTCTCTCTGTTCTCTGTTCTCTCTGTTCTCTGTTCTCTCTGTTCTCTGTTCTCTCTGTTCTCTGTTCTCTCTGTTCTCTGTTCTCTCTGTTCTCTCTGTTCTCTCTCTTCTCTGTTCCCTCTGTTCTCTCTCTGTTCTCTCTCCTCTCTGTTCTCTCTGTTCTCTCTGTTCCCTCTCTTCTCTCTGTTCTCTGTTCTCTCTCTTCTCTGTTCCCTCTGTTCTCTCTGTTCTCTGTTCTCTCTGTTCTCTCTGTTCTCTCTCTTCTCTGTTCTCTCTGTTCTCTCTGTTCTCTCTCTTCTCTGTTCCCTCTGTTCTCTCTGTTCTCTCTGTTCTCTGTTCTCTCTGTTCAGAGGCAGTTTCAGACTCCGGGGCGTCGGCTGAATCCACTTTTTTCCTGTAGTGAAGTTTTGCCCCGTTACACATTTTCTTTCAAAGCATTTCCCGCCTCCAGGTCTTTATAAAGAGGCAGAAACTGACATTTGTTTAGTTAAAATAGAGAAAATCTGCTTCAAAACGGCCAAAACACAGAGAAAATGTGATGATCCTGCCTCACATTAGAGCCGAGTGCACAACAGTTTTCCTTAATTGCGCTCGTTTCACTATTTTATTCTTACAAAGCCGCAGAAACCAGGGAATTCCCGGTTTATGATTTTAAAATCCTGATCCGTCCACAGAACTCTGCTCCGGGTGAGGAGAAACGGAGGAATAATTTGGAGTTAAATAAATAGTTTAAACGGCTCCAGTTCTGTTTTTCCCATTCAAAACGATAAACGTCAGGTGCTGCGCCTTTCAGCACCGCACGACGATTCTGAAAGTCTGAAAACGAGAAAATCTAAACTTTATAAAGAACTGAAATATGAAAAATCATTTGTTCTGTCAGATTTTTCATGTTAAACGCAGCTGAATTTCCCACTTTGCATTTATCAACTCTGAAAAGACATGTTTGACTTATTTTTAAGTGTACAGGACTGAAGCAGGTCTAAACCAGGTCTAAACCAGGTCTAAACCAGGTCTAAACCAGGACTAAACCAGGTCTAAACCAGGTCTAAACCAGGTCTAAACCAGGTCTAAACCAGGACTGGACCAGGACTAAACCAGGACTAAACCAGGACTAAACCAGGTCTAAACCAGGACTGGACCAGGACTAAACCAGGTCTAAACCAGGTCTAAACCAGGACTAAACCAGGACTAAACCAGGACTAAACCAGATCTAACCCAGGACTAAACCAGGACTAAACCAGGACTAAACCAGGTCTAAACCAGGACTAAACCAGGACTAAACCAGGACTAAACCAGATCTAACCCAGGACTAAACCAGGACTAAACCAGGACTAAACCAGGTCTAAACCAGGACTTAGTGTTTCCCCGTAGAAAACTGGTAAGTCGTGGCCCACAAAGGTGAGACCAGGTCCAGTCCTGGTTCAGTCCTGGTTCAGTCCTGGTTTAGACCTAGTTTAAACCTGGTTCAGTCCTGGTCCAGTCCTGGTCCAGTCCTGGTTTCGTCCTGGTTTAGACCTGGTTTAGTCCTGATGTAGTCCTGGTTTAGTCCTGGTTTAGTCCTGATTTAGACCTGGTTTAGACCTGATGTAGTCCTGGTTTGGACCTGGTTTAGTCCTGGTTTAGACCTGGTTTAGTCCTGGTTTAGACCTGGTTTAGATCTGGTTTAGACCTGGTTTAGTCCTGGTTTAGTCCTGGTTTAGACCTGGTTTAGACCTGGTTTAGACCTGGTTTAGTCCAGGGTTAGACCTGGTTTAGACCTGGTTTAGTCCAGGGTTAGACCTGGTTTAGACCTGGTTTAGTCCTGGTTTAGACCTGGTTTAGTCCAGGGTTAGACCTGGTTTAGTCCTGGTTTAGACCTGGTTTAGACCTGGTTTAGTCCAGGGTTAGACCTGGTTTAGACCTGGTTTAGTCCAGGGTTAGACCTGGTTTAGACCTGGTTTAGTCCAGGGTTAGACCTGGTTTAGTCCTGGTTTAGACCTGGTTTAGACCTGGTTTAGACCTGGTTTAGTCCAGGGTTAGACCTGGTTTAGACCTGGTTTAGACCTGGTTTAGACCTGGTTTAGTCCTGGTTTAGACCTGGTTTAGTCCTGGTTTAGACCTGGTTTAGTCCTGGGTTAGACCTGGTTTAGTCCTGGTTTAGTCCTGGTTTAGTCCTGGTTTAGACCTGGTTTAGACCTGGTTTAGTCCTGGTTTAGTCCTGGTTTAGTCCTGGTTTAGTCCTGGTTTAGACCTGGTTTAGTCCTGGGTTAGACCTGGTTTAGTCCTGGTTTAGTCCTGGTTTAGACCTGGTTTAGACCTGGTTTAGTCCTGGGTTAGACCTGGTTTAGTCCTGGTTTAGACCTGGTTTAGACCTGGTTTAGTCCTGGTTTAGACCTGGTTTAGTCCTGGTTTAGACCTGGTTTAGTCCTGGTTTAGACCTGGTTTAGTCCTGGTTTAGACCTGGTTTAGTCCTGGGTTAGACCTGGTTTAGTCCTGGGTTAGACCTGGTTTAGTCCTGGTTTAGTCCTGGTTTAGTCCTGGTTTAGACCTGGTTTAGTCCTGGTTTAGACCTGGTTTAGTCCTGGTTTAGACCTGGTTTAGTCCTGGGTTAGTCCTGGTTTAGTCCTGGTTTAGACCTGGTTTAGTCCTGGTTTAGACCTGGTTTAGTCCTGGTTTAGACCTGGGTTAGTCCTGGGTTAGACTTTATATCATTGGTTCGAAAACTGAAAAATTTGAATCTTTTTCTGTTTTTTCACTTTGGTTTTGTGTCTTTTCATTTTCTTATTTCTGGTTTTATTTGTAAAACCGACACACGGATCAGATCTCACTGTGTCCTGAGCTCCGAGCACATTCCTGACAGGAGCGCACCTGCCAGTCCGGATGAGGCGGGACTGACAGGAGCGCGCCTGCCAGTCCGGATGAGGCGGGACTGACAGGAGCGCACCTGCCAGTCCGGATGAGGCGGGACTGACAGGAGCGCACCTGCCAGTCCTGGTCCATGTCAGACGAGCCTCACGGGGGAGAGGAATCCAATCAGAGTCTGAGTGACAGATCCACACGGCAGGAAAGGAGGTGTGTCATTAGCATGCTAGTCCTGCAGATCGAGCCGCACGAGCACCTGACAAACGGACAGGGACAGAAACCAGGACTAAACCAGGACTGAACCAGGACTAAACCAGGTCTAAACCAGGTCTAAACCAGGACCAAACTAGGACCAAAAGAAGACTAAACCAGGACTAAACCAGGTCTAAACATAAGACTAAACCAGGTCTAAACCAGGACCACACCAAGACTAACCAAGGACTAAACTTAGGACTAAACCAGGTCTAAACCAGGTCTAAATCAAATATGAAAGACCAAAACCTGAATAATTCCTGCAGACATGGAATCTCCTAAAAGAACAGCACTAGACCAGGACTAAACCAGGACTAAACCCGGTCTAAAAACGGACTAAACCCAAACCAGAGCACGTCCTGTATCACCACATGACATCACGAGGTGGAGCAGCGTATTTTCCTTCTGTCTAAATCTGCAGCTCTGTTTGTGACGAGGAAACGTTTGCCTGTAAAAGCCCCTGGACTCCGCAGACGGCACCCGGACTCCGGCGGCGTTCCCAATGACGGGCGGCAGATTCCGGCTCCATCCCGTCACAGGAGCCAAAGGTCACTGTTTCCATCAGGACCCTGGGGTGTAGCGCCCCCTGCTGGCTCCCCCTGCAGCGCCCACAGGATCAGAGACAACAGGACGGATGTGGAGGCCGCGGCTCCAAAACACTTTTCCCCACAAAGGAAATGTTGGATTTTGTTGGGAATCTTCCCTTCCCGTGTTCCCGGAGTCGAGTTTTGTTCTGTTCGCACGTGTTTAACACACAAACCTGCACATTTAGGCCGAGTTTTTCTCTCAAACAGAAAGAAAAATCACTTATTTGGACACAGGGGCTCACACATTACAGGATAATATAAGGAAAAAGAGAAAAATGGCTGAGACCTGGTTTAGACCTGGTTTAGACCTGGTTTAGACCTGGTTTAGACCTGGTTTAGACCTGGTTTAGACCTGGTTTAGACCTGGTTTAGTCCTGGTTTAGACCTGGTTTAGACCTGATTTAGACCTGATTTAGACCTGATTTAGACCTGGTTTAAACCTGTTTTAGACCTGATTTAGACCTTTGCTACAAGTTTCATTTGTGTACTAAACCAGGACTAAACCAGGACTAAATCAGGACTAAATCTGGTCTAAATCAGGACTAAATCAGGACTAAATCTGGTCTAAATCAGGACTAAATCTGGTCTAAATCAGGACTAAATCTGGTCTAAATCAGGACTAAATCTGGTCTAAATCAGGACTAAATCTGGTCTAAATCAGGACTAAATCTGGTCTAAACCAGGACTAAACCAGGTCTAAATCAGGACTAAATCTGGTCTAAATCAGGACTAAATCTGGTCTAAACCAGGACTAAACCAGGTCTAAATCAGGACTAAATCTGGTCTAAACCAGGACTAAACCAGGTCTAAATCAGGACTAAATCTGGTCTAAACCAGGACTAAACCAGGTCTAAATCAGGACTAAATCTGGTCTAAACCAGGACTAAACCAGGTCTAAATCAGGACTAAATCTGGTCTAAACCAGGACTAAACCAGGTCTAAATCAGGACTAAATCTGGTCTAAACCAGGACTAAACTAGGTCTAAATCAGGTCTAAACCAGGTCTAAACCAGGTCTAAACCAGGACTAAACCAGGTCTAAACCAGGTCTAAACCAGGTCTAAACCAGGACTAAACCAGGTCTAAATCAGGACTAAATCAGGTCTAAACCAGGACTAAACTAGGTCTAAACCAGGTCTAAACCAGAACTAAACCAAGACTAAACCAGAACTAAACCAGGACCAAACCAAGACTAACCTAGGGCTAAACCAGGATTAAACTAGGACTAAACCAGGTCTAAATCAGGACTAAATCTGGTCTAAACCAGGACTAAACCAGGTCTAAATCAGGACTAAATCTGGTCTAAACCAGGACTAAACCAGGTCTAAATCAGGACTAAATCTGGTCTAAACCAGGACTAAACCAGGTCTAAATCAGGACTAAATCTGGTCTAAACCAGGACTAAACCAGGTCTAAATCAGGACTAAATCTGGTCTAAACCAGGACTAAACCAGGTCTAAATCAGGACTAAATCTGGTCTAAACCAGGACTAAACCAGGTCTAAATCAGGACTAAATCTGGTCTAAACCAGGACTAAACTAGGTCTAAATCAGGTCTAAACCAGGTCTAAACCAGGTCTAAACCAGGACTAAACCAGGTCTAAATCAGGACTAAATCAGGTCTAAACCAGGACTAAACTAGGTCTAAACCAGGTCTAAACCAGAACTAAACCAAGACTAAACCAGAACTAAACCAGGACCAAACCAAGACTAACCTAGGGCTAAACCAGGATTAAACTAGGACTAAACCAGGTCTAAAGTAGGATGACACCTCCAGACTGGGAATATCCTCCAAGAACTGCACTAGACCAGGACTAAACTGAGACTAAACTGAGACTAAACCAGGTCTAAACCCGGAGTAAATGATATTTGGTAGAAGTTTCGGTTTCATTCGTGCGCAGTAAACCCTCCTCTGGCCCGCAGTGGCTCCTGGTAGTGAAATCGCCGGTGGCGTCGGCGGCGTCGGTGTTGTGGGTTCAGATTGTGTTACGTGCCTCAGTTAAAATAGAGCTGTGGTGTGGAGCGCGGCGCCTCAGCAGCTGTTTCCAAACCACGCAAATAATCCACTAAATATGGATTCAGCACCACGACAGACGCTACAGGAACACGAGCACCTCACAGAGCCGGAGAAGGGACTAAACCAGGGCAAAACCAGGGCAAAACCAGGACTAAACCAGGGCAAAACCAGGACTAAACCAGGACTAAACCAGGACTAAACCAGGACTAAACTAAGGGCAAAACCAGGACTAAACTAAGGGCAAAACCAGGACTAAACCAGGACTAAACTAAGGGCAAAACCAGGACTAAACCAGGACTAAACCAGGGCAAAACCAGGACTAAACCAGGGCAAAACCAGGACTAAACCAGGACTAAACTAAGGGCAAAACCAGGACTAAACCAGGACTAAACTAAGGGCAAAACCAGGACTAAACCAGGACTAAACTAAGGGCAAAACCATGACTAAACCAGGACTAAACCAGGGCAAAACCAGGACTAAACCAGGACTAAACTAAGGGCAAAACCAGGACTAAACCAGGACTAAACTAAGGGCAAAACCAGGACTAAACTAGGGGCAAAACCAGGACTAAACCAGGACTAAACTATGGTCAAAACCAGGACTAAACCAGGACTAAACTAGGGTCAAAACCAGGACTAAACCAGGACTAAACTAGGGTCAAAACCAGGACTAAACCGGGACTAAACTAGGGGCAAAACCAGGACTAAACCAGGACTAAACCATGGTCAAAACCCGGACTAAACCGGGACTAAACTAGGGGCAAAACCAGGACTAAACCAGGACTAAACTAGAGTCAAAACCAGGACTAAACTAGGGGCAAAACCAGGACTAAATCAGGACTAAACTATGGTCAAAACCAGGACTAAATCAGGACTAAACTATGGTCAAAACCAGGACTAAACCAGGACTAAACTAGGGTCAAAACCAGGACTAAACCGGGACTAAACTAGGGGCAAAACAAGGACTAAACCAGGACTAAACTAGGGGCAAAACCAGGACTAAATCAGGACTAAACTAGGGTCAAAACCAGGACTAAACCGGGACTAAACTAGGGGCAAAACAAGGACTAAACCAGGACTAAACTAGGAGCAAAACCAGGACTAAATCAGGACTAAACTAGGGTCAAAACCAGGACTAAACCAGGACTAAACCATGGTCAAAACCTGGACTAAACCGGGACTAAACTAGGGTCAAAACCAGGACTAAACTAGGACTAAACTATGGTCAAAACCAGGACTAAACTATGGTCAAAACCAGGACTAAATCAGGACTAAACTATGGTCAAAACCAGGACTAAACCGGGACTAAACTAGGACTAAACCAGGGGCAAAACAAGGACTAAACCAGGACTAAACTAGGGTCAAAACCAGGACTAAATCAGGACTAAACTAGGGTCAAAACCAGGACTAAACCGGGACTAAACTAGGGGCAAAACAAGGACTAAACCAGGACTAAACTAGGAGCAAAACCAGGACTAAATCAGGACTAAACTAGGGTCAAAACCAGGACTAAACCAGGACTAAACCATGGTCAAAACCTGGACTAAACCGGGACTAAACTAGGGTCAAAACCAGGACTAAACTAGGACTAAACTATGGTCAAAACCAGGACTAAACTATGGTCAAAACCAGACTAAAAGTGAAACATTGCACCTTTAAAATGAAAAATTCTGCTCTTAAGTTTCATCGCTAATTGAAAATATCAGGTTCGACATTTGTGAATCTTTTGGATATTTCATTTCAAAGTACAGCGTCACCTGTAAGGAAATGTGACCTTCTCCCATCATTTTACCTGAAATGTTTCACAGTGTGGCATTAAACACTAACTATGATCATGCAAGATGGATTTCAAGCACTTCTATCTAGAATTTAGCATCTTCAAATTTATTATCAGGCCGTGAACACTGATCCTGAACCGGTTTTAAGTCTGTTTATCGAGAATTTTGGCAGAATTTAAAGTATTTTATCTAGAATTTGGCATCTTTGAATTTATTCTCAGGCCATAAACTCTGATCCTAAACCGGTTTTAAGTCAGTTTATCTCAAACTTTGCGTCCATAAACTTATTTCCGGGCCATGAACACTCACAGAGACGCTTCATTCTCGTCTAGAGGTCGTTTATTTTAAGAGAACTCGTCGAGTAAAACGATCTTTGCTGCACGGACAGATCATTTCACTGCTTTTAAGTGATTTTCTGATAGATTTAAGTGTTTATATCTATATCTTATAACATAAAGTGAAGCGGGCTAAAGCTAAAGCTAACGCTGCTGCTGTTGGAGGGGAAGTGAACACGTACAAGAGCCTCTGGGTGTTAACCTACAGAAACAACATTACAGCGATTAAAGAAAGATTCACACAGCAGCAGCTTTAACGCACAACAGCCACACTGAGAAACAAATCTGAGAACGAGTCACACCGAGTTCAGACAGAGACAGGGTTTAATGGCCCCAAACTAGGGCTAAAATCAGAGTAAACCAGGGTTAAAATCAGACTAAAACAGGGTTAACATCAGACTAAAACAGGGTTAACATCAGACTAAACCAGGACTAAACTAGGCTCAAAACCAGGACTAAAACCGGACTAAACTAGGGACAAAATCAGGAAAAACTAGGGTCATAAATAGAGACTAAACCAGGCCTATACTAGGCTTAAAACCAGGACTAAAATTGGACTAAACTAGGGACAAAATCAGGAAAAACTAGGGTCATAAATAGAGACTAAACCAGGACTAAACTAGGCTCAAAACCAGACTAAACCAGGACAAACTAGGGTCAAAACCAGGACTAAAACTGGACTAAACCAGGGATAAAATCAGGAACAACTAGGGTCACAAGCACAGACTAAACCTGGACTAAACTAAGGTCAGAACCAGACTAAACCAGGACTAAAACTGGACTAAACCAGGGACAAAATCAGGAAAAACTAAGGTCATAAACAGAGACTAAACCAGGACTAAACTAGGCTCAATAACAGGACTTAACCAGGACTAAACTAGGCTTAAAACCAGACTAAACCAGGACTAAACTAGGCTTAAAACCAGGACTGAACCAGGACTAAACCAGGTCTAAACCAGGACTAAATCAGGACTGAACCCGGTCAGACACCAGACCTAACCAAGACCAAAACAGGACTCGTCCAGTTTTACACCAAAGTGACACTTCTGAGCCACTTCTGGGATGGAAACAGACCTGGGTTCAAATAAAGTCGGGTTTTATCGGGTTCTAAAAGAGAAAAGTGCCGCTTCATCTCAGGTGTGACCCAGATCTGAGCGACGCTCCAGGATCAGCACAAAGACCAGTCTGGACCCAGATTTACTCTTTTAACTGAGAGAAGGTTCAAAGCAGGACTTAACCAGGACTAAACTAGGCTTAAAACCAGACTAAACCAGGACTAAACTAGGCTTAAAACCAGGACTAAAATTGGACTAAACTAGGGACAAAATCAGGAAAAATTAGGATCAGAAACACAGACTAAAACGGGACTAAACTAGGGTCAAAACCGCAGACTAAACCAGGACTAAACCAGGACTAAACCAGGATTACAGTAGGGTCAAAACCCCAGACTAAACCAGGACTGAACCAGGACTGAACCAGGACTGAACCAGGACTGAACCAGGACTGAACCAGGACTGAACCAGGACTAAACCAGGACTAAACCCGGTCAGACACCAGACCTAACCCAGACCAAAACAGGACTGGTCCAGTTTTACACCAAAGTGACACTTCTGAGCCACTTCTGGGATGGAAACAGACCTGGGTTCAGATAAAGTCGGGTTTTATCGGGTTCTAAAAGAGAAAAGTGCCGCTTCATCTCAGGTGTGACCCAGATCTGAGGAAAATCCTCACGAGCGACGCTCCAGGATCAGCACAAAGACCAGTCTGGACCCAGATTTACTCTTTTAACTGAGAGAAGGTTCAAAGCAGGACTAAACCAGGACTAAACCAGGACTAAACCAGGACTAAACCAGGACTAATGCAGGACTAAACCAGGACCAAAGCAAGACTAACCCAGGACTAAACCAGGACTAAAACAAGACTAAAACCAGGACTAAACCAGGACTAAACCAGGACCAAAGCAAGACTAAACCAGGACTAAACCAGGACTAAAACAAGACTAAAACAAGACTAAAACCAGGACTAAACCAGGACTAAAACCAGACTAAAAGCAGAACTAAACAGGGGCAAAATCAGACTAAACCAGGATCAATGCAAGACTAAACCAGGACTAAACCAGGATCAAAACCAGGAGTAAACCAGGGTCAGAACCAGACTAAACCAGGACCAAACCAGGATGAGAACAAAGCAAAACTTGTCCTGGACTAGAAGACTAAACCAGCACTAAAACAAGACTAAACCAGGTCTAAACCAGGACTAAAACAAGACTAAACCAGGACTAAACCTGGACTAAAACAAGACTAAACCAGGACTAAACCTGGACTAAAACAAGACTAAACCAGGTCTAAACCAGGACTAAAACAAGACTAAACCGGGACTAAACCTGGACTAAAACAAGACTAAACCAGGTCTAAACCAGGACTAAACCAGGATCAGGAACAAAACAAAACTTTTCCTAAACTACATCAGGCATAATGTTAAACCAGGACTCAACCAGGTCAAACAAAAGACCAAACGAAGACCAGAGCAGGACTCAAATCCTACGTGTAAGAAAATGATCCAAACCACTGCCTTTAATCTGTATCTTTGTCTCTCTAATGTGGAAAACATTTAGATCTTCTTTTACCTGAGACAACAAGACTAAACCGCCATGTTTGTTTTTGTTTTTTCGTCTCTCTGATTGGTTAATCCGCCTGTCAATCACACCCTCTGAACTCACGGAGACAAAGCTGAACGTTAAATCCCGACAATTACGTTTTCAGTACAGGATTACTCAACAATTCGGCGACAAAATCCCTCGAAATACAACTCCAAGTGTGCAAATTAAAGTGAAAACGGTTAGAACATCGCGTAAAATCGATAAAAGTCACAGAACAGGTCGTGTTTAACCAGGTTAAAGCTCCAGCTCCAGGTCCGGGTTCTGCACTGGCTCCGCTTTCTGGTTTGGTATCGATCGGCGCGGATGTACAGGAAGTGTGTGTGCGCCGAGCTCGTCTCCTCCGGGACTCACGGAGACGCGGCGGTCGCATCGATTTCGCGTCCGGAATGTTTGTATCGGACAAGAATTCCGTGTGTTTTAACCTGGTTTAGTCGCAGGAGGCCGGAAAGGAGAAGGAGACAGAGGAGGCGAGGTTTGAGCCGGTTTAGCCAGGAATAAGGACTAAACCAGGTCTAAACCAGGACTGAACCAGGACTGGACCAGGTCTAAACCAGGACTGAACCAGGACTGGACCAGGTCTAAACCAGGACTGAACCAGGACTCAGTGTTTCCTGCAGAATCAGTTAGTCAAGGCCATGACCGGGGAGGGGGCAGAGATACTGATAACTTGGTCCAGTCCTGTTTAAATCCTGGTTTAGACCTGGTTCACTCCTGGTTTAATCCTGCTTTAGTCCTGGTTTAGTGCTGGTTTAGTCCTGGTTTAGTCCTGGTTTAGACCTGCTTTAGTCCTGGTTTAGTCCTGGTTCAGTGCTGGTTTAGTCCTGGTTTAGTCCTGGTTTAGTGCTGGTTTAGTCCTGGTTCACTCCTGGTTTAGTCCTGGTTTAGTCCTGGTTCACTCCTGGTTTAGACCTGCTTTAGTCCTGATTTAGTCCTGGTTCAGTCCTGGTTTAGTCCTGTTTTCGTCGTGGTTTAGTCCTGGTTCAGCCCTGGTTCAGCCCTGGTTTAGTCCCGGTTCAGCCCTGGTTTAGTCCTGGTTTAGTCCTGGTTCAGTCCTGGTTTAGTCCCGGTTCAGCCCTGGTTTAGTCCCGGTTCAGCCCTGGTTCAGCCCTGGTTTAGTCCTGGTTTAGTCCTGTTTTCATCCTGGTTTAGTCCTGGTTTAGTCCTGGTTTAGTCCCGGTTTAGTCCTGGTTTAGTCCTGGTTTAGGGCTGGTTTAGTCCTGGTTTAGTCCCGGTTTAGTCCTGGTTTAGTCCTGGTTTAGGGCTGGTTTAGTCCTGGTTCAGTCCTGGTTTAGTCCCGGTTTAGTCCTGGTTTAGGCTCTAATAAGGTCCTGTGTCCCAAATTCCGAACTGTCCCTTTAAAAATGGCGTCAGAATTGAGTCTTTCAGGGCGTTTGAGGAGAACTGGGCCTAAACCTGCAGAGTTTCCGGGATCAGAGGCTCGAGTGAGATTAAAATATCGTGTAAAACGTCGCCGGAGTCGCGCTGGAGACGGAGCGACTCAAAAGTGAAACGGAAACGAGGAGAAACTGACGCGAGGAGACGAGCGTTTGATGAGCGGCGCCGCGGGGAAGCAGCAGAGCGGCGGCCATGTTGGACGTGTTTGCTCCCGTCAGCAGTGGGAAAACGCACGAAGGGTTTTATCAGGTGTCAAACGCTGCGCTGACGAGACAAACGCACGAGACAAACGCACGAAACAAACGCACGAAACAAACGCACAAACAAACGCACGAAACGAACGCACGAAACAAACGCACGAAACACCATGTGTCAGAACAAAACCAGGACTAAATCAAGACTAAACCAGGACTAAACCAGGACTATGTCAGGACTAAACCAGGACTAAACCAGGTCTAAACCAGGACTAAAACAGGACTAAACCAGGACTAAAACAGGACTAAACCAGGACTATGTCAGAACAAAACCAGGACTAAATCAAGACTAAACCAGGACTAAACCAGGACTATGTCAGGACTAAACCAGGACTAAACCAGGTCTAAACCAGGACTAAAACAGGACTAAACCAGGACTAAAACAGGACTAAACCAGGACTATGTCAGAACAAAACCAGGACTAAATCAAGACTAAACCAGGACTAAACCAGGACTATGTCAGAACAAAACCAGGACTAAATCAAGACTAAACCAGGACTAAACCAGGACTATGTCAGGACTAAACCAGGACTAAAACAGGACAAAACCAGGTCTATGTCAGAACAAAACCAGGACTAAATCAAGACTAAACCAGGACTAAACCAGGACTATGTCAGGACTAAACCAGGACTAAACCAGATCTAAACCAGGACTAAACCAGGACTAAACCAGGTCTAAACCAGGACTAAACCAGGTCTAAACCAGGTCTAAACCAGGTCTAAACCAGGACTAAACCAGGTCTAAACCAGGACTAAACCAGGTCTAAACCAGGACTAAAACAGGACTATGTCAGGACAAAACCAGGATGATGTCAGGCCTAAACCAGGTCTAAACCAGGTCTAAACCAGGACTAAACCAGGTCTAAACCAGGTCTAAACCAGGTCTAAACCAGGACTAAACCAGGTCTAAACCAGGACTAAACCAGGTCTAAACCAGGTCTAAACCAGGTCTAAACCAGGACTAAACCAGGTCTAAACCAGGACTAAACCAGGTCTAAACCAGGACTAAAACAGGACTATGTCAGGACAAAACCAGGATGATGTCAGGCCTAAACCAGGACTAAACCAGGACTAAACCAGGACTAAAACAGGACTAAACCAGGTCTAAACCAGGACTAAACCAGGTCTAAATCAGGTCTAAACCAGGACTAAACCAGGTCTAAACCAGGTCTAAACCAGGTCTAAACCAGGTCTAAACCAGGACTAAAACAGGACTATGTCAGGACAAAACCAGGATGATGTCAGGCCTAAACCAGGTCTAAACCAGGTCTAAACCAGGTCTAAACCAAGACTAAACCAGGTCTAAACCAGGTCTAAACCAGGTCTAAACCAGGTCTAAACCAGGACTAAAACAGGACTATGTCAGGACAAAACCAGGATGATGTCAGGCCTAAACCAGGTCTAAACCAAGACTAAACCAGGTCTAAACCAGGTCTAAACCAAGACTAAACCAGGTCTAAACCAGGTCTAAACCATGTCTAAACCAGGTCTAAACCAGGTCTAAACCAGGTCTAAACCAAGACTAAACCAGGTCTAAACCAGGTCTAAACCAGGTCTAATCATAGTCTATAATAAAGTGTTGACCGCTGTGTGTTAATCACCGTCCGCAGGTTTAAACTGCGGTGGTTTTGAGTCTAATTATCAGAAGAATCAGAATTTCCTGCACATGGGGCACGTGTGAATGTGTGAACCGGTGACATCGCAATTAAACCGCATGAATATTTAAAGAGACTCGACGCGTTTTACATAAACGGACTTCAGAGCGACGTCTTTAAAGGAGGGATGACACTTTTATTTACCGCTAACACAACATTTACATCTCTGTGTTACTTTTGTGTTGTTTTTATTGTTTATATTAAGCTGAAGACAATGGAGTTATTTCAGTTTTGTATCATGGTTTTTGTATATTTATGGAGAATTGTCTGACAGATAACCGTAAAGAGGGTCTGGGAGAGATCGCTAGATTACTCAGACATGCTCTAAAACCTCCTCAGGAACGTTTTTAATGATCGTTGGAACACGGTAGAAAAGTTGTAGTTAGTTAAAAGAGCTCCTGAATAATAGTTCCTTTTTAATGGACTAAACCAAGAACGAACCAGAACTAAACCAGGTCTAACGCAGGATCAAACCAGGACTAAACCAGGACTAAACCAGGACTAAACCAGGTCTAACGCAGGATCAAACCAGGACTAAACCAGGACTAAACCAGGACTAAACCAGGTCTAACGCAGGATCAAACCAGGACTAAACCAGGACTAAACCAGGACTAAACCAGGTCTAACGCAGGATCAAACCAGGACTAAACCAGGACTAAACCAGGTCTAACGCAGGATCAAACCAGGACTAAACCAGGACTAAACCAGGACTAAACCAGGTCTAACGCAGGATCAAACCAGGACTAAACCAGGACTAAACCAGGTCTAACGCAGGATCAAACCAGGACTAAACCAGGACTAAACCAGGTCTAACGCAGGACTAAACCAGAACTAAACCAGGTCTCACGCAGGATCAAACCAGGACTAAACCAGGACTAAACCAGGTCTAAACCAGGACTAAACCAGGTCTAAACCAGGTCTAACGCAGGACTAAATCAGGACTAAACCAGGACTAAACCAGGACTAAACCAGGTCTAAACCAGGACTAAACCAGGACTAAACCAGGTCTAACGCAGGACTAAATCAGGACTAAACCAGGTCTAACGCAGGATCAAACCAGGACTAAACCAGGACTAAACCAGGACTAAACCAGGTCTAAACCAGGTCAAACGCAGGATCAAACCAGGACTAAACCAGGACTAAACCAGGACTAAACCAGGTCTAACGCAGGACTAAACCAGGACTAAACCAGGTCTAACGCAGGACTAAACCAGGACTAAACCAGGACTAACGCAGGATCAAACCAGGACTAAACCAGGACTAAACCAGGTCTAACGCAGGACTAAACCAGGACTAAACCAGGTCTAACGCAGGATCAAACCAGGACTAAACCAGGACTAAACCAGGTCTAACGCAGGACTAAACCAGGACTAAACCAGGACTAAACCAGGTCTAACGCAGGACTAAACCAGGTTTAACGCAGGATCAAACCAGGACTAAACCAGGACTAAACCAGGTCTAACGCAGGACTAAACCAGGACTAAACCAGGTCTAATGCAGGATCAAACCAGGACTAAACCAGGTCTAACGCAGGACTAAACCAGGTCTAAACCAGGTCTAAACCAGGACTAAACCAGGATTTTTTTTTCTCTCTGGACTTTTAAAGCTCCTACATTACACAAAACTGCCTCTTCTGAGCTCTAAGTCGTGTTATGAAGGTGTTTCCTCCTCCAAAACAGACCTGGAGCTGTGTTTAGTTTCATTCCCATGTCTGAGTGACTCTTTATTATCAGTTTATCTGCATCTGCAAAGCTCAAAACGCTCTGCTGCACCTTGTGATGTCACGAAGCGGTAGTTTTCAGGTGAACAGCTCCTTTTTTTTTTACCTTTAGTTCAGTAGATATCGGAAATTCCAGGACTGAAACGATCCAAATGATTCTGTGATGGCGGCTGTAACGATACCCAAGCCTCACGATACGATACTGTCACGGTCTGAACCTCACGGCACGATATTTATTGCGATACCGTGGGAAAACTCACGATATTAAGGTATTTTACATCAGGGGTCACCAGCCTTTCTGAATCTGAGAGCTACTTTATGGACGCCGAGTCACACGAAGGCACCAGTTTGATTCGTTCTTCTGAAATAACAAAGCTGCTCAGCTAAACTTCATGTAAAACGAACATATTTTTAAGATTTTGTCATTTTTAAATCTATAAAAATGCAAAAAAAGAGACGCGTTGGTGACCCCTGTTCTGCATAATAACAAGGCTGACATTATAAAACGCTTTGACCAGTCATTTGGTTCAATGGAAACGGAGCAAAGGATCATGGTCTATGTAGTTCCCTCTGTTTTTTTTCCCCAAATCTCTCAGTACGATATTTTCACCATATGCAAAGGTTTCAGGCAGGGGTGAAAAACGAAGAACGCTTTCAAAAATATAAATACTGGTTGTTTGTTTTTATCAGTTTACAAAATTTACACCTCACGGTACCAGATTTATTGCAAAATTTTGTGGTGAATCTGCTCCTTTTTTCCTATGAAGATGTTAAAGTGCTTAGAACAGTTATTTCTTCATGTCGTCTGCACTGAAACGGAGCAAAGGATCATGGTCTATGTAGTTCCCTCTGGTTTTTTTTAGCTATTTCTGCACCAGAACTGTTCATTTGAGCAAAGAGACTTGGGATTCGATATATTGTGATGCTCCACGATGTTATTGTGAGACCTTTGACGATACGATATCTTCAGATTTCGGTTATTGTTACATCCCTAATATCTAACGACATGTGAGGTTTTCCCTTTTATCTCATTTTGTAAAGGAGCTCACTGGACGCAGAAGGTCGGAGATCCCGGCCCGAGTCAATATATTAATTATCCTGAACGCAACAAAGAGCCGAGCAGCCGTCAGTGTCTCCGATGGATCACGCCAGCGAGCAGAGGGTTTTATTTTTCCATTCGTGCAGAAACGAACACATCAACGAGTAAGAAACTTTTACTGGAGAACGAAGCAAGTGCGTACGTCACATTGGGCGTGTAGAGGTGGAGCTAAAAACTAGAAAAAAAGGGACTAATCTGCAAAATAAGCGATTAAAGACGACTCAAACACGCCCAAATCACTCCAAATCCAACTTCGAAAGGGTAAATGAGAAGGAAAATAACTATAATATGGTTAAAAAGGTGAAACAGCTCCGATCTGAAGGCGAATTGTGTAACTTTTCCGGCGAAGGATCCGTCAAACGCTTTTCTCCGTGCAGAAACGTCCGGAATGTTGCGCGGCGTTTAAAACCTTTCTATCTTCGCGGAGACCAGACCGGACCAAGTCACGGGTCGGCTCTGCGGAGAGGCGACCCCCGCTGTGTGAAATCTGCAGGGTTTTTTGTGTGTTAAACGTGAAACAAAACACGACTCCGTTTGTCCGTTCGTGCGGAGGAAACTCCATCAGAGCGGACGAGGGGACAGGGTCACACGGGCCCCGTCTTAAACCTCGGCCTTCCTGACAGGCAGCTCCTTTGTTCCAGGTCTAAACCCTCCTTCTCTCATCGAGCCGGGTTCTGTTCGCTTCTGTCCCGCTCTGGTATTTGGTGAATTCGGTCACGTGACCCGGACGGGCCAATGGGAGCGCGGGGCCCGAGCCGTCGGTCTCCGGAGCAGGTTTCAGGGTCGGGTTTCGCGGCTCACGTAACACGAGCTGATTTACAACCTGACGAGAGGTTTGATGAGAGGAATGCGACTTTAATCTGTTCGTCTAAAGGCGCAGTGCGGAGCTTTTCCGGCACAGGGTCCGTCAAATGGTTTTCTTCATGGAGATGTTATGTAAGGGCTGGAATATCGGGGGAAAAAGATTTACTTTTCCTGTATTGATCGATCTTGATTTTCGATTCTAAACAAGAGTAAATCAGGACTAAATCAGGACTAAAAAAGGACAAAACCAGGACTAAACCAGGACTAAAACCAGACTAAACCAGGACTAAAACCAGACTAAACCAGGACTAAACCAGGACTAAAACCAGACTAAACCAGGACTAAACCAGGACTAAATCAGAAATAAACCAGGACTAAACCCAGACTAAACCACGACTAAACCAGGACCAAACGAGACCTAAACCTGGACTACGTCAGGCCTAAACCAGGACTAGGTCAGGACTAGGTCAGGACTAAACCAGGACTAAACCAGGACTAAACCCAGACTAAACCAGGACTAAACTAGGACTAAACCCCGACTAAACCAGGACTAAATCAGGACTAAATCAGAACTAAACTAGGACTAAACCAGGACTATGTCAGGACTAAACAAGGCCTAAACCAGGACTAAACCAGGACTATTTCAGGACTAAACCAGGACTAAACCAGGACTGAAAGTACTGTAGTCAGGGTGGGTGATATGGGTAAAAAAAAGGATCAGGATTTATTTTTTTCGGTATTGATCGATCTCGATTTTCGATTCTAAGTAAGAGTAAACCAAGAGTAAATCAAGAGTAAATCAGGACTATGTCAGGACTAAACCAGGACTATACCGGGACTGAATGTACTGTATAACAGTGCATAAAATACATTCAGGAACATTTCTGTCCTGGGACCTTTTCCGTATCGATACCTGCAATAAATGAGGATCTAGTTTCGATACCAGTTTCACATTTTTTATACTTTTGACACCCCAACTTCATACTTTTCCATTTTCACTGGTGACTCGAATTTAAAGGTGCATTGTGCAGCTTTTTAGTCTAGTTTACGGTCCGTCACATTGTTGTTTCTATGGAGACGTCATTGCTCTGCCTGGAATGTTCCGCAGTGTGACATTAAACAGCTGTACTTCACATTTATTCCATCACAGGTGGTTTTATAGCTCAAAAACACCTGGAAAAACACGAAACTGGCCGTTCAGACTGTGAGCGGGGTCGCCTCTCCACAGATCTGACCCGTAACTTGGTCCAGTACATGTATTCTGAGTTCGGACGCGCTGACCTCATATACCCCTCGCTCCCACAGTCCGGTCTTCAGTCTGAAACTTCGAACGACGCATCGAAATGAGCAAAGAAAACGAGAAAATCAAAAGAGGTCGGAAATGTGATGTGCGGAAAACGCCGCGGACGGAAGAAAAAAAAAAAAAAGGACCAGAAATGAGTTCAGAAGGAAAATGAGACGATATTTTTTTTTAAACAGAGTCAATTTGCAGGCGAGATGGAGAAAATGTGAAGGCATGAAGGTGCAGACGTCGTTCTGTGGAGTTTTATGACCAGTACGGCAGCTCTGTGAGGACAAAATACGAGAAAAGGACGTTTAAAGGGCATGTATTACATCGTTTTCTTTGTTCTAATGTAGCTTCCTCATCGCAAACAGACCTGGGTTTGTGCTTTGTTGCATTCAAACAGGTTTAAGCTTAGAGTTGGGCGGTATCCAAATTTTGATACCGTTAAACCGTCTCAGCGTTTTCCCAATAATTAAGCAACATAAACAGTGTCGGAATGGGGGGGTGTCGGAGTGGCGGGTGAACCCTGTTACTACTACTACTGCTACTAGAAATATGATGGAGAAAAAGAGCGTTCTAAAAGTCGGAAAAGTCAGGGAAGGCCAAAAAGTGTTTTTGTTTTTCTTAATTTCTGACCTTCATGTTCGTGCATTGTGCTTAAATCAAACTGAAGCTGCGGGCGATAACGATACTGGATAGAGACGTATAGGGAACAGTACACGCTCAGAGTACTGCGATCCTCACGGGCAGCTGGTTAACGAAGGAGAGGCTGCGAGAGCCGATCTTCATTTGTCTGCATTAATCTTTCATTGGGATCCTATACATTTATAATACTCATGTTCACACTTACAGCTCAGTTCTGTTCCTGATATAAACGTCTAATGTTCACAGCCCGTTTGAACGACACTGGGGCAGAATTAGAGCTCAGTGTGGTGCTTTTTTACTTTACTGTTTACATACGACTGGGCCTCTCATGAGAATCACAATATTGACTTATCGTTTAATATGTAAAAGCCGAAACAAGAGATTTTTGGGGCTCAATATTAAAAGAAAAAGTCAGATTTGAGCTGTGGAGAGTAGAATAAATCACTTCCATGGCAATTTATTTCGTAATTCTGCCATTCAGATGTGGGGTCGTCTTTCTCCATGGAGATTCTTAAGTTTATAGACGTACTGTGGGATATTTTAGGCACATCTCCATGGAGACAGGCAAGAGACGGACCCTACAGCGAACAAGTTATGCAGTGTGATCTCACACATCCCCTTGATTCCTTCAAATCTCCCCCAAAATTGTCCCCTAGCTTCCCCCAATTTGTCCCCCAAATCATCCCTTAGCTATCCACCAAATTGTCCCCTAGCTTCCCCAAAATCGTTTCCTAGATTCCTCCAAATCATCCCTTAGCGTTCCTTAAATCGTCCCCTAGCTTCCCCCACATTTCCCCCAAATCGTCCCCCAAACCGTTGCCTAGGCTCACCCCAAATTGTCTCCAAAACAATTTCTCAGTTTCTCCCAAATCAACCCCTAGCATCCCTCAAAATCCTCCCCCAAAATCCTCCCCTAGCGTTCCTCAAAATCATCCCCTAGCTTCCTTCAAATCATCCACCAAATCGATCCCCAAACCATCTTCTAGCTTCCCCGAAACCCTAAGCAGTTCTCTAGCTTCCCCCAAACCGTCCTCCAAACCGTCCCCCAGCTTCCTCCAGATCGTCCTCTAGCTTCTCCCAAACCATCCACCAAATCGTCCATTAGCTTCCCCCAAATTGTCCCCCAAACCGTCCTCTAGCTTCCCCTAAACTGTCCTCTAACTTCCCCCAAATTGTCCTGCAAATCGTCCTCTAGCTTCACTCAAATTGTCCCAAAAGCTGTCCCCTAGCTTCCCCGAAACGCCAAACAGTTCCCTAGCTTTCCCCAAATCGTCCTCCAAACGTCCCCCAGCTTCCTTCAGATCGTCCACTAGCTTCCCCCAAACCGTCCCAAGCTTCCTTCAAATCCTCCCCTAGCTTCCCCCAAATTGTCCCCAAGATTTCCCCAAATTGTCCCCTAGTTTCCCCTAAATCATCCCCAAAAATATTCCCAAACTGTCCCCTCCCTTCTCCAGTCCAAATCTTCTTACATTATCACCTATAAAACATCTCTCAAAGACTAAACCAGGACTTTAAATAGCCTCCTGTGGCGTTCGCGCTCAGCGTTCGGTCTCAAACGGGCGCGCGATTGAAAGGACCTGTTCTCCTGAGCTTTCTCCATCATCTCACATCAGAGGCCCGGGTCCGGAGGAGACGAGATGAGCCCGGAGGAGCCCGTGTGATTCAGAGCCCGAAGACGTGTTGGCGGTTTCATTAAAAGAGGTTTGGTTTGTGAGCGTGGAGCGCCTCGTGGCCTCGGCTCGCTCACCGGCTCCTCTTTGTTCACCTGCCTCAAAGAGAATGTGTAATCTGAGCACAATGGGCTTTCTGAGCAGGGTTCAGCAAAGAAGATACAGAAGATACAGGAGAGACAGAAGATACAGTAGAGACAGAAGATGGCAGATCGATGGAATTATAGTTCAACTCAAAATACTGTTTTACACTATTAATCTTCCTGTTACAAGTACTGCTGATACAAATACTACTACTACTACTACTACTACTACTACTACTACTACTACTACTACTACTGCACATGCTGAACCTAGGCTATGAGCATCTTGGATTACCACCAAAAAATGTCAACTGGGAGGAAAATACTAACAATAGTACTGATACTGGTACTACTACTGTCTGTTGTGTGACGACTACTACTACTGCTGCTACAACTACTACTACTGCTACTACCACTACTACTACAACTACTGCTACTACTACTATAACTACTACTACTACTACTACTACTACTACTACTGCTACTACTACTATAACTACTACTACTACAACTACTGCTACTACTACTATAACTACTACTACTACTACTGCTACAACTACTACCACTACAACTACTGCTACAACTACTACCACTACTACTACAACTACTGCTACTACTACTATAACTACTACTACTACTACTACTACTACTACTACTGCTACTACTACTATAACTACTACTACTACTACTACTACCACTACAACTACTGCTACTACTACTATAACTACTACTACTACTACTACTACTACTACTACTACTACTACTGCTACTACTACTATAACTACTACTACTACAACTACTGCTACTACTACTATAACCAGTGTGCGAAATACGGGGGGGTACGGGGGGGCCCGACCCCCCCATTAACCCATCACACCCCCCCAAAAGCCTTAAAAGCTAAATTTTGGGGGGGTTCAAATATGATCACTAATTGGTCACTAAAATGTTTTCTAAACTCATAATGTCCAATATTCAGAATTCAATATTCACAAAATATTTTTTGCCAATCTTGTGCCCGTATGCAAATTAGGCTATGCGCTTAAACGCAAGAGAAAGACTAGCCTAGCAATTTGATAGTGAAAACAAAGTACTGTCAAAATGGCTAGCAAGCAAAAGCTACAGAGTACATCACTGGCTCACTTTGGGTTCACACATCAAAAAAATTAGCACTGAGAGAGGAAGATGTTGGTGCAGTGGACCCACTCCTGTCACAACAGAAGACCCTAATCTCCCACCCCGCCAAGAACAAGATGAAGCCGAGTCTGTGGCTGGCAAGCAGGTGCCGAAAGTTAATGTCAGAAAGTGCTGCTAGTGCTAGCATGAAGTGACTTGCCTGCTGGTTGGACAAAGAAGCAGGTGGATGAATGGAAAGACCGCAATTCTTGGCTTGACTTTAAGGCAGGGTAACTGTGGTGTTTAGTGTGCAGAAAAGCTAAAACATTACTAATTGCAGAGAAGGGACCCGGTTTACCCTCGCAGAGGAATGGATTAACTGTGATATTATGAGCTCTGACACAAAGAAGCTTCAAAGAAAATATACACTCCTGTTTGTGGACCTCAATGGACCTCCTCTAGTCAAATTTGATCCAATTCCTTTCACACAAGCTGGATTAAAAGAGGACATTGTCTCTCTTCTTCCTGGAAACCAGGACGGCAACCGCAAGAAGTACAGCCGAGGCCTATTTGGTCTATTCTAACTTAAGGTAAGAGGCTATTGTTTCAGTATTTGCAGTGACTGAACTGTGATGATAGAACTGATTGTGCACAAGATGTGTGCGTGACTGTGTGTCCTTTTCGACTTATGCAGCATGGTTATGTCTTGTGGTTGGTTGAAGCAGTCTAGCCTAGCATTGAAGTTGGGGTGACTGTGTTTGTGTGTGTTTGAAAGCGAGAGCGCAGCCGCTGTGGTGCGGTGTGGCTCGCTATAGGCTGTCTGTGGAGTCCACCGTGGTGTTTTGTTTTTCACAAGGACCCTGGTCCTTGACAAGTCACTGACTGCGTGTCGATAGCCTACCTAACATTTATTCACTCGTTTGCTCACATTGTAATACACAACTTTGCATAGGCTTCTGCATATTGAAAATGTATATCTGTATTGCTCAACAATTCAGAGGTGGGGACCCCCCCGAATACTGACGGGTATTTCGCACACTGACTATAACTACTACTACTACTGCTACAACTACTACCACTACTACTACAACTACTGCTACTACTACTACCACTACTACTACAACTACTGCTACTACTACTACAACTACTGCTACAACTACTACCACTACTGCTACTACTACTATAACTACTACTACTACTGCTACAACTACTACCACTACTACTACAACTACTGCTACTACTACTACCACTACTACTACAACTACTGCTACTACTACTACAACTACTGCTACAACTACTACCACTACTGCTACTACTACTATAACTACTACTGCTACTACTACTACTGCTACTACTACTGCTACTACTACTATAACTACTACTACTACTACTACTACTGCTACTACTACTACCACTACAACTACTGCTACTACTACTATAACTACTACTACTACTACTGCTACTACTACTATAACTACTACAACTACTGCTACTACTACTATAACTACTACTACTACTGCTACAACTACTGCTACTACTACTACTGCTACAACTACTACCACTACTACTACAACTACTGCTACTACTACTACCACTACTACTACAACTACTGCTACTACTACTACTGCTACAACTACTGCTACTACTACTACCACTACTACTACAACTACTACCACTACTACTACAACTACTGCTACTACTACTACCACTACTACTACAACTACTGCTACTACTACTACAACTACTGCTACAACTACTACCACTACTGCTACTACTACTATAACTACTACTACTACTACTGCTACTACTACTATAACTACTACTACACCTACACCTATTACTACACCTATTACTACTACTACTACAACTACAACAACTGCAACTACTCCTCCTCCACTGACTAAAATTACTTTAAAAACACAGAGGGGCACCTTGGATTACCACAAAGTGCTGTCATTGTGCGAGCGTCAAAACCGAAACAAAAACGTCGGTTGACAAAATAAAAGCCTTTTTAAAAAAATCATTTCCTGTCGTCCGTCGTGAAGGGAACAAGACGAGACCTGTCGGAGTTCATGTTCCCCTGTAAAAAGACGACTCCATTTTGAGTCTAAACGTAGAATTATGTTTCCCACAGACACCTGGATCCCACCGCGCTCCCACAAACAGGTGTGGGAACCAAAGCGCCGCCGTAACTCTCACTCTGTCATTATGCCTGTGTCCATGTGAGCGCAAAGCATCATGGGAGAGGGGAAGGAGATGTTCCCTTGGTTCTCTGCTGCACAGTGGAGGTTTGGATCTGTAATAAAAACTGGAAAAGTCGCCCTCTGTCCCGACTAGTGGCCGCTCCAGGTACTGCAGCTCCTGGGCCCAGAATTCTCCCACAGAAATACATTTTTAGGGGAATTGAACTTTCACAAAGGCGGGATTTTGCGAGTCTGCCGCCAATTCCGACAGCTACGGAAACCCGGGGGGGCTCGCGAGTGACGGTGTGACTCTATTTTCCAACTTGGGAAGGCTCACGACAAATGTAAACGTCGCAACACAACAAAAAGCCACAACGCACACAAAAAAGGGAAAACACTGGAAAAAAAAACACAATACACCAAAAAAGCCACAACGGAAGTAACCGCGGGACCCTATTTTCCGACCCGGGAAGGCTCAGGATGAGAAGAACCGTTTGACTCGCTGAGATATTCAAGAAGTACTTATAGCTGCAGTAAATAGTACTGTTAAAAAGTGGGAAAATAAGTAAACAATATAGTAAAAACTATAATAAAATACAGATATAATACAAGTGTAATGAAATGTAGTAATGTACAAAGGTGCAGGTAGGATTAAATAAGGTGGAGGTATTTCACAGGTGAGTTCCATATTTCCGACTTTGGCTCACGAAAAATGTAAACGCCGCAACACAACAAAAAAAAGGAAAACACACTGAAAAAAAAAACACACACACAACGCGGGACTCTATTTTCCGATAGACCAAGTGAAAGGGAACAAGCAGAAAGTGAATGGGAAAAGTTGAAGAAGAAGTTGTATTAGAAGTTGAAGAAGAAGTTGAAGAAGAAGAAGAAGTTGAAGAAGTTGTTGAAGAAGCTGAAGAAGAAGAAGAAGTTGAAGAAGTTGTTGAAGAAGTTGAAGAAGAAGAAGAAGTTGTAGAAGTTGTTGAAGAAGAAGTTGAAGAAGAAGTTGAAGAAGTTGTTGAAGAAGTTGAAGAAGAAGAAGTTGTAGAAGAAGTTGAAGAAGTTGAAGAAGTTGTTGAAGAAGTTGAAGAAGAAGAAGTTGAAGAAGAAGTTGAAGAAGAAGTTGAAGAAGTTGTAGAAGAAGTTGAAGAAGAAGTTGAAGAAGTTGAAGAAGAAGTTGTATTAGAAGTTGAAGAAGAAGTTGAAGAAGAAGAAGAAGTTGAAGAAGTTGTTGAAGAAGTTGAAGAAGAAGAAGAAGAAGTTGAAGAAGTTGTTGAAGAAGAAGTTGAAGAAGAAGAAGAAGAAGTTGAAGAAGTTGTTGAAGAAGAAGTTGAAGAAGAAGTTGAAGAAGTTGTTGAAGAAGTTGAAGAAGAAGAAGTTGTAGAAGAAGTTGAAGAAGTTGAAGAAGTTGTTGAAGAAGTTGAAGAAGAAGAAGTTGAAGAAGAAGTTGAAGAAGAAGTTGAAGAAGTTGAAGAAGAAGTTGTAGAAGAAGTTGAAGAAGAAGAAGTTGAAGAAGTTGTTGAAGAAGTTGAAGAAGAAGAAGAAGAAGTTGAAGAAGAAGTTGAAGAAGTTGAAGAAGAAGTTGTAGAAGAAGTTGAAGAAGAAGAAGTTGAAGAAGTTGTTGAAGAAGTTGAAGAAGAAGAAGAAGAAGTTGTTGAAGAAGTTGAAGAAGAAGAAGAAGAAGTTGAAGAAGAAGAAGTTGAAGAAGAAGTTGAAGAAGAAGAAGAAGTTGAAGAAGAAGTTGAAGAAGAAGAAGAAGTTGTAGAAGTAGAAGTAGAAGTAGAAGTAGAAGAAGAAGAAGAAGAAGAAGAAGAAGAAGAAGAAGAAGAAGAAGAAGAAGAAGAAGAAGAAGGAAACAGAGAAGTGAATGAAGTTGGAAACATAAGCAAAAGTAATGTATTGTTTTGTGTCCAGGATGTCACTGTCTGACCGTCGTAAATCATTTCCTGCTTGATCCTCCTCGCCTGGTCCCGCAGTCACTTCCATTGTGGCTCTTTTGTTGTGTTGCGGCGTTTGTATTTGCCGTGAGCTCCCCCGGCTTCCGTAGACATTCCCTTCATTACGACACGTCTGTATTTAGACGTGCAGTTTTCCGACACTTTTCAGTATCACTATTCCGACGCTGTTCGCCGACCTTCGCTGTTCTTAAGCCCTGTTCGTACATGATGAGTACAACCTGGGGACGTCTGGTGATTTGCAAAGCGAAGTCCGTAAATGACTCTGTTTTACTGACACTGACGCACGGACTGAAAGAGAAAAGAATGCGGAAAGCAAAGAAAGAGATAGAAGAGCGCGCAATTACAACACCCAACAGTGCGAGGCAGATTTGTGCGGGACTATTACTGTCACCGGACGTCTGTGTTTGGCGAAATATAGTAGCGACTTTACAAACATGGGCGCGTTATTATCACAAATCACCAAAGGTACATGAGGAATACTAATCCTGCGCAAACAGGGCTTTAATCTCAACGACTATCAGGCAGTCAACTTCATAATGTCAAATATTTGTAGTCCGTGCGCTCCCTCCGTGCTTATTTAGCAGCCCACTCCATGCCCAGGTCAATCTGCACTTCACGCACGCATAAACAAACACACCTATGCACCGGCAGAGCGGCTGAAATCTCACTACGTTTTAATAACATGAGGAGTGTAACGATACCCAAGACTCCAAAGATATTTACTGCCAGGCTCACGATATTACGATATTCTACCGAATAACAAGACTCACTCTAAAATGCTTTGACCAGTCATTTGGTGCAACATTTATTGTCATTAGGGACGGAGCGAAATCCAAATCTCTCTGTACGATATTTTCACCATAAACATCTCACCGAACCAGATTTACTACAATATTTTCCTGGATTTTGTGGCTTTTTCCTCTAAAAATCCCTTGAATGAAGATGTAAAAGTGCTCAGAACAGTTATTCATGTCGTCTGCACTGAATCGGAGCAAAGGATCATGGTCTATGTAGTTCTCTCTGTTTTTTTTAGCTATTTCTGCATCAGAACTGTTCATTTAAGCAAAGACACTTGGGATTCGATGTATTGTGATGCTCCACAATGTTATTGTGACGCCTTTGACCGTGTTTACGTTAGTTATATCCTTAACTTACTACATAAATATTCCTGTGTCCTTGTAGCTGAAGTATTCTGTGATCAAGCACCTCATGATATGTGGGAGCGCAGAGTGTAATAGGCGATCACATTGATATTATTCCTTTTAGAAAAGCTGAATGTTTGAAAAATAGTAAAGTGCCGCTACTCAGAAGTGAAAAAAAAAAGTCTAAAGTGAGACTCTTGAAAAATAATGTTTATGCCGCTGCTCCGACAGTTAGACGTCAGTATCTAAACAGCGGCCTGTCAGAACAGCAGCGTGTAGATCGGGTTCTATCGGGGTTCTTTTCTATTTTCACAACACACAAACTTTTACCGCCTAAAAGTTCACTTTGCAAGAGAACTTTTTTTGGGGGGCGGAAGAGCACAGACCACTGAAAACAGCACGACGCCATCTTGGATTCACCTTCAGATTTCATTACGGTTCTGTGAGTGGAGGTGTCAAAAGTATCGAAACGCAGATGCGAATCGAGACTGAGGCTACGTTTACGCGGAAACAAATCACCGTATCGGAAACGGTTTGCGTCCAGACACGATCACCTGAAACACTAGTCACATGACTAGGCGGGCGTCGCGATGTCACGCGGGCGGTAAAAACAAGGAAGTGGAGCATCGTGTCTGAAGTTGCAGCAGCCGATTTTGACCCGAGGAAGACGGGAAGCATGAAAACTCTCCTTTCATGGGCCGACGCTGTTTTGGGTTTGTCTGGGGCAGGGGTCTCCAACCTGTAGCTCAGGAGCTCTCCAGCCCATTATAAGGAGCTCTCCAAAAGATTTCTGAATTACATATTATACTGACTAATTCAAATTTGATGAATTACCTTTGTAAATGTGTTATTTTGGACTATGTGCACGAATAAATGGATAATGGTTTAATGTTTTAAGGGCATCTAAGTGTATAACCCTTAGATGTTATACACTAGACTAGAGTCGATCTAAGAGGGCAAGCCTTAGATAAGGCTTGCCCTCTTAGATCGACTCTAGTAGCTCTTCGGCATTTTTGTTTTCCGAAGGCTCACTGGACGCAAAAGGTTGGAGATCCCGGGTCTGGGGTTTGTTTAAACTGTTTTCCGCAATAGCGTCGCATGCCCGATGTCACGAACTCAGCGAATCAGGAAGGCGCAGGTCACAGTGACGTGGCCCAATAAGGACGGCAACTAAAGCTCCTATTTTTATTTTTTATTTAACCTTTCAGGTAAAGACCCGCTGAGATCCAGACCTCATTTACAACAGCGCACGTCAAGAGCAGAAAAACAACACTCATTTAAGGTAAACATCAATTATGAAGGTAATGAATGTAGAACATATTGCAAAAGTGCAGAAGCTGTAACAGTCTGAAAAGATAAAGTGCAGTAGTTGTAAACAATAGATGATAAAATGCAATAAAATCTTTTACAAAGAGCAGTTTTTGCAACGACAACTTAAAAACACAGACTCATGAACGGAGCTTTTTGCCTATTGAGTAACAAAGAACGAAAAGCTTTAAACGAGACAAGTTCAGATGTTTTCAGTTCGGTTTGGAGGGTTTTCCAGAGAAGCTAAAGGCTAAAGGTTTTCCCATCAAAAAGCATTCGATGGACCCTCCACCAGGAAAGTTACGGAATGCAGCTTTAATGTCGACACACTGAGTGGAAATGTGTTGTTTTTTTCTCAGTCACGAGCGCAGCAATTACCCAGAAGTCTTACAAATACAAAAAACACAAATTAGCCCAATGTTCCTAGTTGGTTTCCTAGTAGGCACGGGCTATTATTCAAATTGTAGAGAGAATTCAGACTTTTGGAGGATTAAATTTGACTAGTTTTGTGCGAAATGTCATTGAAAAATTGTGGAGAAAAAAAAAAACGTTCCTGAAATAAATATTGAAATCTCGTTTGGGAAATGTCAAAACTGAATGGAGAATTATTTTTGATCAATACAAGAGGAGAAATGTGACAAGAAATCAGTCCGCCGCGTGCTGCGCCTGATTAGGAAGCGTTGTACTGTCCGATAAACAGGAAGTGCGCTGTTAGCATGCTGAGACACGTGGAAATCAGATCTAGTTCCTTTTAAACGGCGTCCTTATTATTCACCGCGATGAGTTCAGAAGAGCTTTTCACAACTCTCAGAGACCGGAGCCGAGTTTGTGGAGCTTAACGGCAACCAGCATGCTAGCAGCGCACTTCCTGACTATCGGACAATAACATGGTTTCTATTTAGATGCGCACAGCGGACATATTTTGTATATGACTCCAGCAACTACAACTACTACTAATAACATCAAACTGTGAACTGAGCTATAAAGCACTTTTCACAACAACTAGCATGCTAACAGCACACTTCCTGACTAACGGACAATAAAATGGTTTCTAATAAGATGAACACAGCAAACAACTCTCTTATTTTATACTACAACAACTAGAGCAGCTACTACTACAAAAACTACTAATACTAATATCAAACATCAAAATGTGAACTAAGCCACAGAGCACTTTTCACAACAACTAGCATGCACAACAGCGCACTTCCTGAGTATTGGACCTTAAAAGCTTCCTAAATAGATTAGACTACTACGACAACAACTACAACTACTACGACTACTACTTTTGTTTCAGTAATAAAGAGGCTTCTAAACATCAAAAACTGAGCTATGATGAAGTTTTTCACAGCCAGCATGCTAACAGTGCACTTCCTGACTATCGGACAATAAAATGCTTTCTAATTAGATGCGGACAGTGGACTGATTTTATATACGACTACAACTACTACAACAGCAACTACAACTACTACTAATATCAACATCAAACTGTGAACTGAGCTATAGAGCACTTTTCACAACAACTAGCATGCTAACAGCGCACTTCCTGACTATCGGACAATAAAATGGTTTCTATTTAGATGCGGACAGCGCACAGTGGACTTATTTAATACAACAACAATTATAACAACAACAGCAACTACAACTATTACTATAAAATCAAACTGTGAACTGAGCTATAAAGCACATTTCACTACAACTAGCATGCTAGCAGCGCACTTCCTGACTATCGGACAACAAATGCTTTCCAATAAGATGAACACAGCACACAACTGGCTTATTTTATACAACTAGAGCAGCTACTACTACAAAAACTACTAATACTAATATCAAACATCAAAGTGTGAACTAAGCCACAGAGCACTTTTCACAACAACTAGCATGCTAACAGCGCACTTCCTGAGTATTGGACCTTAAAAGCTTCCTAAATAGATTAGACTACTACAACAACTACTACGACTACTACTTTTGTTTCAGTAATAAATAGGCTTCTAAACATCAAAAACTGAGCTATGATGAAGTTTTTCACAGCCAGCATGCCAACAGTGCACTTCCTGACTATCGGACAATAAAATGCTTTCTAATTAGATGCGGACAGTGGACTGATTTTATATACGACTACAACTACTACAACAGCAACTACAACTACTACTAATATCAACATCAAACTGTGAACTGAGCTATAAAGCACTTTTCACAACAACTAGCATGCTAACAGCACACTTCCTGACTAATGGACAAAAAATGCTTTCTAATTAGATGAACACAGCACACAACTGGCTTATTTTATACTACAACAACAACTAGAGCAGCTACTACTACAAAAACTACTAATACTAATATCAAACATCAAAATGTGAACTAAGCCACAGAGCACTTTTCACAACTAGCATGCTAACAGCGCACTTCCTGAGTATTGGACCAAAAAAAAGCTTTTTAAATAGATAAGATCTACTACTGCTGCTGATACTACTGCCACTACTATGACTATTTTATACTATTACTATGACTACTTTTGCTGTCTCTGTACAGCTAACAACAACTAGCATGAGAACAGCGCACTTCCTGACTACTGGACAAAAATGCTTTTCTACTACGACGACGACTACAACTCCTACGACTCCTACTACTACTTTTGTTTCAGTAATTAATAGGCTTCTAAACATCAAAACCTGAGCTATGATAAAGGATTTTTCACAACTAGCATGCTAACAGCGCACTTCCTGACTGTCAGACATTAAAGTGCTCTTTCATCAGAGACAGTAAGAACACAGTGAACTTCCTTTATTCAACTACTGTTTCTTGTAATAATAAAAATCTCAAAATAGTCACATTTCTCCTCTTGTTTTGATTAAAATAATTTTCTGGGGCAAAACAAACTCGAGCTAAAGTACATGGAAAAAAGACTGTGTACAAGTACTTTAAAGATACTCATTATACTGCGCCCTATTGTACAGTACTACAACACAGTACTACAATACAGTACTACTATTAAGTACTACAACACAGTACAACAACATAATACTACAATACAGTACTACAACACAGTACTACAATACAGTACTACAACACAATACGACAATACAGCACTACTATAAAGTACTACAACACAGCACTACAATACAGCACTACTATAAAGTACTACAACACAGTACAACAACATAGTACTACAATACAGTATCACAACACAGTACTACTATAAAGTACTACAACACAGTACTACAATACAGTACTACGATACAGTACTACAACACAATACGACACTACAGCACTACTATAAAGTACTACTATAAAGTACTACTATAAAGTACTACAACACAGTACAACAACATAGTACTACAATACAGTACTACGATACAGTACTACTATAAAGTACTACAACACAGTATCACAACACAGTATCACAGCACAGTATCACAACACAGTACTACTATAAAGTACTACTATAAAGTACTACTATAAAGTACTACTATAAAGTACTAGCAGCAGAAAGGTCCAGGCTGGAGGTCTGATCTGACTCTGGTTCAAGGTTGAGTTTGTATCGACCGGAGCTCAGGGGTTTGATCGACCGTCTGGGTATCGATCAGGAGCAGAGGCAGGTGCAGAGGCAGGGGCAGGGGCAAGTGCAGGGGCAGGTGAGGGGCAGGTGCAGGGGCAGGTGCAGAGGCAGGTGCAGAGACAGGTGCAGAGGCAGGGGCAGGTGCAGGGGCAGGTGCTGAGGCAGAGGCAGGGGCAGAGGCAGGGGCAGAGGCAGGTGCAGAGGCAGGTGCAGGGGCAGAGGCAGGTGCACGGGCAGGTGCAGAGGCAGGTGCAGGGGCAGGTGCAGGGGCAGAGGCAGGGGCAGGTGCAGGTGCTGAGGCAGGGGCAGGTGCAGAGGCAGAGGCAGGGGCAGAGGCAGGGGCAGGGGCAGAGGCAGGTGCAGAGGCAGGTGCAGAGGCAGGTTCAGGTGCAGGTGCAGAGGCAGGTGCAGAGGCAGGGGCAGAGGCAGGTGCTGAGGGAGACGAGGGGATGATCTGGAAATCTATCTGAAATGAGTGGGCTTGAGAGTGGTGTCGATAGGAGAGATCAGAGGTGCTGCTGCTGCTGTGGATCTGGGTAAAAGTCTGTGGTTATGGGTCGGTTTAGGTCAGTTATGGGTCAGTTATGGGCTGGTTAAGGTCGGTTATGGGTCGGTTTAGGTCGGTTATGGGTCGGTTTAGGTCAGTTATGGGTCGTTTAGGTCGGTTATGGGTCGGTTTAGGTCAGTTATGGGCCGGTTTAGGTCGGTTATGGGTCGGTTTAGGTCAGTTATGGGCCGGTTTAGGTCAGTTATGGGTCGTTTAGGTCAGTTATGGGTCGGTTTAGGTCAGTTATGGGTCGTTTAGGTCAGTTATGGGTCGGTTTAGGTCAGTTTAGGTCAGTTATGGGCCGGTTTAGGTCAGTTATGGGCCAGATTAGGTCGGTTATGGGTCGGTTTAGGTCAGTTATGGGCCGGTTTAGATCAGTTATGGGCCGGTTTAGGTCGGTTATGGGTCGGTTTAGGTCAGTTATGAGCCGGTTTAGGACTCAGTTATGGGTCGGTTTAGGTCGGTTATGGGCCGGTTTAGGTCGGTTATGGGTCGGTTTAGGTCAGTTATGGGCCGGTTTAGATCAGTTATGGGCCGGTTTAGGTCGGTTATGGGTCGGTTTAGGTCAGTTATGGGCCGGTTTAGGTCAGTTATGGGCCGGTTTAGGTCGGTTATGGGTCGGTTTAGGTCAGTTATGGGCCGGTTTAGATCAGTTATGGGTCAGTTTAGGTCGGTTATGGGCCGGTTTAGGTCGGTTATGGGTCGGTTTAGGTCGGTTATGGGCCGGTTTAGGTCAGTTATGGGTCGGTTTAGGTCAGTTATGGGCCGGTTTAGGTCAGTTATGGGTCGGTTTAGGTCAGTTATGGGTCAGTTTAGGTCGGTTATGGGCCGGTTTAGGTCGGTTATGGGTCGGTTTAGGTCGGTTATGGGCCGGTTTAGGTCGGTTATGGGTCGGTTTAGGTCAGTTATGGGTCGGTTTAGGTCAGTTATGGGCCGGTTTAGGTCAGTTATGGGTCGGTTTAGGTCAGTTATGGGCCGGTTTAGGTCAGTTATGGGCCGGTTTAGGTCGGTTATGGGCCGGTTTAGGTCAGTTATGGGCCGGTTTAGGTCAGTTATGGGCCGGTTTAGGTCAGTTATGGGTCGGTTTAGGTCAGTTATGGGCCGGTTTAGGTCGGTTATGGGTCGGTTTAGGTCGGTTATGGGTCGGTTTAGGTCAGTTATGGGTCGGTTTAGGTCAGTTATGGGTCGGTTTAGGTCGGTTATGGGTCGGTTTAGGTCGGTTATGGGCCGGTTTAGGTCAGTTATGGGCCGGTTTAGGTCGGTTATGGGTCGGTTTAGGTCAGTTATGGGTCGGTTTAGGTCAGTTATGGGTTGTTTCATTTAAACCCGGGTTAAATCAGGGTTTAATCTGGTTTAGACGGAGTTAAGACGTGTTTCTGATGGTGAAGTTGGGTTTAGTTTCTCTTTTAGACTTGATGTATTCGAGCTTTGATTTCATCTGTGATTTTGGAGGACTCTGGTACTAGTTCCGGGTCCTAGTTTTAGTTACTAGTGTTTATTATTATCCTATTCCCGTCCTCCGCTGTTACCAACCTGTTCAGTACTACTTTTCAGTACTAGTTCCAATACTATTTTTTGGGTACTACTTTGTGAAGTTTTTTGGGCAGTAGTTTTCGATTCTTCTTTTTTTGGTACTTGTTTTCTGGACTCGTTTCTGATACTAGTTTTCAGCAGTAGTTTTCAGCACTACTTTTTGGTTTTACCTTTTGGTTATAGTTTTAATTTGAATTATTAGTTTTCAGTAGTTTTTGGTACCAGTGTTTTGAAGTAGTTTTTGGCACTTGTTTTCATTCTTATTTTTCCTATTTTTTTTATTTTTAGTTTTCAGTACTACTGTGACCTAGTTTTCAGTACTAGTTTAATACAATTTTTGTTTTTTTTAATTCTACTTTCTGGTACTATTTTTCTGTACTAGTTTTTGATACTAGTTTTTGGTAGTAGTTTTTGGTAGTAGTTTTCAGCACTACTTTTTGAAAGTAATTTTTGGTAATAATTTTAATAGTTTTCAGTAGTTTTTGGTACTAGTATTTGGTACCAGTTTTTAAGGAGATCTTGGTACTAGTTTTCATTCCCGTTTCTCATGTCAAGTCTTGATTTTGAGTCTGGTACTAGTTCTGGGTACGAGTTTTTAAAGTAGTTTTTGGCAATAATTTTAAGAGTTTTCAGTAGTATTTTTCTGTACTGGGTTTTTGATACTAGTTTTTAGCACCAGTTCTACGTTTTAGTTTTCAGGAGTAGATTTTGGCACTAATTTTTGGTACTAGTTTTCTGTAGTTTTTGGTACTACTTTTAGGTAGTAGATTTTAGTACTAGTTTTCAGTACTAGTTTTCGGTAACAGTTTTTGGTACTACTTTTTATTCTTGTTTTTCTCATGTAGTCAAGTCAAATTTTCTCTACTACTACTGCTACTACTACATACTACAACTACATACTACTACTAACATTCTGAGTTGCCAGTTTGGGCCAAAGTTTCCTGCAGCGTTTCTTTTTCGTGCCATTTTTTGTTTGGTGCCTTTGAGCCAGACATTCCCAGGGACAGCGGCTCCGCTCCGGCTCTGGCTCCGGCTCCGAAGTGCGGGAGCCGAACAAAGAGGGAAAACCGCAGAAAAAGGCCGGAGGAGCCCGCGGGAATCTGCAAAGGCCAGTTCCAACGTGCCTGTTCACGTCCCCTAAAACATGCAGCGGCGAGCGGGAGAAAGGGGTTTCTATGGAAAAGAAATGTAAACAACCTGGGATATTACCCGCCTGTAGGGCTGGGACCTTTACATTCTCACTACTGTTTACTGTACAAGTTTTGGTGCAACTTTTTGGTACTATTTCTCACTACTTGCTTTTTATAGTAGCTTTTGGTGCTACTTTTTGACACTACTTTGTTTTTGGTTGTAGATTTTACTTGTAGTTTTATTTTGCTAGTTTTCAGTAGTTTTATGTACTTGTTGTCACTCGTTTTTGGCATTAGATCTTTTTCGGTACCAGATTTTTGGTACAAGTTTTCAGTACTAGTTTTTTATGCTAGTTTTTGCTACTAGTTTTCGGTAGTTTTTGGTACTACTTTTTGGTTGTAGATTTTACTTCTAGTTTTAATTGCAAGTTTTCTGCAGTTTTTGTTACTTGTCGGCACTTGTTTTTGGTATTACACTGTATAAAAGGCTATTCAAAATAAGAAAAAAACACCAATTTTGAGGTTAAAATGCCCCATTTTAAGTGAAATTTTCTGCCAGTGCAGTAAGAAATTTTCACTTACCAAGTTTTCTTAAAACAAGACGAAATACGAATCTTGTTCTAAGAAGAAAACACGAGTTTCAAGTATTTATGGCAAGATTTTTCCCCTTATTGGTTTGAGGAGGAAGTTAAAGAGGCTTAACCTGGACTGAGTTAAGATAAAAAGTGCTTAGAATAAGTTGTAATATCGAGATAAGATAAATCAGGATGAAATATCTTGAAACAAGTAAAAAAAAAAATCTTAAAATTGACCTTTTAAGATGAATCTGCTTAATTCAAGTTTAACTATGCTAGAAAATCCTTTTTTGTAGTGTAGATCTTAGTACTAGTTTTCAGTACTAGTTTTTGGTACCAGATTTTTGGTGCAAATTTTTAGTACTAACTGATGATACTATTTTTGAGTATTAGTTTTCAGTTCTTTGGGATATTACCCGTCATTAGGGCTGGGACATTTACATTTTCACTACTGTTTACTGTACAAGTTTGCTGCAACTTTTTGGTACTATTTCTCAGTACTAGCTTTTTATACTAGCTTTCAGTAGTTTTGGCACTACTTTTTGACACTAGTTTTCGGTACTAGATTTGTTGTACAAGTTTTCACTGTAAGTTTTTGGTACTAATTTATGATGCTACTTTTTAGTACTAGTTTTCGGTACTTTGGGCTATTACCCGTCTTTAGGGTTTGGGACCTTTACATTTGCACCATTTGTTTACTGTACTAGTTTTTGGTTCTAAGTTTTGGTACTAGTTTTTGCTGTAACTTTTTATTACTAGTTTTCAGTACTAGTTTTTATGCTAGTTTTTGCTACTAGTTTTCTGTAGTTTTTGGTACTACTTATTGGCATTACTTTTGGGTACTCGTTTTTGGTAGTAGATTTTACTTCTTGTTTTAATTGCTAGTTTTCGGTAATACTTTTTGGCACTACTTTTTGGTAAGTTTTCTGTGCAAGTTTACAATGCAAATTTACGATACTACTTTTTAGTTCTTTCTAGTTCTTTTTGGTACTAGTTTTTGGTACTTTGGGCTATTACCTGTCTTAAGGGTTGTGTACCTTTACATTTTTGGTACTAAGTTTTGGTACTAGTTTTCGTTACAACTTTTTGGTAATAGTTCTCAGTACTAGCTTTTTATACTAGTTTTTGTTAATTTTTGGAAGTACTTTTCGGTACTAGTTCTGGGTACTAGTTTTTGGTACTAGTTTTTGGTAGTAGATTTTACTTCTAGTTTTAATTGCTAGTTTCTGGTACTTATTGGTACTAGATTTTAGTACTAGTGCTCAGTGCTACTTTTCAGTACAAATTTTTGGTTCTAGATTTCAACACTTGATTTTGGTACTAGTTTTCAGTACTAGTTTTTAATACTAGATTTTTAGTAATAGTTTTCAGAACAATTTTTTGGAACTAATTTTCATACTAGTTTTCAGTACTAGGTAATGGTACTATTATTTCTACTAGTTTTTGGTACAAGTTTTTGGTACAAGTTTTTTCATACTGCTTTTTTGTACTAGTTTTCAATACTAGTTTTTAATACTAGATTTTGAGTACTAGTTTTCAGTACTAGTTTTCGGTACTAATTTTTATATGAGTACTAAGTAATGAATGGTACTATTACTTATACTGTTTTTTTGGTACAAGTTTTTGATACTTTTTAACTTTTTAGTACTGCTTTTTGGTACTAATTTATGATACTACCTTTTAGTACTAGTTTTTTTTTATACTAGTTTCCAGCACTAGTATTGACGGGTACCTGACCTAGTTTAAGGAAAAAGTACCTGAGTTATACTTTTTTTTTTTGGTATCTGTTGCTGTATTTACAAAACTTTTCATTCGTCACTGTTTCCAAAAAGAAAAGGTGATTACTTCCTTCTTATTCTTTTTTTTTTTACAACCAGATAAAGGTGTAAAAACTACAGTTTGTTTTCATTCGGGGAACACAAAAACACAGGACACACACACACACACACACACACACACACACACACACACACACTCACACACTCACACACTCACACACTCACACACACACACACACACACACACACACACACACACACACACACACACACACACACACTGGCCTTTCCCAACAACAGCTCACTTCCTGTTTGAGCCGAACATGTGACCAAACAAACCCGCCCCTTTTTCTGTCGCCGTGGCGTTAAAAGTAAACAACACCAAACCCTTTAAACAACACTGAACTCTCTTTGACTCTTTCTGCAGCAGCTGTGGACAAAAGTGCCACAGCTGCCGCCATAACCCCGGGAAACACAACACCGCAAACACGATTAAGAACGGAGCAAACGAACCGTCGTTCTACTGCGACTGTTACTGCAAAATACTAATAAAATACTACGAATACTGCAGCGTGGAGCGAAAGAACGTCACACACTCGTCCGTTCATTCAGCCAGAAAAGTCACGCTGTCGTTATGTGTTGAAATGTGCGTCGTGTTGGATTTATCGCCTTTATTTCTCTTTATTTTTTATTTGTGGCACTAATATGTTCATCTGCAGGAGGAACGACAGAACGTGATCTTCTGTTTCTTTACACTGAGAACGATTTGTACGAAAAGAAAGAGAAGAGAGGGAAGAGACAGAGAGACGGGGAGGAGAGAAGAGACGGGAGAGAGAAAAGAGAAGGAGAGAGAGAAGAGACAGGAGAAAGAAGAGAAGGTGAGAGAAGAAAGATGAGAGAGAAAAGAGAAGGAGAGATAATAGGGAGAGAAGGGAAAGAGAGAAGAGACACAGAGCGAGAAGAGTGACGGAGAGAAAAGAGGGAGGGAAAGAAAAAAGAGAGAGAAAAGAGACAGAGAGAGGAGAGAGAAAGGAGAAAGAGAAGGAGATAGAAGAAGAAAGGGGAAGAAGGAAGAGAAGAGAAAGAAGAGGAGAGAGAGAAGATAAACACAGATAGAGAAGGACGGAGGGAGAGAGAAGGAGAAAGAAGAGAGAGGTAGAGAGAAGGGAGAGAAAAATGAGAAGAAAAGAGACGGCAAGAGAGGGAGGGATTAAGGAGAGAGAGAGGGGAACAGAGAAGAAACAGGAGAGAGAAGAAGAGAGGAGAATAGGAGAGAAGAGGGAGAAGAGAGATCGAGAAAAGAGGAGATAGAAGAAGAGAGGGGAAGAGGGAAGAGGGGGAGAAGACAGAGAGAAGAGAGACACAGAGAAAGAAGAGTGACAGAGAGAAGAGAAGGAGGGAGGGAGGGAGGGAGAGAGAGAGAAGGGAAAGAAAAAAGAGACAGAGAGAGAGGTAGAGATTAAGGAGAGAGAGAGGAAGAGGGAAGAGATGCGAGAAAGAAAAGAGAGGAAAAGAAGAAATGAAGAGAGAAAAGAGAAGGAGAATGAAGAGAGAGGGGAAGAGGGAAGAGAAGAGAGAAGAGAAGGAGGGAGGGAGAGAGAAGGAGAGAGAGGAAGAGATAGAAAAGAAGAGAGATGTAGAGAAGAGAGAGAAAAAGAGAGAAAAGAGATGGAGAGAGACTAGAAGAGGGAGAGAGAAGAGAGAGGGAAGAGTGAAAGGGAGAGACAGGGAAGAAGAAACGGGAGAGAGGGAGAGAGAAGAGATGGAGGGAAAGAAAAAAGAGAGAGAAAAGAGACAGAGAGACGGAGAGAGAGGAGAGAGAAAGGAGAAAGAGAAGGAGATAGAAGAAGAAAGGGGAAGAAGGAAGAGAAGAGAAAGAAGAGGAGAGAGAGAAGATAAACACAGAGAGAGAAGGACGGAGGGAGAGAGAAGGAGAAAGAAGAGAGAGGTAGAGAGAAGGGAGAGAAGAACGAGAAGAAAAGAGACGGCAAGAGAGGGAGGGATTAAGGAGAGAGAGAGGGGAACAGAGAAGAAACAGGAGAGAGAAGAAGAGAGGAGAATAGGAGAGAAGAGGGAGAAGAGAGAGAAGACTGAGGGAGGGAGAAGAGAGATCGAGAAAAGAGAAGGAGATAGAAGAAGAGAGGGGAAGAGGGAAGAGACGGGAGAAAGAAGAGGGGGAGAAGACTGAGAGAGAAGAGAGACACAGAGAAAGAAGAGTGACAGAGAGAAGAGAAGGAGGGAGGGAGAGAGAAGGGAGAGAAAAAAGAGACAGAGAGAGAGAGGTAGAGATTAAGGAGAGAGAGAGGAAGAGGGAAGAGATGCGAGAAAGAAAAGAGAGGGAGAGAAGAAATGAAGAGAGGAAAGAGAAGGAGAATGAAGAGAGAGGGGAAGAGGGAAGAGAAGAGAGAAAGAGAGAAGAGGAGGAGGGAGGGAGAGGGAGAGAGAGGAAGAGATAGAAAAGAAGAGAGATGTAGAGAAGAGAGAGAAAAAGAGAGAAAAGAGATGGAGAGAGACTAGAAGAGGGAGAGAGAAGAGAGAGGGAAGAGTGAAAGGGAGAGACAGGGAAGAAGAAGAAACGGGAGAGAGGGAGAGAGAAGAGATGGAGGGAAAGAGAAGCTGGATTCAGATTACAGCAAAATCTTGAACTTTGCCCCGAGATATAACTTTAGGAACTTGGAAAGATGGAGAGATACAGAAAGAAAGAAACGATAAACGAATAAAAGAATCCCGTGCATTTCAGAACACGTCTGCAGAGATCTGAACGACACAGACGACTTTTCATTCACGTGAATTTATGCGACAGAACGACCCAAACCAGAGACCGTAAAGAAAAATATCCACGTGGAAATAATGAGCCACGAACAAACGAACAAAGGGAAAAAACCTCGAGCTCCAAAGACGGAGCGAAAAATCTTAAATCCAGGAGCGAAAGAGAGAGAGAAAGTGGGATTAGAGACGAGGGACGAACTAGATCGATACGAGGGAGACGAGGAAATGAGAGAAATGCGAAAGAGAAAGTGTAAAGTGAGAGTAAAGACGAGGGATTTACATGTTAACTCTGGGGAAAGGCGGGTGGAGGGCGTACGAACAAAGAGTGTGGACACAAACTGCCCCGTCTGAATTAGGGCACTTGTGTATTCAGACATTTTCACGCTAAACAAAGCTTTGGCCCGGCGTGATCTCAAAGCTGCAGCTCTGCGTTTAGGGCCCCGCAGTGTGACAAACGGCCCCCGGCGCTGATCCTACCGAGTTTACGACGCTTGGACAATGAGACGACGTAAAATCGATGTTTGCAGTGCGTTCGGCGGGTGGGGGGTGGACAGGGACCACACCGGAGGCCAGACGGGCGCAAAGGGGCCGGAGAAGCGACGTTTCCAGTGACCCGCCCGTCGCAGTGACCGACTCGTGCGGACGGAACGGCGTCAAACCGAGATACGGGAGGGTTAATTAAGGAGAAGTCGTTATAAAGTGTTACCGGAGTGATCAGAGAACTCAGGTTATTTTCCACTTGTCCTGTGATTTTTTTTCTTCTGTGATTTGTTATTTGCCGTCATTGGTGATTTGTCCTGTGATTTGTCCCCTGACTTGTATTTTGTTCTGTCATTTGATTTATCCTGTGATTTCTCCTGTCATTTGATTTATCCTGTGATTTATCCTGTGATTTGTCCTGTGATTTGTCCTGTGATTTATCCTGTGATTTATCCTGTGATTTGTCCTGTGATTTGTCCTGTGATTTATCCTGTGATTTATCCTGTGATTTGTCCTGTGATTTATCCTGTGATTTATCCTGTGATTTGTCCTGTGATTTATCCTGTGATTTCTCCTGTCATTTGATTTATCCTGTGATTTATCCTGTGATTTATCCTGTGATTTGTCCTGTGATTTATCCTGTGATTTGTCCTGTGATTTGTCCTGTGATTTGTCTTGTGATGTGTGATTTCTCCTGTCCTGTGATTTATCCTGTGATTTATCCTGTCATTTGATTTATCCTGTGATTTGTCCTGTGATTTGTGATTTCTCATGTCATTTGATTTATCCTGTGATTTTTCCTGTGATTTGATTTATCCTGTCATTTGTGATTTGTTTCGTGATTTGTAATCTGTTCTGTGATCTGTAATTTGTCATGTGATCTTTAAGTTGTCTTGTGAGTTGTCCCGTGATGTGTAATTTGTCCTGTGATTTGTCCTGTGATTTATAATTTATCCTGTAATTTGTCTTGTAATTTGTCCCGTGATTTGTTATTAGCCCTGTGATCTGTAATTTGTCCTGTGATTTGTGATTTGCCCTGGGATTTTTCCTATGCTTTTTCCTGTGATATTTTTCTGTGATTTGTCCCGTGAGTTGTAATTTGTCCTGTGATTTTTCTGTGGTTTATGATTCGTCCTGTGATTTGTGATTTCTCCCATGATTTGTAATTTGTCCCACGATTTGTCTCGTGATTTGTCCTGAGACTTTTCCTATGATATGTTTCTATGATTTGTGATTGGTCCTGTGATATTTTTCTGTGGTGATTTTTCCTGTGACTTGTCCTGTGATATTTTTCTGTGATCAGTCCTGTGATTTGTCCTCTTCCCGCTCCGATCTGCTCCTCTGAACCTTCCTGGGAAACTGTGGGAAAGTCGCTCATGGATCAAAGCGAGAACTCAGATTTATATAACGAGGAGGGAGGAACTTTCTTTTTACAACGTCCGAACAACTGTCCACGTCTCCCCGGATTCCCCCTGTGATTTGTGATTCGCCCTGTGATTTGTGATTTGCGATTCGTCCCTGCTCGCCCGAACGTTCCCGGGAAACGGTGGGAAAGTCGCTGGCGGATCAAAGCGCTCGTTAGTGGAACATCTCCAGGTCTGAGGATTCGGCGAAAGACAAAAGAGACGAGGGCGAGTCTGTCGGGTCTGAACAGGAGGAGGACGAGCGTGAGCGTGGGTGGTCCTCCCGAAAAAAAACCAACACCACCACAACCGGCGTTTGTCCAAGTCGATCAATTAGAGAAGAAAGAGAAAAGAGAGGGAAGGGAAAAAGACAGAGAGAAAGAAACAGCAGGCTCACAAACAACACCGTTTGTCCAAGTCAATATCAATTAGAGAAGAAAGAGAGAAGAGAGACGGAGGGAGAGAGGAGAACGGGAAGGAGAGAAAAGAGGGAAAGAAAGAGAGGGATGGGGAGACGAGGGGGAGAGAGAAGAGGGAGGGAGAAAAGAGTGGGAGAAGAGAAAGAAGAAAGGGAGGGAGAAAAAGGAAGGGAGAGAAAAGAGGGAGAAAAGAGAGAGAAGAAAAAGAAGAGAGGGATGGGGAGAAAGGGAGGGAGAGAGAGGGGAGAGAGAGAAGAGGGACGGAGACGAGAGAGAAAAGAGCAGGAGAAGAGAGGAAGAAGAGAGAGACAGGGAGAGAAAAGAGAAAGAAGAGAGGAAGAGAGAGAAGAGAGAGGAGGAAGGAGAGAGGAAGAGAAGAGATAGAAAAGAGGGAGAAAAGAAGGAAGAGAGGGAGGGGGAAATGAAAGGAAGGGCGAGAGAAAAATGAGGGAGAGAGAGATGGAGAAAGAAGAGAAAGACACAGTTTGTGGAAATTTATCAATTAGAGAAGAACGAGAGGAGAGAGGGAGGGAGAGAGGAGAGAGAGAGAAGAGAGAGGAGGAGGGGGAGGGTTCTTTTTGGCCTTGGATAGACGGATGAATGGAGAGACAGAAACGATAAACAAATAGAAAAATCCCGTTCCCTTCAGAAGAGGTTTAATTTATGCAACAAAACAACTGAGACTAAAGACGGGAATTAAAAAGATCTACGTGGAAAAGATGAACTACGAACGAATGAACGAATGAATGAACGAGTTAATTAAAAGAACGAATGAACGCAGAAACCTTGAGCCACAAAGAACGAGAAATCTGAAATCCAGGAGAGAAAGAGAAAGAGAGAAAGAGAAAGAGAGTGAGTGAGGGTGAATGCGACAAACCAGATGAATACGAGAGAGAGGAAAGAGAGAGGGATGGTGAAAGGAAGAAGAGAGAAAGTAGGAGGAGAGACGAGGGACAAATTAGACGAATACAAGAGAAAGTACAGCGAAAGAGAGGGTGAGGAGAGAGAGAAAGGGAAAAGAGAGAGAGAAAAGAGGAGAGAGAGAGACAGAGGGAGAGGGAAGAAAGGAGACAAAGAGGAGAGGAAAAGGAGAGAGGACAGAGAGAGAGAAAGGGAAGGGAGAGAGAGAGAGAAAGAAAGAGGAGAGAGGAGAAAATGAGAAAGAGGAGAGAGAAAGAAAGAGGAGAGAACAAAAGAGGAGAGAAAGAGGAGGGAGAGAGAGAAAGAGGAGAGAAAGAGGAAAGGAGAGAGAGAAAGAGAGAGGAGAGAAAGAGAAGAGAAAGAGAAAGAGGAGAGAGAGAGAGAAAGAGGACAGAAAGAACGAGGAGAGAAAGAGGAGAGAAAGAGAGAGAGAAAGAGAGACAAAAAGAAAGGCGAGAGAGAAAAAGAGAGAAAGACAGAGAAAGAGAAGAGAGAAAGAAAGAGGAGAGAGAAAGAAAGAGAGAGAAAGAGGAGGGAGAGAGAGAAAGAGGAGAGAAAGAGGAAAGAGGAGAGAAAGAACAAGGAGAGAAAGAGGAGAGAAAGAGGAAAGAGGAGAGAGAGAAAGAGGAGAGAAAGAACAAGGAGAGAAAGAGGAGAGAAACAGAGAGAAAGAGGAGAGAGAGACAAAAAGAAAGGTGAGAGAGAAAAAGAGAGAAAGACAGAGAAAGAGAAGAGAGAAAGAAAGAGGAGAGAGAAAGAAAGAGAGAGAAAGAGGAGGGAGAGAGAGAAAGAGGAGAGAAAGAGGAAAGAGGAGAGAAAGAACAAGGAGAGAAAGAGGAGAGAAAGAGGAAAGAGGAGAGAGAGAAAGAGGAGAGAAAGAACAAGGAGAGAAAGAGGAGAGAAACAGAGAGAAAGAGGAGAGAGAGACAAAAAGAAAGGTGAGAGAGAAAAAGAGAGAAAGACAGAGAAAGAGGAGAGAATGAGAAAGGGAAGAGAGAGAAAAAGAAGGGAGAAAGACAGTGAAATAAAAAGAGGAGAATGGACAAAACTAGAAAACTAGATGAACAGAAGATAGAGAAAAGAGAGGAAAAGAGAGAAAGAGAAGATAGAGTGAAAGTTGAAGTCAAATTTTATTTTCATTTCACTGATATTTGCAGCTCCGTTTAAAAACATCCAGAAAATTCTCAGAAAATTTACAGAATTAATCCTAAAGCGTGAAATATATAAATATGTATAAATATATATGTATATAAGTGTATATGAGTGTATATAAGTGTATATAAGTGTATATAAGTGTATATAAGTGTATATAAGTGTATATAAATGTATATAAGTGTATATAAGTGTATATAAATGTATATAAGTGTATATAAGTGTATATAAGTGTATATGAGTGTATATAAGTGTATATAAGTGTATATAAGTGTATATAAGTGTATATAAGTGTATATAAATGTATATAAGTGTATATAAATGTATATAAGTGTATATAAGTGTATATAAATATATATAAGTGTATATAAGTGTATATAAGTGTATATATGTGTATATAAGTGTATATAAGTGTATATATGTGTATATATGTGTATATAAGTGTATAAGTGTATATAAGTGTATATAAGTGTATATAAGTGTATATAAGTGTATATATGTGTATATAAGTGTATATAAGTGTATATAAGTGTATATAAGTGTATATATGTGTATATAAGTGTATATAAGTGTATATAAGTGTATATATGTGTATATAAGTGTATATAAGTGTATATAAGTGTATATAAGTGTATATATAAGTGTATATATCAGTGTATATATAGGTGTATATATAAGTGTATATATAGGTGTATATATAGGTGTATATATAAGTGTATATATAGGTGTATATATAAGTGTATATATAAGTGTATATAAGTGTATATATAGGTGTATATATAAGTGTATATATAAGTGTATATATAGGTGTATATATAAGTGTATATAAGTGTATATAAGTGTATATAAGTGTATATAAGTGTATATATGTGTATATAAGTGTATATAAGTGTATATAAATGTATATAAGTGTATATAAGTGTATATAAATATATATAAGTGTATATAAGTGTATATAAGTGTATATATGTGTATATAAGTGTATATAAGTGTATATATGTGTATATATGTGTATATAAGTGTATAAGTGTATATAAGTGTATATAAGTGTATATAAGTGTATATAAGTGTATATATGTGTATATAAGTGTATATAAGTGTATATAAGTGTATATAAGTGTATATATGTGTATATAAGTGTATATAAGTGTATATAAGTGTATATATGTGTATATAAGTGTATATAAGTGTATATATGTGTATATAAGTGTATATAAGTGTATATAAGTGTATATAAGTGTATATAAGTGTATATATGTGTATATAAGTGTATATAAGTGTATATATGTGTATATAAGTGTATATAAGTGTATATATGTGTATATAAGTGTATATATGTGTATATAAGTGTATATAAGTGTATATAAGTGTATATAAGTGTATATAAGTGTATATAAGTGTATATAAGTGTATATATGTGTATATAAGTGTATATAAGTGTATATAAGTGTATATATGTGTATATAAGTGTATAAGTGTATATAAGTGTATATAAGTGTATATTTGTGTTTATGTGTTTATACGTTTGTATAAGTGGAAATAATGAGGAGCGAAAGTAAAAACCTTGAGCTGCAAAGAGAAAAATCTGAAATCTCGTTACAGAAAATATTTGAATTTCACATTTGTGCAGCGATGAAAGAGACAAGAGACTGAGGAGGAAGTGATTCAAGACGAACACACCGGTCAGACAGAACGACAGAACGAAAGAGAAGAAAGAAGAAAGAGGGAGAGAGACTAGAGCTCTTCTGTTTATCGCCCGAGATGTTTGAGAACAAAACCCAGAGCAGAGGAAGAAAGTAAAAAAGACTTGAAGAGAATGATCTTATTTCAGCATAAACATCTACAGTTTACACCAGATGCCCTCCCTGTTCTCAGCTCTAATGTCCTGCTCCATTATCGTTTAAGAGAAGAAAAGGTTCATCGTGATTAATCACATGCTGAACTGCATGTTTAAAATTGTGTTATTTTGCATTTCAAGTTTTAAAGCCATAACATGAAGCAGTTCTATGTGTTACTTGTTCTTTTCTTTGCCGTGTTTATCACAGGTCTGAAGTGGAGGTTTGGTCTGAGGCTCTTGGCTGTGGCTCCGGTCGCTGCTCCGGGAGGTTTAGCTTTAACTTAGGGCCTTTTTACACCGATAGTTCGATTATTTGGTCCACACCAGGAAATAACATTATTATTATGCAGCCTACAGGCTCCAGTCTGGTCCTTTCACCAAACTAACCAAAACTGGTCTGACTGACGTTTCATCAGTTTATCCAGGATCCGCCCATTTTGGGGCCCGACGTTCCCGAACCTCTGATCTACAACTGTGTACAGAACTCACTGCACCTGAGCCGGAGCAGAAGCTCTGGGTTCAGTCACAGCGATAAAGACTCGAGCTTCACCGCAGAGAACAGCCCTCAGGACCCGGGGCCCCTCAGGACCCGGGGCCCCTCAGGACCCGGGGCCCCTCAGGACCCGGGGCCCCTCAGGATGGACCTGGGGCCCCTCAGGACGGGCCGGGGGCCATGGTCCTTGGTCTTGTTCCATCCTTCAAGACCAGTGCTCTGGACTGGGGCAGAGCAGTTCTGTCCTCTGTGTGTTGGATTCGTGCGGCGAAAGTGATAACGCACCGAGGACCACAGGCCCGGGCCGAGGACCACAGGCCCGGGCCGAGGACCACAGGCCCGGGCCGAGGACCACAGGCCCGGGCCGAGGACCACAGGTCCAGGATGTGGACCACAGGTCCGGGCTGCTCTGGTTCTCCGTGCACCGAACACTTCCTGCTCCAACTCATCTGAGCCTGAACCAGAGCTGAGCATCGGGTGAGAAGAGACAAAAGGCTGGAGAACTTTAATCACCACTAAAAAAATTATCGCATTAAGGACTGAATTAATCTAATCGCGATTAACGCGTTAACGTTGACAGACCTAATCTACAGTGTCTCACAAAAGTGAGTTCACCCCTCACACTTCTGCAAACACTTCATGAAACCTTTTCATGGGACAAACTGACGAAATGACACTTTTGTACAGTGTAAAGTCGTCCATGTGCAGTTTGTATAACTGTGTAAATTTACTGTCCCGTTAAAATAACTCGACCCACAGTCATTAATGTCTAAACCGCTGGCATCAAAAGTGAATCCACCCCTAAGTGCAAATGTCCAAACTGGGCCCAGTGTCAATATTTTGTGTGGTCATTATTTTCCAGCTCTGCTTTAATCCTCTTGGGCCTGGAGTCCACCAGAGCTTCACAGGTTCCACTGGGATCCTGGTCCACTGCTCCATGACGACATCACAGAGCTGCTGGATGTTAGAAACCTTATGCTCCTCGACCGTCCATTAGAGGCCCCACAGAAGCTCAGTGGGTTTAGGTCTGGGGACATGCTCCATCACCTTCAGCCTCAGCTTCTTTAGAGCGGCACTGGTCGCCCTGGAGGTGTGTTTGGGGTCGTTATCCTGTTGGAAAACTGCCCTGCGAACCAGTTTCTGAAGGGAGAGGACCATGCTCTGCTTCAGTATGTCAAAGTACATGAGGCATTCATGGTTCCCTCAATGATCTGTAGCTCCCCAGTGCCGGCAGCATCATGCAGCCCCAGACCATGACACTCCCACCTCCATGTTTAGGCAAGACACACCGGCCTTTGTCCTCCTCACCTGGCTGCCTCCACACACGCTTGAAAACCACCATCTGAACCAAACAGGTTTATCTTGGTCTCCTCAGAGCACAGGACCTGCTTCCATAATCCAGGTCCTCAGTCTGCTTGTCTTTACCAAACTGTTTGCTGTTTCTTGTGCTTCATCTTCAGAAGAGGTTTCCTTCTGGGACATGTAGACCATTTGTATCCAGTGTGTGGCGTCTGAGCACTGACAGACTGACCCTCCACCCCCTCAACCTCTGCTCCGGCTCATACGTCCATTTCCCAAAGACACATGTGGATATGACGCTGAGCACGAGAACTCAACTCCTCTGGTCGACCATGACGAGAACTGTTCTGAGTGGAACCTGTGCTGTTAAGTCTCTGTTTGGTCCTGGCCTCGTGCTGCAGCTCAGCTTCAGGGTGTTGGGATCTTCTTGTAGCCCAGACCGTCTTTATGTAGAGCAACAACTGTTTTTTTTCCGGATTCTCAGAGAGTTCTTTGCAGTGAGGAGCCATGTTGAACTTCCAGTGCCCAGTATGAGCGAGAGTGAGAACCAAAACACCAAATTTAACAAACCTGCTCCACTTACACCTGAGACCTTGTAACACGAACAAGTCACATGACACTGCGGAGGAAAAATGGCTGAATGGGCCCAGTTTGGACATTTGCACTTAGGGGTGGATTCACTTTTGATGCCAGCGGTTTAGACATTACTGACTGTGAGTTATTTTAACGAGACAGTAAATTTACACAGTTATACAAACTGCACATGGACGAGTTTACACTGTACAAAAGTGTCATTTCGTCAGTTTGTCCATGAAAAGGTGTTTGCAGAAGTGTGAGGGGTGAACTCACTTCTGTGAGATACTGGAGATATTTTTTGGTTATTCTTGGTCACACCACCTGACACCTGACTGTAGCCAATTCAGAGAGGAAAAGAGAGAGAGGAGAGAAGAGGAAAAGAGAGAGAGGAGAGAAGAGGAAAAGAGAGAGAGGAGAGAAGAGGAAAAGAGAGAGAGGAGAGAAGAGGAAAAGAGAGAGAGGAGAGAAGAGGAAAAGAGAGAGAGGAGAGAAGAGGAAAAGAGAGAGAGGAAAAGAGAGAGAGGAAAAGAGAGAGAGGAAAAGAGAGAGAGGAAAAGAGAGAGAGGAAAAGAGAGAGAGGAGAGAGGAAAAGAGAGAGGAAAAGAGAGAGAGGAAAAGAGAGAGAGGAGAGGAGAGAGAGGAGAGAAGAGGAAAAGAGAGAGGAAAAGAGAGAGAGGAAAAGAGAGAGGAGAGGAGAGAGAGGAGAGAAGAGGAAAAGAGAGAGGAAAAGAGAGAGAGGGAGAAGAGGAAAAGAGAGAGGAAAAGAGAGAGAGGAAAAGAGAGAGAGGAGAGAAGAGGAAAAGAGAGAGGAAAAGAGAGAGAGGAAAAGAGAGAGGAAAAGAGAGAGAGGAAAAGAGAGAGAGGAGAGGAGAGAGAGGAGAGAAGAGGAAAAGAGAGAGGAAAAGAGAGAGAGGAGAGAAGAGGAAAAGAGAGAGGAAAAGAGAGAGAGGAAAAGAGAGAGAGGAGAGAAGAGGAAAAGAGAGAGGAAAAGAGAGAGAGGAGAGAAGAGGAAAAGAGAGAGGAAAAGAGAGAGAGGAAAAGAGAGAGAGGAGAGAAGAGGAAAAGAGAGAGGAAAAGAGAGAGAGGAAAAGAGAGAGGAGAGAAGAGGAAAAGAGAGAGGAAAAGAGAGAGAGGAAAAGAGAGAGAGGAGAGGAGAGAGAGGAGAGAAGAGGAAAAGAGAGAGGAAAAGAGAGAGAGGAAAAGAGAGAGAGGAAAAGAGAGAGAGGAAAAGAGAGAGAGGAAAAGAGAGAGAGGAAAAGAGAGAGAGGAGAGAAGAGGAAAAGAGAGAGAGGAAAAGAGAGAGAGGAGAGAAGAGGAAAAGAGAGAGGAAAAGAGAGAGAGGAAAAGAGAGAGAGGAGAGAAGAGGAAAAGAGAGAGAGGAAAAGAGAGAGAGGAGAGAAGAGGAAAAGAGAGAGAGGAAAAGAGAGAGAGGAGAGAAGAGGAAAAGAGAGAGGAAAAGGGAGAGAGGAGAGAAGAGGAAAAGAGAGAGGAGAGAAGAGGAAAAGAGAGAGAGGAGAGAAGAGGAAAAGAGAGAGGAAAAGGGAGAGAGGAGAGAAGAGGAAAAGAGAGAGGAGAGAAGAGGAAAAGAGAGAGAGGAAAAGGGAGAGAGGAGAGAAGAGGAAAAGAGAGAGAGGAAAAGGGAGAGAGGAGAGAAGAGGAAAAGAGAGAGAGGAAAAGGGAGAGAGGAGAGAAGAGGAAAAGAGAGAGAGGAGAGGAGTAGATGGAGCACTTACATTTAGACCATGAAACACTCTACACTTTCATTTAGTCTGAGTGGAGGAGAGGAGGAGGGAGGGAAGGAAAGAGAGGAGAGAAAAGGAGGGAGGTGAAAAGAGAGATGAAGGGAAAGAGAGAGGAGGAGAAGAGAGGGGTGAAGGAGAGGAGGAGGAGAGAGGAAGAGATGGAGCAGCAGCTCTTATCGCTTACACCATCCAAACACTCCACACTTTCATTTAGTCTGAGTGGAGAAGAGACGGAGCGAGGGAGGGAGAAGAGAGGAGGGGAAGAGAGAGGATAGAGAGAAGGGAAAGAGAGGAGAGAGTAAGAGGAAGAGTGAGGAGGAGGGATGAAACTGAGGAGAAAAAGGAGGTGAATGGGGTGGAGAAAGGAACAGGAAAGAGAGAGAGAGGGAGATGAAGAGGAGAAAAGAGATACTAGACGAACAGATTAAAATGGAAAGATGAGAGAGAGAAAGGGGGAGAAATGAAGAGAGGGGGATGGAAAACAGAAGACAGAGAGAGGAGAGACGAAGAGAGAGCTAAAAGAGATGGCAAGATGAAGATGGGAAGATGAAAAAAAGAGGGACAGAGAGGAGAGAGAGAAAAAGGAGAGGAGGTCGTAAAAAGGACAAACCAGACGACCAGAAGATAGAGAGAGGAGAGAGAGAAGATCGAGAGAGCGAAAGAGAGGACAGAAATGGTGACGTGAAGAAAGGAGGAAGAAAAATGACGGGACAAACGAGACGAACAGAGAGAGAGAGGAAAGAGAAAGGAGGAGAAAAAAGAGAGACGCAGCAAAAAGAAGAGAGAAAAGGAGAGCAGGATGGAGAGAGCGGGACAGACGAGACGGTAAGAAGAGAGAGAGAGAAAGAGGAGAAGAAGAGAAGGCCTCGAATAACCCTGAGGCAGCAGATCTGTGTCCGGCCTAATGGAGACTTCACAGGAGCGAGGGATGAGGTCTAAAACAGGAAAGAGGAGAGGAGGGTTTAAACGAGTGGAGCCGCGATACTCCTCTTCTGACGGAGAGACAGAAAGAAGGAGAGAGAGGAGAGAAAGAGAACGGGAGAGAGAAACTAGAGAGAGGAGAGGAGAGAAAGAAAGAGGAGAGAGAAGAGAAAGAGAGAGGAGAGAGAGAAGAGAAAGAGGAGAGAAAGAGAGGAGAGAGAAGAGAAAGAGAGGAGAGAAAGGGAGGAGAGAAAGAGTGGAGAGAAGAGAGAGGAGAGAAAGAGGAGAGAAAGAGAGAGGAAAGAAACAAAGGGGAGAGAGGAGAGAACAAAAGACGAGAGATGAGATAGAAGAGGGGAGAGAGAGGAGAGAAAGAGAGAAAAACGAGATTGGAGAGAAAGAGAGGGGCAGAGAGAGGGGGGAGAGAGGGGAAGAAGATGGGGAAAAGGAATTACAGAAAGAGAAGAGAGAAAGAGAGGGGGATAGAGAGAAGAGAAAGAAAGCAGGAGAGCGAAAGAGCGGAAGAGACAGGAAAGGAAAGGGAGACAGAGAGAGGAGAGAAACGGTGAAATAAACAAAACAAAAAAGATGGAAAAAAGAGGGGCAAACAAGATAAAACAAAAGACAGAGAGAATGAAGTGATGAGAGAATAAAATGATGAGAGAATAAAGGAGAGAGAGAATAAAGGAGAGGCGTTACAGGAGGTTTCCTGTATCAGCTGCACGGCTGGAGGATGGAGGAATAGATCTGTCCATCTCCTTCAGCCTCAGAATAATGATTTTAAAGCTTCTACATTACACAGACACTTGAGAGCGAAACGATGGTAAAGGAAAAGTTTTCTACATTTTCAGATTTTCCGATCACATTTCGCCTCGTTCCTGCCGCACTTCCTATATTTTGCTCTTAAACTGTTCGTCTGAAGCCGCCACACAGGATCCTGAACTTTTCATTTCTCTGTTTTGTTCCTAAATCAAGATCTGAACATAAATAACGGACCAATCAGACGCCTTCATTCCCCGAGGCCCCTCCCCCCTAGCGTTAGCAACAGGTTTGATTGACAGCTCGTGTGTTTCGTTGCTAAGTAAGTTCCCTTCCCGCTTTCTGATGATTTCTGAAATAAAATGACAAAATATCTCAAACAGTTACAATATTTAACGCCACATTTAACCTCCTCACTCCTGATTGGCTCTTGTGTTGCTATGATACTCGCGAGAGGATTTCCAAATATGGACCTGGCTCCAGATTCGCTCCTGTAAATGCGGCAACAGGACCACTCAGGTTCAAACATTCCCCATAACGTTCCGTCTTTTTCCTCATTCCTGATCCCTCCCTGTGGTCGTAACGTTGCGGCGGATTTCGGGGTCTGGACTTGGACCGGTTTCTCGTCGGGTCCCGTGTGCGTCTGTCCTCAGCTGCAGAGTAAATAATTCAGAGCCTTTCGTAAAGCGGCGCTATTCTGGTCCAGGAGAGCAAAGGGATAATCAGCGAGAACTGGTTTAGTCCTGGTTTAGTTCTGGTTCAGTCCTGGTTCAGTCCTGGGTTAGTCCTGGTTCAGTGCTGCTGAGTTTTGGTTTAGTCTTTGTTTAGGCCTGGTTGAGTTCTGGTTTAGTCCTGGTAAAGTCCCAGCCCAGTTCAAGTTGAGTCTTGGTTCAGTCCTGGTTCAGTCCTGGTTTAGACCTGGTTCAGTCCTGGTTCAGTCCTGGTCCAGTCCTGGTCCAGTCCTGCCTCAGTCCTGGTTCAGTCCTGGTTCAGTCCTGGGTTAGTCCTGGTTCAGTGCTGCTGAGTTTTGGTTTAGTCTTTGTTTAGGCCTGGTTGAGTTCTGGTTTAGTCCTGGTAAAGTCCCAGCCCAGTTCAAGTTGAGTCCTGGTTCAGTCCTGGTTCAGTCCTGTTTTAGTCCTGGTTTAGTTCTAGTTTAGTCCTGGTCCAGTCCTGGTCCAGTCCTGGTCAAGTCCTGGTTCAGTCCTGGTTCAGTCCTGGCTTAGTCCTGGTCCAGTCCCGGCTCAGTCCCGCCTCAGTCCTGGTCCAGTTCTGGTCTGATCCTGGCCCAGTCCTGGTTCAGTCCTGTTTTAGCCCTGTTTTAGTCCTGGTCCAGTCCTGGTCCAGTCTCGCCTCAGTCCTGCCTCAGTCCTGGTCCAGTCCTGGTTCAGTCCTGCCTCAGTCCTGGTCCAGTCCTGCCTCAATCCTGGTTCAGTCTCGTCTCAGTCCTGGTTCAGTCCTGGTCCAGTCCTGCCTCAGTCCTGGTCCAGTCCTGGTCCAGTCCTGCCTCAGTCCTGGTCCAGTCCTGGTCCAGTCCTGGTCCAGTCCTGGTCTAATCCCTGGATGACGTGCACAGATTACAGTTGGAGGGAATAATCTGTGGAACATCTGTCTGGGCCAAACTTCAGACTCTTCAGACGCTTCATTTATAATTTATCCCAGAAAATCATTTTGCTTTGGATTTTTTAAACTTTCATATCCCCGGAAAAGTTGCACCGTCTCTTAATATTGGATTTTGCAGGACCAGACCGAGACTATTAAAATAAAATATGGAAGTGTCAGGGCCAAAGCGAGGCCAGAGGGACTCTGTAGACCTGGTTTAGACCTGTTTTAGGCCTGGTTTAGTCCTAGTTTAGACCTGGTTTAGTCCTGTTTTATAGTCTGGCTTTAGTCCTGGTCTAGTCCTGTTTTAGTCCTGTTTTAGTCCCACCACAGTCCAGTCTTAGTCCCATTTTAGTCCCGTGTTAGACCTGTCTTAGTCCTGGTCTAGCCCTGGTTTAGTTCTGGGTTTAGTCCTGGTTTAGTCCTGGTTTAGTCCTGGTTTAGTCCTGTCTTAGTCCTGTCTTAGTCCTGTCTTAGTCTTGTCTTAGATCTGTCTTAGTTCTGGTTTAGTCCTGGTCTAGTCCTGGTCTAGTCTTGTTTTAGACCTGGTTTAGACCTGGTTTAGTCCTGGTTTAGTCCTGTTTTAGTCCTGGTCTAGTCTTGGTTTAGTCCTGGTTTAGCCCTGGTTTAGCCCTGGTTTAGTCCTGGTATAGTCCTGGTATAGTCCTGGTTTAGTCCTGGTTTAGCCCTGGTTTAGCCCTGGTTTAGTCCTGGTATAGTCCTGGTTTAGTCCTGGTATAGTCCTGGTTTAGTCCTGGTTTAGTCCTGGTTTAGTCCTGGTATAGTCCTGGTATAGTCCTGGTATAGTCCTGGTTTAGTCCTGGTTTAGTCCTGGTTTAGTCCTGGTATAGTCCTGGTTTAGTCCTGGTTTAGTCCTGGTTTAGTCCTGGTTTAGTCCTAACATTGTGTAACCCTTCAACGGTGCAGTTGTGGCTGTAAAGTGCTCTGGATTACAGACTCTCAGGTGGACCCCAAACGCCTCACGGTCCCTGCACTCTCAGCTCTAATTAGGACTCAAACCAGGTCTGGACTGCGTTTCCCATGAGCCTTTTCTTCAGGTCAGGAAGCCTTTAATTGTTTAATAAAGTGAGTGACATTTAATTAAAGACACGGGTGACAAAAAGTAAGATCTGCACCAGAAACTCCAACTTTATACCTGATCTTTAAAGAAGTTTGTTTTGCTTTTATTTATTTATGTACTTACTTGATCTGTAGTCCTGGTTTAGTCCTGGTTTAAGTCAGGGTTTAGTCCTGGTTTAGTCCTGGTTTAAGCCAGGGTTTAGTCCTGGTTTAGTCCTGGTTTAAGTCAGGGTTTAGTCCTGGTCTGGTTTAGTCCTGGTTTAAGTCAGGGTTTAGTCCTGGTTTAGTCCTGGTTTAGTCAGTCAGGGTTTAGTCCTGGTTTAGTCCTGGTTTAAGTCAGGGTTTAGTCCTGGTTTAGTCCTGGTTTAAGCCAGGGTTTAGTCCTGGTTTAGTCCTGGTTTAAGTCAGGGTTTAGTCCTGGTTTAGTCCTGGTTTAAGCCAGGGTTTAGTCCTGGTTTAGTCCTGGTTTAAGTCAGGGTTTAGTCCTGGTTTAGTCCTGGTTTAAGTCAGGGTTTAGTCCTGGTTTAGTCCTGGTTTAAGTCAGGGTTTAGTCCTGGTTTAGTCCTGGTTTAAGCCAGGGTTTAGTCCTGGTTTAGTCCTGGTTTAAGTCAGGGTTTAGTCCTGGTTTAGTCCTGGTTTAAATCAGGGTTTAGTCCTGGTTTAGACCTGGTTTAGTCCTGGTTTAGACCTGGTTTAGACCTGGTCTATTTCTGGTTTGGTCCTGGTTTGGTCCTGGTTTAGTCCTGGTTTAGTTCTGGTTTGGTCCTGGTTTAGTCCTGGTTTAGTCCTGGTTTGGTTCCCAGGTACATTTTTAATCATTGTCCCAAATTAAGCATGAACACATTTTCTGATCGAAGTTCTAACATTTCCTCAGCACAAACAGGTCTGGATTTGTGTTTCGTTTCATTCACACACAGGAAACCCTCCGTTCCACCTTGTGATGTCATGTGGTGATACAGGAAGTGCTCCATTATGTTTTTAAACTCCACGCACCTTCACTAGAAACATTTAGACACTTTAGACTCATCTCCAGGTCCTGTTTTTAAGGCGTGAACGACATTAAAACGCGACTTTAAGCTCAATTTAGCTCGAAAACTACCACTTGATGACATCACAAGGTGGAACGGCGCATTCTGAGCTTTGTAGATGTAGATAAACTAATAATAAAGTGTTACTCAAACATGTAAAAGAAACAAAACAGCTGATTTTGCGCATTTTAGGACCTTTACGAGATTATTCTGAACAAATACTGTCAGGAAGTTTAATGCGCTTTGAAATCAAAGTCTTTTCTTCTCTTCGTTTCTTCTCGTTCCAGATGTGCTTCACTTTGAACTAAACCTTTATTTGCCGTCGACTGTCTGAACATGTCCCACCTGACCCCGCCCCCTTCCCTCTCTCCTGTACCTGTAGGACAAACCCCCCCGAGACGCCCTGACACCGTAATTACCCCTCGCTCTGGGGGTGGGGGGCAGGATGTGTAGGGGGAAAAAACATGGCGGGTCTATAATTACAGGCCGGTGATGACAGGGAGGAAGTGTCTCACCTCTGAGCATTCCTCCTCCTCCTCCTCCTCCTCCTCCTCCTCCTCCTTCTGTTTTTTTAGTAAAGAACAGAGATTCTGTTTCCCGTATGAAGACAAGAATGTGGTGTTCAAGAGGCAACAAAAGCTTGGACATTTTTATTTAGCAGTTAATCCTCGAATATCTAAGACATCATGTACGATACAGAGGAATATGTTTCTATAACCGCAGAACTTTGTAACAGTAAAAGACAGAAACTTCCTTTTCCCCTCTGAAAGTGCAGACATAGAGGTTTCCGTACATTTCTGCGGCTTTATCCTACGTCACACTCACGCTGTGTGATGACGGGAGCAAAACGAGTGTCCAACAGGAACTTTGTTTTCCCCAAACTCATGCGCTCCGTCCATTTTGATCGAGCCAAACTTTGCCAAAGAGTGAAGTGAGTCAAGATGGTCGACTCCTCTGACTGTGTGTGTTTAGAACGAGGGAAAAAGTCGCTCTAAGTGGAGTTAATTCTCACACACATGGAAAATGACACATCTTGGTGTGTGTAATTGTGCATCTCTTTCTATTTTTATTTAAAGGTTTATTTCAGTCAAAATGAACAAATCCAAATGTAATTTCCTCCATGGAAATGCAGAAGTGCTGTGGCTCTGGCCCTGGACCTGACAGGAGCTGTTTCCAGGACTGGACCAGGAAAGTCATGGAGCCACTGCACTTTTTTTGTTTTTAGGGCAATAAGGAGATTTTTAATTTACTTACAAACTTGAGATTTTGCATTTTTGTAGCTGAGGCCCTAAATTAAGCATTTTTTATGTCCAAAAATGTTTCTGCATGTTTGTTGTGTGTTTTGCATAAAAGAGTGGGAATTTTATTATCTCTATTTCTGGTCCTGTAGCTTTTATGACACAACTACAGCAGCAGATTGTGAAATAACAGGTTGGACTGAACAAAAGGAGGTAGAACACTTCATTAGGGGTAAAAGGGGCAGTTTTAAAAGCAAAATTAAGAAAAAATCCAGGCGAGGAGAAATGTACTAAAGTACCCTCAGGTCTTCCTTGTTACCTCGTCAAAAACAGACCTGGAGTTGTGTTTTGTTTCGTTCACTCTTTATTACGAGTCTGTCCACATCTCCAAAGCTCAAAACGCTCTGTTCCACCTTGTGAGGTCCTTTAGTTCAGTAGAAATCAGCCATTCCAGGAGCTGAAATGATCCAAATGATTCTAGTGAAGGTGTGTGGAGTTTAAAAACACAGTGGAGCACTTCCTGTATCACCACATGACGTCACAAGGTGGAACAGAGCGTTTTCAGTTTGAGAGAAGAGCCAAATCTGCGGTTGTTTGTGCGTCAAACGAAACGTGAGTGAATGAAACAGAAAAACACAACTCGTGGTTTACGACATGGATCTGAAAACAGAAAATAAAAGTCAAAAGTCAAAAGTATGTTTCACTTTCGGGTTGGAAAATCACACCGGGAAACGGTTTTATCGCTGTGTCCTCCTCAGATGCAGCAGAAAACAGCTCCACAGGGATTTACAGCTGAGATATTCTAACAGAGGAGGGTTTTATCTTTCACTCACTCTTTATTTTACGTGGACAGACCCAGAAACGACAAAGATATGAACTTTTAAATACTCTAGAATCGCCTTTGTCTTTACATCGGCTTAAATCAAATGCATTCATATATAAACCTGTGATACACAGGGTCTGTTCCACTGAGACACAGGAAATCTGTCCTGTCGCCATCAAATAAATCAAAATACTTTCTGAGAGAACTATTTTTATATTTTATCTAATTGTGTTTATTTGATCCTAACTACATGGTCCTGGTCGGTTGGGTCTGTAACAAAGAAAATTTCCCCTCGGCAGCGAATAAAAGTTACGTAAAGCTCCGTTGGGACATTTCTGTGATATAACAGAGTTTTAGTGTCCAGGAGGAGGAGCTTCTGTCTCTGCTGGAGGGAAACATGTGAACCCAGAGACTCAGGAGGAAAACAAATCAGCAAATCATCATGAAAAAAGGAAAAGTCTGGTAGTTTAACTCTCCTCCCGCTCTATATTAAGAGTAAACTGGTTTATTATAAAATATAAAACATCCTGAGACTGAACTGTTCTTATTTTCACTGAATAAAAATTCTGAGCTGTGAATCACTGAACCAAATGAACTAAAACACTTCACAGACCCACCTGCACAACACTGAGATTGTGTTGTTTTTGCGGCCGCTCAGTGTGAGTCTGGATTAAAGGACAGTTCTTAGTGCTGATCTGAGAGGAGCCTGTGTGAGGCTGAGTGTTGAAATGTGTCGGTTTGAAGCTCGTTTTGGTTCTTTCTCATTGGTTAGCGATTAGCTGCTGTAGCTCGCACACATAAACAGGCTGTTTTCTCTTCTGTTAGCGACTGTAAAGTGACTATAGTGGCCGTATATATGTTACTGGACACGCACTGATATGGAAATGAGCTGTGAATAGAGGTGTGAATTATCCGCATTTAGCAGATCATTAATTACAGATAAGAATATCGTACAAAAACACCATTGGGCGACCGACTGTCTTTAAATATGACGCAAAGAGGCAGAAGAAACAGAAATGTCGCCTAAATAAACCCGACTGAAAATCCAATAGAGCCAAACCGAAGTTTTATAAACAACTGAAGATTTACAGTGAATTTTTACATCATAAATATATCGGTGATTATATCGGCCACAACAGAATCCATATCGGTCGGGCCCTAGTTTGAATTTCCAAAAAATACTTTGCGCTCTGAGGGAGAATTCTTCCTGGGCCCAAACTCCGGGAGCTGCAGTATCTGGAGCGGCCACTAGTGGGTCTAGAGTCAGGATAAACGGGGAGGAACTGCGTGAAGTCGGCCCATCAAACGCAAACCTGCACAAAAACTATGTCAGTCGTTTGTGCTTCTTTAGTTTAAGAGAAATTAACGATTCTTTTCCAGGTCAAACTGGGGTCAGACCCACAGGAAGAAGAAAAATGCTCGAAAACGCCCAAAATGGAGTCAGTCGTTTGTGTTTCGTCTGTGCTGCAAAAAGTTTCGTTTGTGCGATTCTGGTTCAGTTTTGTTTTCGGCCGATGACGTCATCCAGAACCTCAGAATGTGAAACAGCCTCAAAACAGGAAGAAAATTATAGAAAACGTTTTCATTTGTGTTGAGTTTATTTCTAAAATTATTAATTATTACTTCTGTGGTAATTATAGGACGTCATTTCTGCTCAACTGACGGCGACAAACTCCACAAAACTAGTGGCGAAAACGATCTCAGGCTGTGGAAAAGTCTGATTCATATTTTTCCACAGCCTGAGATCATTTTCACCACTAGTTTTGCAGAGTTTGCCGCCGATTAATGGGAGGCCAACTTCACGGAGGTACGGGGAGGGGGTTATACAGTGTTTATAATAGATCCATGTTTGATCCATGAGTTCGACGGGATGCTTCAGAGCACAGAGCCGATATAAGAGAGTAAAGATGACTCCAACGTGCATGGATCACTCTAAATACAACTCCGAGCAACAGGAAACAATTATAATATCGTTAAAAGCTCTGAAAGGTCGATTGTAATGACAAGACCTTTAATCTGCGCAATACAAACTCCGGCGCAAAGCCTCTCGCGCCGTTCCATCCGTCTCCCAATAAAATCCATCATCGTGCGAGGAGAACGGCTCCCGGAGAATCGATATCAAACCCAGATCAAAGTTTTATGATTTCAACTGGACCAAAAAAAAAGAATAATCACAGGGGCGCGAGGAGGCGACGGAGACGGCGCTTTGATCGGGAGAAGCGAGGTAGATACGACGAGCCCCGCGGTCGCCTCCAGGGGGCAGGAGTCCATTATCCGCGCCGATGAATCCAATTGGAAATCCGGTTTGAGCGGGAAAAGCTCACGGGGAACGGGAAAGTCGAAGCAAGGGCGTCTCACAAACACCAGAGCAGGGATCGGCCTAATGAGGAGCAGCGCGGTCGGACGGCGGTTAAAGCGATATTACCTTCTGTAAAATATCCGTTTGCCGTTTGTATGCAACCTTATCTGACCTGAGGTATAATACGGTAACAGAAGCCAGCGCACATTAGGCTAAATCAGTCCCGCGAACGCTCCGGGGTTAAAAAAGAACGCGGCTATTAAAAGAGTCCATATTAAAGCTATTTCTGACCGGTTCTAATGTTGTTTCCTCATCGCAAACAGACCGGGAGCTGCGTTTTGTTTCTTTAACGCACGTTTAACGCACAAAACTACATATTTTGGTTGAGTTCGTCTCTCAAATGGACACTTAAGACACTCCAAACACCTTCACTGGAATCATTTAGATCATTTTAGACCTGGAATTGAAGATTTTTACTGAACAAAAGGTAAAAGGAGCTGTTAACGGTGGAACAGAGGAGTGATGGGAATTACGGCTCTTTTGGCTCACTAGAAAGAGGTAAAATACAAAAAAAATTCTCACTCTTTCAGCTCCCGATCGGCTCTTCAGGTTGTTTTGTTGCTTTAATGAATTTATGATCAACAACAATATAAAATTATGCACAAAATGAATTATTAATGTAAAAAAAAACATGTTTTTAATTTATATATGTTTGGTTACACACACCGTCATTCTGACATTGGCGTCTAATTGTGGGAGTGTCGTGTGTCCATTTGTTCTCAAACGTCCTGAACTCCGACATTTTTCCCCCTGTGGTCGGAGCGGCGGCACATTCGCTTTTTTTTCAACATCCCGTCATCCGACATGTGATTATTAAGTTTGGACTGAGCTCTTTTCAGGACCAGATTTTCACGGACTGGAGGCACGGCCTGGTTTAATCCTGGTTTAGTTTTAGACCTGGTTTAGTCCTTGTTTTAGTCTTGGTATAGACCAGGACTAAAACCGTGTCTATACCAGGTTGAAACCAGGTTTAAAACAGGAATAAACTAGGTCTAAATCAGGACTAACACCACGTCTAAATCAGGACTAAAACCAGGTCTAAATCAGGACTAAAACCAGGTCTAAATCAGGACTAAAACCAGGACTAAACCAGGACTAACACCAGGTCTAAATCAGGACTAAAACCAGGTCTAAATCAGGACTAAAACCAGGTCTAAATCAGGACTAAAACCAGGTCTAAATCAGGACTAAAACCAGGACTAAATCAGGACTAACACCAGGTCTAAATCAGGACTAAACCCAGGTCTAAATCAGGACTAAAACCAGGACTAAACCAGGACTAACACCAGGTCTAAATCAGGACTAAAACCAGGTCTAAATCAGGACTAAAACCAGGTCTAAATCAGGACTAAAACCAGGTCTAAATCAGGACTAAAACCAGGACTAAATCAGGACTAACACCAGGTCTAAATCAGGACTAAACCCAGGTCTAAATCAGGACTAAAACCAGGTCTGAATCAGGACTAACACCAGGTCTAAATCAGGACTAAACCCAGGTTTAAATCAGGACTAACACCAGGTCTAAATCAGAACTAACATCAGGTCTAAATCAGGACTAACACCAGGTCTAAACCAGGACTAACACCAGGTCTAAACCAGGACTAACACCAGGTCTAAATCAGGACTAACACCAGGTCTAAATCAGGACTAACACCAGGTCTAAACCAGGACTAACACCAGGTCTGAATCAGGACTAACACCAGGTCTAAATCAGGACTAACACCAGGTCTAAATCAGGACTAACACCAGGTCTAAACCAGGACTAACACCAGGTCTAAACCAGGACTAACACCAGGTCTAAATCAGGACTAACACCAGGTCTAAATCAGGACTAACACCAGGTCTAAATCAAGACTAACACCAGGTCTAAATCAGGACTAACACCAGGTCTAAACCAGGACTAACACCAGGTCTAAATCAGGACTAACACCAGGTCTAAACCAGGACTAACACCAGGTCTAAACCAGGACTAACACCAGGTCTAAATCAGGACTAACACCAGGTCTAAACCAGGACTAACACCAGGTCTGAATCAGGACTAACACCAGGTCTAAACCAGGACTAACACCAGGTCTAAATCAGGACTAACACCAGGTCTAAACCAGGACTAACACCAGGTCTAAATCAGGACTAACACCAGGTCTAAATCAGGACTAACACCAGGTCTAAATCAGGACTAACACCAGGTCTAAACCAGGACTAACACCAGGTCTAAATCAGGACTAACACCAGGTCTAAATCAGGACTAACACCAGGTCTAAACCAGGACTAACACCAGGTCTAAATCAGGACTAACACCAGGTCTAAACCAGGACTAACACCAGGTCTAAATCAGGACTAACACCAGGTCTAAATCAGGACTAACACCAGGTCTAAATCAGGACTAACACCAGGTCTAAACCAGGACTAACACCAGGTCTAAATCAGGACTAACACCAGGTCTAAACCAGGACTAACACCAGGTCTAAATCAGGACTAACACCAGGTCTAAATCAGGACTAACACCAGGTCTAAACCAGGACTAACACCAGGTCTAAATCAGGACTAACACCAGGTCTAAACCAGGACTAACACCAGGTCTAAATCAGGACTAACACCAGGTCTAAACCAGGACTAACACCAGGTCTAAATCAGGACTAACACCAGGTCTAAATCAGGACTAACACCAGGTCTAAATCAGGACTAACACCAGGTCTAAATCAGGACTAACACCAGGTCTAAATCAGGACTAACACCAGGTCTAAATCAGGACTAACACCAGGTCTAAATCAGGACTAACACCAGGTCTAAACCAGGACTAACACCAGGTCTGAATCAGGACTAACACCAGGTCTAAATCAGGACTAACACCAGGTCTAAATCAGGACTAACACCAGGTCTAAATCAGGACTAACACCAGGTCTAAATCAGGACTAACACCAGGTCTAAATCAGGACTAACACCACTGCTCTCAGTGTGTCGTTACCTCATTAGTAAATTGTCAGGCATCATAAAAGGTGTCGGAATGACGGGTGAACCTCATATGTTTGTTACATAAATCTGCTTTTATTTATTCACTCCAGCGGCAAAATACGCCCGTACTTTGAATTATTGTATATAGAATTAAGTTAGAATTTGTCAAACCTAGTTAAAGATGAATTGTTGGTGCAGTTTGGAAGTTTGACATTCAGGTGAGACGGTTGTCGAGTTAGAGCGCGGACAAGAAATTGTCCACAGACAGACAGACAGACGGACAGACAGACGGACAGACGGACAGACGGACAGACGGACAGACGGACAGACAGACGGACGGATAATCAATAGGGAAATCTGGCTCTTGCAGTAGGAGTATGAGTATGACATCATCACATTCTAGAATCGGAATTCCACCAATCAGATCGCAGCAACAGAACTTAAAGACACTACAAAGCTTTAATGTGTCAAAGCTCAAAGAAGCAGAGAATGTGGGTTGTTCTCGCTTTCAGCAGCAGAACATTTGAGAAGAGAGTTCAGATCTACGGCACGTAACATAAAAGGACAGAGATGGAAGATAAAAAGACAGAGATGGAAACGATCACAGTTAGCAAGAGCGACGGGCAGGTTTTCGCAAAGGGTCGGGCCGTGACCTTGACCTTTGACCCTGTGACCTTGAAATCAATAGGGAACATCCTTGACCCATGGGGTGTCCAGCCATGAAGTTTGACATTCCTAGGTGAGACGGTTGTCGAGTTAGAGCGCGGACAAAGCTTCAACGACTTCAAAGCTTTGAAGTGTCCACAGACGGACAGACGGACGGACAGACGGACAGACAGCGCCATACCATAATACATCCCGTCTTATTACAACGGGCGCATAAAAAAGGGTGAGCGAAGGTGAGAGAAAAAATGTGTTCAAGTGTATAAAGTGTGTAAAGTGTATAAAGTGTGTAAAGTGTATAAAGTGTGTAAAGTGTATCAACTGTGTAAAGTGTATAAAGTGTGTAAAGTGTATAAAGTGTGTAAAGTGTATAAAGTGTGTAAAGTGTGTAAAGTGTATAAAGTGTGTAAAGTGTGTAAAGTGTATAAAGTGTGTAAAGTGTATAAAGTGTGTAAAGTGTATAAAGTGTGTAAAGTGTGTAAAGTGTATAAAGTGTATCAAGTGTGTAAAGTGTGTAAAGTGTATAAAGTGTATAAAGTGTGTAAAGTGTATAAAGTGTATAAAGTGTATAAAGTGTGTAAAGTGTGTAAAGTGTATAAAGTGTGTAAAGTGTGTAAAGTGTATAAAGTGTATAAAGTGTGTAAAGTGTATAAAGTGTGTAAAGTGTATAAGGGTTGTTGAGCTAGAGCGACAAGAAATTGTCCACAGACGGACAGACGGACAGACGGACAGACGGACAGACGGACGGACAGCGCCATCTAGAACAAAAGCTTTGTGGCGTGATTCGTATCCATGGATCTCCATGGATACGAATAAACCCCCAAATCTTTTATTCTAGATCCTCAGTATGAGAGGCTTCACTTTCACTGTGAGAGGGCACAGAGACAGACATGTCTCTGTGCAAAGATATCCATTTTCAAATACAGAACCAAACATGAACACTGTGTTCGAGGAATTGAGGAGGGAGCAGAAGTTGTGCGATGCTTTGCTCAACGTGGCCGGCGTGCAATTCCCAGCACACAAACTGGTTCTGTGTAGCTGCAGCACATACTTTAAAAGCCTCTTCACTAACTGGTCCAGCCCTGACTGCCAGGTGTTTGAGATCTCCAATGTGTCAGCTGATATCATGAAGATTATCCTGGACTACTGCTACACCGGGGTGGTGCACATCACCCAGGAAAACCTCCAGGAGCTCTTTATAGCTGCTGACTACTTAGATGTGAGCGGCATTACCGAAGTCTGCTGTCAGGTCATGAAGGAGCAAATGTCCCCCAGTAACTGCATCACTGTATGGGGTATCTCAAACAAGTACTACTACCCCAGCTGAGGAAACAAGCCTTCTTATACGTCCTGAAGCATTTCGAAGAGGTGGTGACCAGCTCTGAAGAGTTCTTCCAGCTCTCCAGCGAAGACCTGTGTTCAGTCATTGATGATGATCGGCTGAACGTGAAGGAGGAGACCACCGTGTTAGTGGCAGTCATCAGATGGATTGCACATGCTCCTGAGGAAAGGAACCACTACTTGGCCGACCTCCTACTAAAAGTCCGTCTGGGTCTGATCCATGTTGATGACTTCACTCAGTGCATGAATAGATATAACCTGTCCCACTACATTCATAACTGGAAGATTGTGGAGGAGAAGATCATAAAGGTGATGTTGGATGAAAGAGCTAGGAGGTACAATGCCTCCCTGCCCCCCACTCGTCTAGCCACTCCAAGGCTGCCCAGTGCGGTGCTTATGGTTATTGGTGGCTATAGCCAAAACAGAAGAAGAATCAACAGAATTGAAGTCTATGACAACCGCACCGATCGCTGGGTGGGTGTGGCTAATGATGACTGGACTCCAAGAGCCCATCACGGCACAGTGTTCCTTAATGGATCTGTGTACGTGATTGGAGGGTTTGACGGCAATCACTGGCTCAACACTACCTGCAAGTACGACCTGGCAATTCACACGTGGCAAGAAATGGCACCCATGCATTCACGTAGGTGCAGCGTTAGTGTGACTTTGCTGGATGGTTTGATCTACGCGATAGGCGGGTTCGATGGACTGGTCAGTCTGAAGACAGCCGAAAGGTACTTGCCAGTGACCAATCAGTGGACCATGATTTCACCTATGAACAAACAGAGGAGCAATGCCAGCAGCACAGTGTACAATGGAAAGATCTACATTTGTGGAGGTTTTGGTGAACATCGCCTGGCATCAGCTGAGACTTACAACCCACTAACCGAACAGTGGACCATGATAGCAGATATGTCCACCATGCGCTCTGGGCTCAGTGTCATCGCCTATGCCAATGAAATCTACGCTGTTGGTGGGTTTAATGGGGATTCCCGTTTGAACACTGTTGAAGCCTATAACCCCGCAACCAACACGTGGCGCCCCCTACCCAACATGTGGACCGGGCGCAGCAACTTTGGCATCGAGGTTGTTGACAATCAGCTATATGTTGTAGGCGGGGGCGATCTGGGCACCATTCATTGTGCTGAATGTTTTGATGCAAGGACCGGAGTTTGGACTCAGGTGCGGGGCATGGAGATCCCTCGTTGTGGCTTGAGCTGCTGTGTGGTGTTTAACCTTCCCAACATGGCCGACTTTGCTCCGCCCCGCCCTCCTCCTCATGACGATTCCACTGAGGAGTAGATGCGCACTCATTTAAATAAAAGCATCTATTAACTGCAAAAAAGTGTTCAGTTTTGTTGTTGTCGATTGTTTTTTATACACTAGTGACAGTAGCTCATTTGATATAGTGCTCGTCCTCTAATTTGAAGGTTGCCAGTTCGAATCCCGCTCTCAACATACACATCATTGGGAGAGTGATCAGATCCTCTGGCCCACAGGTTGGTGGTTCGATTCCAGCTCCCAAAGAAGAATGCTGTTGTTGTGTCCTTTGGCGTGGTTCCCTGATGTAAAAGTGCTTTAAATGCATTGAAGGTGGAAAAGCTCTATATAAAATGTTACCATCAAATAGACTTTTTCCAGGTATTTAGTATGAACAAGAGCTCCTCCAGCGGGGCAAAATACGCCCATACTTTGAATTATTGTATATAGAATTAAGTTAGAATTTGTCAAACCTAGTTAAAGATGAATTGTTGGTGCAGTTTGGAAGTTTGACATTCCTAGGTGAGACGGTTGTCGAGTTAGAGCGCGGACAAGAAATTGTCCACAGACAGACGGACAGACGGACAGACAGACGGACAGACGGACAGACGGACAGACGGACAGACGGACAGACAGACGGACGGATAATCAATAGGGAAATCTGGCTCTTGCAGTAGGAGTATGAGTATGACATCATCACATTCTAGAATCGGAATTCCACCAATCAGATCGCAGCAACAGAACTTAAAGACACTACAAAGCTTTAATGTGTCAAAGCTCAAAGAAGCAGAGAATGTGGGTTGTTCTCGCTTTCAGCAGCAGAACATTTGAGAAGAGAGTTCAGATCTACGGCACGTAACATAAAAGGACAGAGATGGAAGATAAAAAGACAGAGATGGAAACGATCACAGTTAGCAAGAGCGACGGGCAGGTTTTCGCAAAGGGTCGGGCCGTGACCTTGACCTTTGACCCTGTGACCTTGAAATCAATAGGGAACATCCTTGACCCGTGGGGTGTCCAGCCATGAAGTTTGACATTCCTAGGTGAGACGGTTGTCGAGTTAGAGCGCGGACAAAGCTTCAACGACTTCAAAGCTTTGAAGTGTCCACAGACGGACAGACGGACGGACAGACGGACGGACAGCGCCATACCATAATACGTCCCGTCTTATTACAACGGGCGCATAAAAAAGGGTGAGCGAAGGTGAGAGAAAAAATGTGTTCAAGTGTATAAACTGTGTAAAGTGTATAAAGTGTGTAAAGTGTGTAAAGTGTATAAAGTGTGTAAAGTGTATCAACTGTGTAAAGTGTATCAACTGTGTAAAGTGTATCAACTGTGTAAAGTGTATAAACTGTGTAAAGTGTATAAAGTGTGTAAAGTGTATAAAGTGTGTAAAGTGTATAAAGTGTGTAAAGTGTATAAAGTGTGTAAAGTGTATAAAGTGTGTAAAGTGTGTAAAGTGTATAAAGTGTGTAAAGTGTGTAAAGTGTATAAAGTGTGTAAAGTGTGTAAAGTGTGTAAAGTGTATAAAGTGTGTAAAGTGTATAAAGTGTGTAAAGTGTATAAAGTGTGTAAAGTGTGTAAAGTGTATTAAGTGTATCAAGTGTGTAAAGTGTGTAAAGTGTATAAAGTGTATAAAGTGTGTAAAGTGTATAAAGTGTATAAAGTGTGTAAAGTGTATAAAGTGTGTAAAGTGTATAAGGGTTGTTGAGCTAGAGCGCAGACAAGAAATTGTCCACAGACGGACAGACGGACAGACGGACAGACGGACAGACGGACAGACGGACAGACGGACAGACGGACAGACGGACGGACAGCGCCATCTAGAACAAAAGCTTTGTGGCGTGATTCGTATCCATGGATCTCCATGGATACGAATCACGCCACAAAGCTTTTATTCTAGATCCTCAGTATGAGAGGCTTCACTTTCACTGTGAGAGGGCACAGAGACAGACATGTCTCTGTGCAAAGATATCCATTTTCAAATACAAAACCAAACATGAACACTGTGTTCGAGGAATTGAGGAGGGAGCAGAAGTTGTGCGATGCTTTGCTCAACGTGGCCGGCGTGCAATTCCCAGCACACAAACTGGTTCTGTGTAGCTGCAGCACATACTTTAAAAGCCTCTTCACTAACTGGTCCAGCCCTGACTGCCAGGTGTTTGAGATCTCCAATGTGTCAGCTGATATCATGAAGATTATCCTGGACTACTGCTACACCGGGGTGGTGCACATCACCCAGGAAAACCTCCAGGAGCTCTTTATAGCTGCTGACTACTTAGATGTGAGTGGCATTACCGAAGTCTGCTGTCAGGTCATGAAGGAGCAAATGTCCCCAGTAACTGCATCACTGTATGGGGTATCTCAAACAAGTACTACTACCCCAGCTGAGGAAACAAGCCTTCTTATACGTCCTGAAGCATTTCGAAGAGGTGGTGACCAGCTCTGAAGAGTTCTTCCAGCTCTCCAGCGAAGACCTGTGTTCAGTCATTGATGATGATCGGCTGAACGTGAAGGAGGAGACCACCGTGTTAGTGGCAGTCATCAGATGGATTGCACATGCTCCTGAGGAAAGGAACCACTACTTGGCCGACCTCCTACTAAAAGTCCGTCTGGGTCTGATCCCTGTTGATGACTTCACTCAGTGCATGAATAGATATAACCTGTCCCACTACATTCATAACTGGAAGATTGTGGAGGAGAAGATCATAAAGGTGATGTTGGATGAAAGAGCTAGGAGGTACAATGCCTCCCTGCCCCCCACTCGTCTAGCCACTCCAAGGCTGCCCAGTGCGGTGCTTATGGTTATTGGTGGCTATAGCCAAACCAGAATACTAACCAACAGAATTGAAGTCTATGACAACCGCACCGATCGCTGGGTGAGTGTGGCTAATGATGACTGGACTCCAAGAGCCTATCACGGCACAGTGTTCCTTAATGGATCTGTGTACGTGATTGGAGGGTTTGACGGCAATCACCAGCTCAACACTACCTGCAAGTACGACCTGGCAATTCACACGTGGCAAGAAATGGCACCCATGCATTCACGTAGGTGCTTCATTAGTGTGACTTTGCTGGATGGATTGATCTCTGCGATAGGCGGGTTCGATGGACTGGACAGTCTGAAGACAGCCGAAAGGTACTTGCCAGTGACCAATCAGTGGACCATGATTTCACCTATGAACGAACAGAGGAGCAATGCCAGCAGCACAGTGTACAATGGAAAGATCTACATTTGTGGAGGTTTTGGTGAACATTGCCTGGCATCAGCTGAGACTTACAACCCACTAACCGAACAGTGGACCATGATAGCAGATATGTCCACCATGCGCTCTGGGCTCAGTGTCATCGCCTATGCCAATGAAATCTACGCTGTTGGTGGGTTTAATGGGGATTCCCGTTTGAACACTGTTGAAGCCTATAACCCCGCAACCAACACGTGGCACCCCCTACCCAACATGTGGACCGGGCGCAGCAGCTTTGGCATCGAGGTTGTTGACAATCAGCTATATGTTGTAGGCGGGTACAATCAGGACACCATTCATTGTGCTGAATGTTTTGATGCAAGGACTGGAGTTTGGACTCAGGTGCGGGACATGGAGATCCCTCGTTGTGGCCTGAGCTGCTGTGTGGTGTTTAACCTTCCCAACATGGCCGACTTTGCTCCGCCCCGCCCTCCTCCTCATGACGATTCCACTGAGGAGTAGATGCGCACTCATTTAAATAAAAGCATCTATTAACTGCAAAAAAGTGTTCAGTTTTGTTGTTGTCGATTGTTTTTTTATACACTAGTGACAGTAGCTCATTTGATATAGTGCTCGTCCTCTAATTTGAAGGTTGCCAGTTCGAATCCCGCTCTCAACATACACATCATTGGGAGAGTGATCAGATCCTCTGGCCCACAGGTTGGTGGTTCGATTCCAGCTCCCAAAGAAGAATGCTGTTGTTGTGTCCTTTGGCGTGGTTCCCTGATGTAAAAGTGCTTTAAATGCATTGAAGGTGGAAAAGCTCTATATAAAATGTTACCATCAAATAGACTTTTTCCAGGTATTTAGTATGAACAAGAGCTCCGCCAGCGGGGCAAAATACGCCCGTACTTTGAATTATTGTATATAGAATTATTGTATATAGAATTAAGTTAGAATTTGTCAAACCTAGTTAAAGATGAATTGTTGGTGCAGTTTGGAAGTTTGACATTCCTAGGTGAGACGGTTGTCGAGTTAGAGCGCGGACAAGAAATTGTCCACAGACAGACGGACAGACGGACAGACAGACGGACGGATAATCAATAGGGAAATCTGGCTCTTGCAGTAGGAGTATGAGTATGACATCATCACATTCTAGAATCGGAATTCCACCAATCAGATCGCAGCAACAGAACTTAAAGACACTACAAAGCTTTAATGTGTCAAAGCTCAAAGAAGCAGAGAATGTGGGTTGTTCTCGCTTTCAGCAGCAGAACATTTGAGAAGAGAGTTCAGATCTACGGCACGTAACATAAAAGGACAGAGATGGAAGATAAAAAGACAGAGATGGAAACGATCACAGTTAGCAAGAGCGACGGGCAGGTTTTCGCAAAGGGTCGGGCCGTGACCTTGACCTTTGACCCTGTGACCTTGAAATCAATAGGGAACATCCTTGACCCATGGGGTGTCCAGCCATGAAGTTTGACATTCCTAGGTGAGACGGTTGTCGAGTTAGAGCGCGGACAAAGCTTCAACGACTTCAAAGCTTTGAAGTGTCCACAGACGGACAGACGGACGGACAGACGGACGGACAGCGCCATACCATAATACGTCCCGTCTTATTACAACGGGCGCATAAAAAAGGGTGAGCGAAGGTGAGAGATAAAATGTGTTCAAGTGTATAAAGTGTGTAAAGTGTATAAAGTGTGTAAAGTGTGTAAAGTGTATAAAGTGTGTAAAGTGTGTAAAGTGTATAAAGTGTGTAAAGTGTGTAAAGTGTATAAAGTGTGTAAAGTGTGTAAAGTGTATAAAGTGTGTAAAGTGTGTAAAGTGTATAAAGTGTGTAAAGTGTATAAAGTGTGTAAAGTGTATAAAGTGTGTAAAGTGTATAAAGTGTGTAAAGTGTGTAAAGTGTATTAAGTGTATCAAGTGTGTAAAGTGTGTAAAGTGTATAAAGTGTATAAAGTGTGTAAAGTGTATCAACTGTGTAAAGTGTATCAACTGTGTAAAGTGTATAAACTGTGTAAAGTGTATTAAGTGTATCAAGTGTGTAAAGTGTGTAAAGTGTATAAAGTGTATAAAGTGTGTAAAGTGTATCAACTGTGTAAAGTGTATCAACTGTGTAAAGTGTATAAACTGTGTAAAGTGTATAAAGTGTGTAAAGTGTGTAAAGTGTGTAAAGTGTATAAAGTGTGTAAAGTGTGTAAAGTGTATAAAGTGTGTAAAGTGTGTAAAGTGTATAAAGTGTGTAAAGTGTGTAAAGTGTATAAAGTGTGTAAAGTGTGTAAAGTGTATAAAGTGTGTAAAGTGTATAAAGTGTGTAAAGTGTATAAAGTGTGTAAAGTGTATAAAGTGTGTAAAGTGTGTAAAGTGTATTAAGTGTATCAAGTGTGTAAAGTGTGTAAAGTGTATAAAGTGTATAAAGTGTGTAAAGTGTATAAAGTGTATAAAGTGTATAAAGTGTGTAAAGTGTATAAAGTGTGTAAAGTGTGTAAAGTGTGTAAAGTGTGTAAAGTGTATAAAGTGTGTAAAGTGTGTAAAGTGTATAAAGTGTGTAAAGTGTGTAAAGTGTATAAAGTGTATAAAGTGTGTAAAGTGTATAAAGTGTGTAAAGTGTAAAAGGGTTGTTGAGCTAGAGCGCAGACAAGAAATTGTCCACAGACGGACAGACGGACAGACGGACAGACGGACAGACGGACGGACAGCGCCATCTAGAACAAAAGCTTTGTGGCGTGATTCGTATCCATGGATCTCCATGGATACGAATCACGCCACAAAGCTTTTATTCTAGATCCTCAGTATGAGAGGCTTCACTTTCACTGTGAGAGGGCACAGAGACAGACATGTCTCTGTGCAAAGATATCCATTTTCAAATACAAAACCAAACATGAACACTGTGTTCGAGGAATTGAGGAGGGAGCAGAAGTTGTGCGATGCTTTGCTCAACGTGGCCGGCGTGCAATTCCCAGCACACAAACTGGTTCTGTGTAGCTGCAGCACATACTTTAAAAGCCTCTTCACTAACTGGTCCAGCCCTGACTGCCAGGTGTTTGAGATCTCCAATGTGTCAGCTGATATCATGAAGATTATCCTGGACTACTGCTACACCGGGGTGGTGCACATCACCCAGGAAAACCTCCAGGAGCTCTTTATAGCTGCTGACTACTTAGATGTGAGTGGCATTACCGAAGTCTGCTGTCAGGTCATGAAGGAGCAAATGTCCCCCAGTAACTGCATCACTGTATGGGGTATCTCAAACAAGTACTACTACCCCCAGCTGAGGAAACAAGCCTTCTTATACGTCCTGAAGCATTTCGAAGAGGTGGTGACCAGCTCTGAAGAGTTCTTCCAGCTCTCCAGCGAAGACCTGTGTTCAGTCATTGATGATGATCGGCTGAACGTGAAGGAGGAGACCACCGTGTTAGTGGCAGTCATCAGATGGATTGCACATGCTCCTGAGGAAAGGAACCACTACTTGGCCGACCTCCTACTAAAAGTCCGTCTGGGTCTGATCCCTGTTGATGACTTCACTCAGTGCATGAATAGATATAACCTGTCCCACTACATTCATAACTGGAAGATTGTGGAGGAGAAGATCATAAAGGTGATGTTGGATGAAAGAGCTAGGAGGTACAATGCCTCCCTGCCCCCCACTCGTCTAGCCACTCCAAGGCTGCCCAGTGCGGTGCTTATGGTTATTGGTGGCTATAGCCAAACCAGAATACTAACCAACAGAATTGAAGTCTATGACAACCGCACCGATCGCTGGGTGGGTGTGGCTAATGATGACTGGACTCCAAGAGCCTATCACGGCACAGTGTTCCTTAATGGATCTGTGTACGTGATTGGAGGGTTTGACGGCAATCACCAGCTCAACACTACCTGCAAGTACGACCTGGCAATTCACACGTGGCAAGAAATGGCACCCATGCATTCACGTAGGTGCTTCATTAGTGTGACTTTGCTGGATGGATTGATCTACGCGATAGGCGGGTTCGATGGACTGGACAGTCTGAAGACAGCCGAAAGGTACTTGCCAGTGACCAATCAGTGGACCATGATTTCACCTATGAACGAACAGAGGAGCAATGCCAGCAGCACAGTGTACAATGGAAAGATCTACATTTGTGGAGGTTTTGGTGAACATTGCCTGGCATCAGCTGAGACTTACAACCCACTAACCGAACAGTGGACCATGATAGCAGATATGTCCACCATGCGCTCTGGGCTCAGTGTCATCGCCTATGCCAATGAAATCTACGCTGTTGGTGGGTTTAATGGGGATTCCCGTTTGAACACTGTTGAAGCCTATAACCCCGCAACCAACACGTGGCGCCCCCTACCCAACATGTGGACCGGGCGCAGCAGCTTTGGCATCGAGGTTGTTGACAATCAGCTATATGTTGTAGGCGGGTACAATCAGGACACCATTCATTGTGCTGAATGTTTTGATGCAAGGACCGGAGTTTGGACTCAGGTGCGGGACATGGAGATCCCTCGTTCTGCCCTGAGCTGCTGTGTGGTGTTTAACCTTCCCAACATGGCCGACTTTGCTCCGCCCCGCCCTCCTCCTCATGACGATTCCACTGAGGAGTAGATGCGCACTCATTTAAACAAAAGCATCTATTAACTGCAAACAAGAGCTCCGCCAGTGGGGCAAAATATGCCCGTACTTTGAATTAAGACATTATTATATAGATTATATAGAATTAAGTTAGAATTTGAGAAACCTAGTTAAAGATGAATTGTTGGTGCAGTTTGGAAGTTTGACATTCCTAGGTGAGACGGTTGTCGAGTTAGAGCGCGGACAAGAAATTGTCCACAGACAGACGGACAGACGGACAGACAGACGGACGGATAATCAATAGGGAAATCTGGCTCTTGCAGTAGGAGTATGAGTATGACATCATCACATTCTAGAATCGGAATTCCACCAATCAGATTGCAGCGACAGAACTTAAAGACACTACAACGCTTTAATGTGTCAAAGCTCAAAGAAGCAGAGAATGTGGGTTGTTCTCGCTTTCAGCAGCAGAACATTTGAGAAGAGAGTTCAGATCTACGACACGTAACATAAAAGGACAGAGATGGAAGATAAAAAGACAGAGATGGATACGATCACAGTTAGCAAGAGTGACGGGCAGGTTTTCGCAAAGGGTCGGGCCGTGACCTTGACCTTTGACCCTGTGACCTTGAAATCAATAGGGAACATCCTTGACCCATGGGGTGTCCAGCCATGAAGTTTGACATTCCTAGGTGAGACGGTTGTCGAGCTAGAGCGCGGACAAGAAATTGTCCACAGACGGACAGACGGACGGACAGACGGACAGTGTGTAAAGTGTATAAAGTGTGTAAAGTGTATAAAGTGTGTAAAGTGTGTAAAGTGTATAAAGTGTGTAAAGTGTATAAAGTTTGTAAAGTGTATAAAGTGTGTAGAGTGTGTAAAGTGTATAAAGTGTGTAAAGTGTATAAAGTGTATAAAGTGTGTAAAGTGTATAAAGTGTATAAAGTGTGTAAAGTGTATAAAGTGTATAAAGTGTGTAAAGTGTATAAAGTGTGTAAAGTGTGTAAAGTGTATAAAGTGTGTAAAGTGTGTAAAGTGTATAAAGTGTGTAAAGTGTGTAGTGTAAAGTGTATAAAGTGTGTAAAGTGTATAAAGTGTATAAAGTGTGTAAAGTGTATAAAGTGTGTAGAGTGTATAAAGTGTGTAAAGTGTATAAAGTGTGTAAAGTGTGTAAAGTGTATAAAGTGTGTAAAGTGTATAAAGTGTGTAAAGTGTATAAAGTGTATAAAGTGTGTAAAGTGTATAAAGTGTGTAGAGTGTATAAAGTGTGTAAAGTGTATAAAGTGTAAAGTGTGTAAAGTGTATAAAGTGTGTAAATTGTATAAAGTGTGTAAAGTGTATAAAGTGTATAAAGTGTGTAAAGTGTATAAAGTGTGTAAAGTGTATAAAGTGTAAAGTGTGTAAAGTGTATAAAGTGTGTAAAGTGTATAAAGTGTGTAAAGTGTATAAAGTGTAAAGTGTGTAAAGTGTATAAAGTGTGTAAATTGTATAAAGTGTGTAAAGTGTATAAAGTGTATAAAGTGTGTAAAGTGTATAAGGGTTGTTGAGCTAGAGCGCGGACAAGAAATTGTCCACAGACGGACAGACGGACAGACGGACAGACGGACAGACGGACAGACGGACAGACGGACAGACGGACGGACAGCGCCATCTAGAATAAAAGCTTTGTGGCGTGATTCGTATCCATGGATCTCCATGGATACGAATCACGCCACAAAGCTTTTATTCTAGAGCCTCAGTATGAGAGGCTTCACTTTCACTGTGAGAGGGCACAGAGACAGACATGTCTCTGTGCAAAGATATCCATTTTCAAATACAAAACCAAACATGAACACTGTGTTCGAGGAATTGAGGAGGGAGCAGAAGTTGTGCCATGCTTTGCTCAACGTGGGGATTCCCGTTTGAACACTGTTGAAGCCTATAACCCCGCAACCAACACGTGGCGCCCCCTACCCAACATGTGGACCGGGCGCAGCAACATTGGCATCGAGGTTGTTGACAATCAGCTATATGTTGTAGGCGGGGGCGATCTGGGCACCATTCATTGTGCTGAATGTTTTGATGCAAGGACCGGAGTTTGGACTCGGGTGCGGGACATGGAGATCCCTCGTTGTGGCCTGAGCTGCTGTGTGGTGTTTGACCTTCCCAACATGGCCGACTTTGCTCCACCCCGCCCTCCTCCTCATGACGATTCCACTGAGGAGTAGATGCGCACTCATTTAAACAAAAGCATCTATTAACTGCAAACAAGAGCTCCGCCAGCGGGGCAAAATACGCCCGTACTTTGAATTAAGACATTATTATATAGATTATATAGAATTAAGTTAGAATTTGTCAAACCTAGTTAAAGATGAATTGTTGGTGCAGTTTGGAAGTTTGACATTCCTAGGTGAGACGGTTGTGGAGTTAGAGCGCGGGCAAAGCTTCAAAGACTTCAAAGCTTTAAAGTGTCCACAGACGGACAGACGGACGGACAGCGCCATACCATAATACGTCCCGTCTTATTACAACGGGCGCATAAAAAATATGAGTTTCTATTGAACTTTTTCAGATATTTCCAGAGTCAGGAGCATAAATCTGTGTTTAACATTTATATGAAGCATTTTTATACGCCTGTATAAAAAGACGGGACGTATTATGGTATGGCGCTGTCCGTCCGTCCGTCCGTCTATCCGTCTGTGGACACTTCAAAGCTTTGAAGTTTAAAGTTCAAAGGTGACACACAGTTCCAGCTGCAGCGGTTGCTAGGCAACGGGAGAGAGAGAATACAAGACAACTACACATTACCTTGTCCGCGCTCTAGCTCGACAAGCGTCTCACCTAGGAATGTCAAACTTCCAAACTGCACCAACAATTCATCTTTAACTAGGTTTGACAAATTCTAACTTAATTCTATATACAATAATTCAAAGTACGGGCGTATTTTGCCCCGCTGGAGGAGCTCTTGTTAGTGTAAAATATCATGTGGTGCGACCGAGAATAACCTTAAACTGTTTTATTCTCTAAAACGTGGTTGGGATTTTAATCTAAGTTGTGAGTAATATGAAGTGTATAGAAACAAACTGTTGCGTTTCTTTAGATTTTTAATGCATATTGATATTTTCTTTTGCTCCAATACGACAGTCGCCTGATTGTGTTTAATGAACAAACTACTGCCCTGGAAAATGAAGAGAAATGAAGAAAAACGCCTAAAGAACCATTCACCTAAGTCGACTTTGTCTGTTATTAAACTCCAGCCATAGAATTCCTGCTGTTATTAGTCGCACCACATGATGCACGGTCGCACCACATGACATTTTAACACGTTAAGGACAAAAACATGCAGAATAACTCAGGATTTATGAACAAAATGATTTGGTTCCCTGGAGGTCAGAGGTGCTACAGAAATGTGCTGAATTATTATGAAATTTTAACCTTTTTAACTGAGGAAACTGCAACTGGACAGAAAGTATAGGCGTCATTGACGCTAGAAAGCTACAAGAGTCCAGTTTGTGCGATATTGTCCCTTTAAAGAGGGTGTACAGTACTTCTCTGGTGTACTAACAAACATATGACATATTTAGAGTTTTATTTGAAATACGTTAGCTTCAGCTTCGGTTTTTTCCTCCTTTTTACTTTCACAACACCTCGAATGAAACTACAGTCGTCTATAACTACTGTGACGCGGTTCACCTGTCGCGGCCTCGCTGTTTGATGGATTTTTTTAGCGCAATTTAGTTTTTTTGTTTGTTTTTACACCGTATAAACGCGTATTGTGATTGACTGAGGGAGAACCCACGATTGTCTGTTCTGCGTAATCGAAGGTGACGTGTCCGTTTATAAGAATCTTCTCGCCCAGAAGAAAAAACAGCACCAACGACGACTGCCCATAACAGTGTTCTTCACTCGGAAAAAGACGCCTCAGTTTAGATCGCGGAGCCCGTCTGAGAAAAGTGTATAAAGTTTGTGGTGAGGAGTTTTACAGCCTTAAAACATATAGAATAATTGTAAAAAAAAATAAGGCTGAACACTTCGCAGAACCTGAGCGAAGTCGCCCCATCAAACTCAGACCTGCACAAAACCTGTGTCAGTCGTTTGTGCTGCAAAAAGTTTCGTTTGTGTGATTCTGGTTCTTCAGATATTTGCAGTTTTATTTTGGTCGATGACGTCGTCCAGAACCTCAGAATGTGAAACAGCCTCAAAACAGGAAGAAAATGATGTCAAACGTTTGTATTTGGTTTGTGCTGTTTTGTGCTGTGACAGTTTCATTTGCGCGAGTTTATTTCTAAAATTCTTCATTATTATTTCTGCGGTAATTATAGGACGTCATTTCTGCTCAGCTGACGGCGACAAACTCCACAAAACTAGAGAAGAGAAACGACCTGAGGCTGTGGAAAAGTCTGTCTCAGTCTTTAGTCATTTGATTTTGATTCATATTTTATAGAATAACACAGACTTTTCCACAGCCTCAGGTTGTTTATCGCCACTAGTTTTGTGGAGTTTGTGGAGTTTATTAGAAATAAACTCACACAAATGAAAATTGTCACAGCACAAAACAGCACAAACAAAATACAAACGTTTCCTATAATTTTCTTCCTGTTTTGAGGCTGTTTCACATTCTGAGGTTCTGGACGACGTCTTCGGCCCAAAATAAAACTGCAAATATCTGAAGAACCAGAATCACACAAACGAAACTTTTTGCAGCACAAACGACTGACTCCATTTTGGGCGTTTTCGAGCATTTTTCTTCTTCCTGTGGGTCTGACCCCAGTTTGACCTGTAAAAAAAATCATTAATTTCTCCAAAACTAAAGCAGCACAAACGAAACTTTTGTGATTGACAGTTTTTGTGCAGGTTTGGGTTTGATGGGGCGACTTCACGCAGGTCTTTGCCTTTGGCGGGTTATTTTCGGGCCGTGATAAACGAGGGGCCGCTGTACCGCACATCGCTCCGGGTTTGTGAAGTCGTAGCGTGTTGTTTTGTGTCCTGGTTTTGTGTATTTATGGGATATTGTTCCGCAGGAGTATTCGAATAGGCCCCGGGATGGATCAGGAGCCTCATTATCTTCCGCTTAATGTTTATCTGACCTCAAGACGTCCGCAGCTGATGGATTTTCTGGCTGCTGCATCCCCGGAACGCCCTTTTTTAACTTTTATTGACAATTTGAAGCTAAAATAACGCTCCGTAAACATTTACCGGCGAGTCAGTGGAATTCTGCGGAGGAGGATTCGCGGGGCCGGGATGTTGTTATAAAGATTTGTGTCCGGTCCAGTCGCGCGCCTCAGCTCCGGGCCGCGGCGCAGTATCGACCGTTTCATTGCTCCGCTAACAACTGTTCAGGCTTTAACGGAGAAAAATTGAGCAAATGTTTGTGGACGGGAAAAGCGCGGAACGGGAACGCCGGAGCCCGGGCGGAGAAATCGATCCGAGACGCGGCAAAACCAGGTTAAAAAAAACGGGCCGACGCTGCCGATACCCGAGGCTCAGATTATTACCGTTTTACTGTTGTTTTACTGTGAGTCGATTTAGATCCGCAAAGATCCAAACGCTCTGGTCCACGCTGTGATGTCACAGGGCGGTCGTCTCTTCTTTTTCCTTCTCTCTTTCTTCCCTTCTCTTCTCTCTCTTCTTCCTCTCCCTCAATCTTTTCTACTCTCTTCTTTCTCCCTCTCCCTTCTCTCCCTCTTTCGTTCCTTTCCATTCTCTCTCCGTCCTTTCTCTTTTCTCTCTCTTCTTTTTCTCTCTCTCATCTTGTCCTCTCCCTTCTCCCATCCTCTTCTCGCTCTTCTCGTTCTCCCTCTTCTTTTCCTTTCTCTTCACTCTCTCTCTCTTCCTCTCTCTTCTCCCTTCCTCTTCACTCTCACCTTCTCTCTTCTCCCTTTCTCTCTTCTTTCTCCCTCTCCCTTCTCCCTCTCTTCACTCCTCTTCTCTTTCTCTTCCTCTCTCTTCCCTCCCCCTCGTCTCTCTCTTCTCTTCCCCTCTCTCTTCCTTCTTCCTCTTCTCTCTCCCTTCTTTCTTCCCATCCCTTCTCTCTCTCTTCGTCTTCCTCTCTCTTCCCTTCACTTCGCTCATCTTTCTCCTTTTCTCCTCCTCTCTCGTATCACTCTCTTCCCCTCTTTCTCTCTCTCATCTTTTCCACTCTTCTCTCTCTTCCTCTTCGCTTTCATCTTCTCTCTTCTCCCTTTCTCTCTTCTTTCTCCCTCTCCCTTCTCTCTCTCTTCACTCTCCTTCTCTCTTCCTCTTCTCTCCCTTTTCTCTCCCTCTCTTTCTGTCCCTCTCTTCTCTTCCTCTTCGCTCTCTTCTTTCTCTCTTCCTCTCTCTTCTCTCCCCCTCTTCTCGCTCTCTTCTCTCTCTCTCTGGTCTCTCCCCTCTCTCTTTTCTTCCTCTTCTCTGTCCCTTTCTTCTGTCTCCCTCTCCCTTATCTTTCTCGTTTTCTCTTCCTCTCTTCTCCCTCTCTTCGCTCTTTCTTCTCTCTCTCACTGCTCAATCTCTTCTCTTCTCTCTCTTCTCTCTTCCCTTCGCTCTCTCTTCTCCCTCGCACTCTTCCTTTTTTTGTTTCTCCCTTTCAGTTTTCTCTCTCTTCCTCTCTTCTGTCCCCCTCTTTTCTCTCTTCACTCTTCCTCTTCTCTCTCTCTCTTTCTTCTTTCTCCCTATCCCTTCTGTCTCTTTGTCTTCCTCTCTCTTCCCCACACTTTTCTCTCTCATCTTTCTCCTTTTCTCCTCCTCTCTCCTATCACTCTCTTCCCCTGTTTCTCTCTTCACTCTTCCTCTTCTCTCTCTCTTTTTTAACTGAATTCTGTTTTCCATTTGTGAGAAGAACAGCAGAGTTTGTGTCTTAAACATTCGTGAACGAAACAAAACGAAACCGAAGTCCGGGTCTGTTTGTGACGGGAAAACCGCATCATCCGAGCGAAAACGGAAAACACGGAAACACGGAAACACGGAAACTCTTTCAAATCCGATGAGGAAAAACCGAGGCCTCTCATCCCCAACGACGCCTCTTCAAATCCTGCGTTATTCCGGGCGCAGATCCGAACCCGCATGAATTATAAACGAGATTCCAGATTCGCAGATGTGCATTTCGCGCCATCACCTTCACACCGTGAATAAAACATGAGACAGACCAGGATCCCGACTCCGGACCACTGCCCCACCTGGGAATTCCTGACACGGATCTGCCCCCGGAGCAAACGGACAATTACAGGGTCCGAAAGTGGATTTAAAGGGTCTGAACCAGGACTGAACCAGGACTGAACCAGGACTGAACCAGGTCTGAACCAGGACTGAACCAGGACTGAACCAGGTCTGAACCAGGTCTGAACCAGGACTGGACCAGGTCTGAACCAGGACTGGACCAGGTCTGAACCAGGTCTGAACCAGGACTGAACCAGGACTGAACCAGGATTGAACCAGGATTGAACCAGGTCTGAACCAGGACTGAACCAGGACTGAACCATGTCTGAACCAGGTCTGAACCAGGTCTGAACCAGGTCTAAACCAGGACTGAACCAGGACTGAACCAGGACTGAACCAGGACTGAACCAGGACTGAACCAGGTCTGAACCAGGACTGGACCAGGTCTGAACCAGGTCTGAACCAGGTCTGAACCAGGACTGAACCAGGATTGAACCAGGATTGAACCAGGTCTGAACCAGGACTGAACCAGGACTGAACCAGGACTGAACCATGTCTGAACCAGGTCTGAACCAGGTCTAAACCAGGTCTAAACCAGGTCTAAACCAGGTCTAAACCAGGACTGAACCAGGTCTGAACCAGGTCTGAACCAGGTCTGAACCAGGACTGAACCAGGTCTGAACCAGGTCTGAACCAGGACTGAACCAGGACTGAACCAGGACTGAACCAGGTCTGAATCAGGTCTGAACCAGGTCTGAACCAGGTCTGAACCAGGTCTGAACCAGGTCTAAACCAGGTCTAAACCAGGTCTAAACCAGGACTGAACCAGGTCTGAACCAGGTCTGAACCAGGACTGAACCAGGTCTGAACCAGGTCTAAACCAGGACTGAACCAGGACTGAACCAGGACTGAACCAGGACTGAACCAGGTCTGAATCAGGTCTGAACCAGGTCTGAACCAGGTCTGAACCAGGTCTGAACCAGGTCTAAACCAGGTCTAAACCAGGTCTAAACCAGGACTGAACCAGGTCTGAACCAGGTCTGAACCAGGACTGAACCAGGTCTGAACCAGGACTGAACCAGGACTGAACCAGGACTGAACCAGGACTGAACAAGGTCTGAACCACGTGTGTGTGTGTGTGTGTGTGTGCGTGTGTGTGTGTGTGTGTGTGTATGTGTGAGTGTGTGTGTGTGTGTGTGTGTGTGTGTGTGTATGTGTGAGTGTGTGTGTGTGTGTGTGTGTGTGTATGTGTGAGTGTGTGTGTGTGTGTGTGTGTGTGTATGTGTGAGTGTGTGTGTGTGTGTGTGTGTGGTGGGGAGTGCACTCATGACTACACTGGTGTAATTATTCAACCTGCTTCCGTCTCAAAACACTTGGTACCACTGCATGATGTCATCAGGTGGTATTATAGGTTAGGCGTTATTTATCAATCAAACTGTATTTATAGAGCGCTTTTCATACAAAAATGCAACACACAAAGCGCTTTACAGTGATTAAAAAAAGAACAATCCCACATTTCCCACATTTTCTCCTCCCCTCACAAACCTGAACTAAACATATGAGATTATAATCCCACATAAACTGGACTAAACAAGTGAGTCTAACTGTGACAAAACTAACTTTATTTCCCACTAACTGAAACAGGAAACTGTGAGAATACTACCGCGACACACTATCTTTAATAACTGTCTACACTAACTAACTTTATACGGTGCTTTACTTTACACAGTTTTATGAACAGAGCGTTTTTCACTCACTCCAGACCCGGTGGTTAAACTCCTGTTGTGGCCACAGCCGCCCTGGGACAGACGGACGGAAACGCGGCTCCAATCGGCGCCGACGACCCCTCCGACCACCTCCACTCGCTCCACTTTCACGCCTACAGAGCGGAGGTTCGAGAGGAGAGGACGAGGGAACCCACCCACACACGGGGAGAACACGCAAACGCCGCACAAGAAAGGCCCCGGCGACTGTGATTTTTATATCAATTCACAGGATTCTGACCATTTCTGTGATCAAAACGGCTTCAACTGCGTAAAAAACCCAAATTAAACGCCCCGTACGCTGTTTTTCCTCATGCATTTCAGCAAACTGCGTCTCGCCCCACTACAGATTTACGGTATAAGCAGCTCTTGAGGTCAAAGTCGGTCAGTCTGCGTCTAATTATAAAGCGCAGCACTGTCCAAATATCAGGAAATGCTCGATTAGCATGCGTGTAGTTGTTAGCTTTAACGCGTCAGTACTTTATTCTCTCTAAAAGTTGTTAAAACCTCTTAGAAACTCATCACGGTGAGTAATTAGGACGCTCTGAATGCAAAAGGTAAGTAAAGAACAACCACTGCAAACTGTTTGAATGAATTACCGTAATTTAGCAGAAATCAGAGAAGAATTTCCCTTAATTCAGTATTGAAAACTAGTTTAAAAAGCCTGAGAAATGCCAAATATAAGACTTAATTGCACCAAAATTTCCAAAATCCTCATTTACAGCCATTCCCATTTCCCATGCTTAAGATATTCACCACAAGAAAACACGGACTTGAAAGTTTCGGGGGATAAAATACAACTTATTACAACTTATTAAATGAAATGCGGTTCTTTCACGAAAACCCAGCAACAGCCAAAAGTGAAAATGAAACTTACAGCGCGCAGAACGCCATCGTGGACACAGGCTCCTGCGAAAAGAAAGAAAAAAGGAAAGTTAGACATGAGTGTTCCTGTGAATATTGCACAAAAATAGCTTCAAGGGTGATACAGGAAGTGCTCCAGTGTGATTTTAATCTCCACACACCTTCACTAGAATCATCTGGATCATTTTGGACCTGGAATTGCTGATTTTTACTGAACTAAAGGTAAAAGGAGCTGTTAAAAGTGCAGTATGTGTGTGTTTTGGTCTGGAGTGGGACTTTAAACAGCTCAACTTTACATTTATTCAATTACAGGAGGTTTTACAGCTCAAAAATATCAAGAAAAAAAGGGTCATTCTGCGTCTGACCTGTAACTTGGTCTGGTTTGGTCTCCATGAAGATACAAAGGTTTAATGTTACACTGTGGAGCATTCCAGACAAAGCGATAACATCCCTATGGGGAAAAGCGTTCGACAAACCCTCCAGACCCTCCAGACCCTCCAAACCCTCCAGACCCTCCAAACCCTCCAGAGACCCTCCAGACCCTCCAGACCCTCCAAACCCTCCAAACCCTCCAGACCCTCCAAACTCTCCAGACCCTCCAGACCCTCCAAACCCTCCAAACCCTCCAAACCCTCCAGACCCTCCAGACCCTCCAAACCCTCCAGACCCTCCAGACCCTCCAAACCCTCCAGACCCTCAACTCTCCAGACCCTCCAGACCCTCCAGACCCTCCAAACCCTCCAGACCCTCCAGACCCTCCAGACCCTCCAGACCCTCCAAACCCTCCAGACCCTCCAAACCCTCCAAACCCTCAAGACCCTCAAGACCCTCCTGAGATCCTCCAAACCCTCAAGACCCTCAAGACCCTCCAGACCCTCCAGAGACCCTCCAGAGACCCTCCAAACCCTCAAGACCCTCAAGATCCTCCAGACCCTCCTGAGATCCTCCAAACCCTCAAGACCCTCAAGACCCTCCAGAGACCCTCCAAACCCTCAAGACCCTCAAGATCCTCCAGACCCTCCAGAGACCCTCCAGACCCTCCAGACCCTCCAGACCCTCCAGACCCTCCAGACCCTCCAAACCCTCCAAACCCTCCAGACCCTCCAAACCCTCCAGACCCTCCAAACCCTCCAGACCCTCCAGACCCTCCAGACCCTCCAGACCCTCCAAACCCTCCAGACCCTCCAGACCCTCCAGACCCTCCAGACCCTCCAGACCCTCCAAACCCTCCAGACCCTCCAGACCCTCCAGACCCTCCGGACCCCAAAGTTTGTTTGATTGATAAGTTTCTACCTCTTATGGTCGGAAAGTTATGCGCGGTTTTTCAATTCAGTTCAAGTTTATTTCTACAGCACATTTAAAAACAACTTCAATTGACCAAAGTGCGTCACATAAAGGATAACAAAGACAGAAGAACATATACGTATATAACACAATGTGAGGCTATAATAAAAATAAATAATAATAAAAAAAATTAAATATATATATAAAACTTATTCCCCAGTGTCGTACACGTTACTCTTGATGTGGAAGGATTAACTTCATGACACAACAAAGTATTCTGAGCTTGGGCGATGTAAACAGACTAATAATAAAGTGTAACTCAAACGTGTGAATGAAACAAAACCCTCCAGGGTATGTTTTATGTTTCTGTGGAGGAAACAGGCCTTAAAGCTCACAGAGTCAGTTTTGCGCACTACAGGAGCGTTGAAAAGTCGTGTCCCAGGGTCTCATGTTCCAAAAGAGACAAAAACATTCATCGAGGTGCGAGAAGTGAGTCGCCCAAGGACATAACGTACATACAAAATCACACAATAAAGCAGCATTTGGGATGAAACAGCAAAGCACATATTTCCACCACCTCCTCTCGATGTGATTTATTTGTTTTTCTATACATGTCCCTGGAAGGCTCCCGTAGAAACTTTCTAACAACATTACGCATTAAACAACTTTTAAACTGCGAGACTGAGGAGGGTTTGAGCTCATTTTCCGCGCGGTTAAAGTCGTTATGTGGAGACTTTCCTTTTAAATCGTCTTATGCGTATTGATTTGATTTGGTTCTCGCTCCAAATTCTCCAGATGGGAGCTGCGTCCGGGCAGCGTGCAGGACTGTGGGGCTGCTTCTGTTCGTGGGTTTAGGCTGAAAATAACCGGGCTTTATTTAACCGGCTCAGATGAACCTGATCTCATTGAGGCGACTCTGATGCAAGACCATGAGCCGGACTGAAACTACGACACCGACTCACTCCTGAAGAAGAAATACGGGATTTGTTCACATTTATGTCACAAAAAACATTTGGAAACATGCGGGTGACGACTTCCTCTGGGCTCTGGTGGTGATAGGAACTCTGGGAAAAAAACTAAATCTGGGAAAACTGAGAAAATGTCTCGTTTTCTTCATCTAGATCATGGTCATTGGCCACGTTTACATGAGCTTTAATTCTGAATAAAATTCAACTCCACTTTTAAAAAAAACTCAACCTGAAAACAGAACAAAAATAAAACATTTCATGTAAAATCTTGTTTCTGTATAAAATTTTGAAAATTTGAGGTTATTTCAACAAGAATTGCCTAATTTATTGGCCTGTGAGATGTCAGTTTTTTTGGGACACTCTGTATAATAGAACTTGGCATAAAATATATAAGTATGACCTGCTTGTTTCACTGCTCTGTCTGGAAAGTTCCATAGTGTAACATTAAACAGCTCTACTTTACATTTACTTAATTACAGGTGGTTTTACAGCTCAAAAATACCAAGAGCCAAACCTACGTTTTATAAACAACTGAAGATTTACAGGAAATTTTTACGTGTGATTATATCGGCCGCTGCAACTCACATTTTATCTGTATCATATCGGCCGCAAAAACTTCGGTCGGGCCCCACTATAAAGTCTTTCCAGATTTGGAGCTCAGCTGTGTGGAAATCTATAACCAGGAAACGGCTCAATTCACAAATACCAACAGTGGATTCATTTAATTTCATGTATTTGTTTCTTTGGATGGGACAGAGCATATTCATGAACATACAGTTTCCATCCGTAGTCCCATATGTAAAATACACATGAAATAGACATTTGACAGACTCGACAAATACAACTAACAATATGCATAATCCACAGTGTGGTGCAGTGCAGGAAACATGGCTGTCATGACCTGAGGTGCTGTTAAAGGTGCTTTTTATAGAGTGCATTATAAGGTGTCTGCAGTATTTACAGCACTACTCTTAAAGTGCTCGTGTCTCCGTGTGTGACGAACGGTTTGAGATTGTTTACGATATTTTTAAGATGGAGAAAATTACTTTCAGCGTCAGAGCAAATGGAAATTGGACCGAATTGATCAAAACTGTAAAGACCAGATTTAGTTTGTCCCTTTACTTTGCTTTTCTCGCCCGTCGTATTGTATTTGTCTTTTGTATATCACTTAAAAAATGAAAAAAGAGAAAGGTTTAATCCTCTACTGTGAGACATTCCAGACAAAGCTGTAACGTCTCCCGTCTTCCAGCAGATAAATGACACGTTTGCACCTTTAAGTACAGTTCTTTTTCACTTTTCCTTCGCTACGTTCCGGCGTTCCCGAGCGCCGACAGTGAGGAACGACTGATTCTCAATTAAAATGCGATCACCGGAGCGTGCGCGCGGGGGGGGGGGTCAGGTGTTATTTCCGTCCACGGCTCCAATCAAACGCCCGCCGTCTATTCTCTGCGCTCGGATGAAGACGGAAAAGCCCTAAATCCCGGAGCATAGAGCCGTCTGTCGCCACCTTCGTGTTTTGGAAACTTCTCCCAATCCTCCCTCCGTGTGTGGCCGAGCGCTTTGCCCTCTGGCCCCAAAACAAAACCCCGGCAACTCCAACAAGACCGGGGGGGGAAGGGGGGGTCCCAAACCAGCCGGGGGGGCAGATACAAGACAGGGGGGGAAGGGGGAGGGGTTATTGACGGACAGGGCGGGAGTGGGGCCTTCAGGGGGGTTTGGAAGAAAAGGAACCGACTCATTACAGCGACACACGTTTTTTTTTTGTTTTTTTTTTACAGCTAAGACAAAAGGCCAAACTTTATGGAATCAATTTTCAGTGAAAGAGTTGAAATAACGCTTTTAAAACATCAAGCGACAAACGTATAAATCAAAACACCAAATAAAATCAAATCAAATTACAATCGAATTATTTGTGTAATCGTGTAAAATATCCGTCTTCGCCTCTTTGGAAGCGTTTTGTTTTTCAGGGTCGCCGCGAGGTCTTAAATTCACGTCAAATTAAATTCACGTTCCTAAATTAAGACCTTAAAAAGTCTTTAAAAAGTCTTTAAAAAGTCTTCCTTTTCTTAAATCTTAAATCTTAAATTTCATGAGCCTATTTTTTGTAAATCTGACGCGAGAAAAGACAGTGTGAAAGTTTAGTTTGTCTTGTTAGAAATGATTTTTTTTCTCGCCATTTTACACCAACGCACACGACTATAAATGACCTCTGAATGAGACGTTATAACCAAAGTATTTTTTGTTATTTAAAGCAGTGAGGAACGGTCATTATCAGAAGTGGATCTGGTGTTTGGGTGCGATGTCGAATGTCCTACTTGAATAAATTGTTTTACATCTGTTTATCTATAGATTTTCGTACTCTGTCTTGGAAAATTATATGTTTTTTATACGCCCGTGATAAAACGGGACGTATTATGGTATGGCGCTGTCCGTCCGTCCGTCCGTCCATCCGTCTGTGGACACTTCAAAGCTTTGAAGTTTAAAGTTCAAAGGTGACACACAGTTCCAGCTGCAGCGGTTGCTAGGCAACGGGAGAGAGAGAATACAAGACAACTACACATTACCTTGTCCGCGCTCTAACTCGACAACCGTCTCACCTAGGAATGTCAAACTTCCAAACTGCACCAACAATTCATCTTTAACTAGGTTTGACAAATTCTAACTTAATTCTATATACAATAATTCAAAGTACGGGCGTATTTTGCCCCGCTGGCGGAGCTCTTGTTTTATATATTTAAGATTCATTGTGATGGATAACACGCCTACAGATGGATGAATGACAGCGTGACGGATGAATTTGTTTATTTATGGAGCAAAACCATCCTACACTTTATCTGTAATTGTGTTAGGGCTGCAGCTATCGATTATTACAGTAATCGATTATTCTGTCGATTATTTTGTTGGAATAATCGAGTAATCGTTTGTTATTGTCGCGTCTCCTTTGCACATGTTAAGTCCACACCACCTGCACTGACAGATACACGTGTTTTGGACATGAAAAACGTAATTATCGCTGGGCTAAGGTTGACTCACCTCACGGTTTCTTTTCCACTTGATGTAATGTACGGTTCTGTTTAGATGTTGTAGCATCAGTGTTGAGAAGGTGACTTTTAAAATGTAATCCCCTACAGATTACAGATTACATTCCCCAAAATGTAGTTTGTGACATAATCAATTAAATTACTTAAAGTGAGTAACGTAATCTGATTACTTTGGATTACTTGATATTGTCATGATTTTTAAAACTACATAAATGTAGCAACCAACTCCTGCAAATTCTTGTTTGGTTTTAGACCTGGATTAGACCTGGCTTAGACCTGTCTTAGACCTGGTTTAGACCTGTCTTAGACCTGGTTTAGACCTGGCTTAGACCTGGTTTAGACCTGGCTTAGACCTGTCTTAGACCTGGTTTAGACCTGTCTTAGACCTGGTTTAGACCTGGTTTAGACCTGGTTTAGACCTGGCTTAGACCTGTCTTAGACCTGGTTTAGACCTGTCTTAGACCTGGTTTAGACCTGGTTTAGACCTGGTTTAGACCTGGCTTAGACCTGTCTTAGACCTGGTTTAGACCTGTCTTAGACCTGGTTTAGACCTGGTTTAGACCTGGTTTAGACCTGGCTTAGACCTGTCTTAGACCTGGTTTAGACCTGCTTTAGACCTGTCTTAGACCTGGTCAGGTGAGGAGTGCTCGCTGTACCGGAGGAGATGCGGTGTTCGCTCTTATTCCACATCCATGGGCCCCGCGCTGTTGTGTGTACAGTGAAGTGCAGTGGTCGTGCGGAAACTTTACCTCTACCACAAAAGGTTCCGGCCATCGCCGAGTGTATGAAAATAAAACGAAGCATCGAGGCAAAAAAAAAGTAATCGATACATTTTTCTAATCGATTAACTCGATGAATCGTTTCAGCCCTAAATTGTGTTTTTACTTGTGTTTATTGCGCACAGTGTGGATGAATGAAATAGGAAATGTGGGACCAGCCGCTCAAATCTGCAAAACTACGACTAGGAGAGCGAGTCAAGCGACCGGACTTAACTCTAACGTCTAACCGTCGGGTCTGCAGATCAGCTCCGGCTCACCGTCCCAAACGCTGTAAACTCGAGCTTCGTGGGGATCGCGCGTTTCCTTTTGCCGCCCCACGAGATTAGACGGGCGGAGTCTCCACCCGTTTTTACATCACTCCTACAAACACACTTCTATCACTCGCTTTTAACACACGAGCTGTACATTTCTTCTTATTGTTCTTCCTCTGACCCTCTCTTCTTCCTCCTCTGACCCTCTCTTCTTCCTCCTCTGACCCTCTCTTCTTCCTCCTCTGACCCTCTCTTCTTCCTCCTCTGACCCTCTCTTCTTCTTCCTCCTCTGACCCTCTCTTCTTCCTCCTCTGACCCTCTCCTCTTCCTCCTCTGACCCTCTCTTCTTCTTCCTCCTCTGACCCTCTCCTCTTCCTCCTCTGACCCTCTCCTCTTCCTCCTCTGACCCTCTCCTCTTCCTCCTCTGACCCTCTCCTCTTCCTCCTCTGACCCTCTCCTCTTCCTCCTCTGACCCTCTCGTGTTGTGCTGATTGTCCTTTTCACGTTCTGTATTTTCCCTGTGCCGCCCGTCGCTCGGCTGTGAGGTTTTTAAAGAGCTTAATAGATAAAGTTTGTGTGGTAGAAGCTTGAAAACGTTGAAAAGAACTTAATTATTTATTCTTTTTTACTGTGCGAGACCTGCTGAAAAGTCTGAGAAATGGATTTTTAATCAAGGCCATAAGTTGAGCTAAAAACATAAAAACAAAAGATATAATTTCAGTTGTTTCGACTGAACAAAATTCTGCACAAATCCGGATCAAAAATCAGCACTTTGGACTTTTTGAGTTTTTTTTTTTTACTTTTGGTACTTTAAGGTGTATTGTGTAACTTTTCTGGTGGAGGGCCCGTCAAATGCTTTTGTCTTCAGGTTCTCCATGAAGATAGAAAGGGTTCATCTCCATGGAAACCAAACCGGACCAGTTACGCGTCAGATCTGTGGAGAGGAGAGCCCACTCACAGTCAGAACGCCTGTTTTTCTGGGGATTTTTGAGCTCTAAAACCACCTGCGATTGAATAAATGTAAAGTAGAGCTGTTTAATGTCACACCGTGGGACATTCCAGGCAGAGAAGTGACTGATATCCATAGAAACAAGCCGGTGAAAAAAGTTCCACAGTGCAGCTTTAGGTAACAAACGTGAGTACTTTATCCACCACTGATTTTATGGCATTTTGGGCAATAAACATACTTCTATTACACTTTCTCTCCATGGAGATGTTGCCTGGGATGTTCCACAGTACGGCATTACGCTTATTTATCTCTACGGAGACAGCAGGTGACGCCACAGGGCCAAGTTACGCGTCAGATCTGTGGAGAGGCGACTCCGCTCACTGTCAGAACGCCTGTTTTCCTAAGTATTTTTGAGCTCTAAAACCACCTGTAACTGAATAAATGTGAAGTGGAGCTGTTTAATGTCACACTGCGGGACATTCCAGGTAGAGAAATTATGTATCCATAGAAACAAGAAGGTGACGAACCCTCAACCAAAAAGTTCCACAGTGGAGCTTTAGGTAATAAAACAGAGTACTATTGATTTTATGGCATTTTGAGCAATAAAATTACTTATATTACAGCTTCTTTCCTTGGAGATGTTGCGTGGAATGTTCCACAGTACAGCATTACGCTTATTTACCTCTACGGAGACAGCAGGTGACGCCACAGAGCCAAGTTACGCGTCAGGTCTGTGGAGAGGCGAGCCCACTCACTGTCCGTACGCACGTTTTAAATCAAATAAAAACTCACGTCATCGAGTAAAAGCCGCACGGACGCGTTTAATGCCACTCCGGGACATTCAAAGCCGCAGCATCTCCATGGAGACAAGCAGATAAACAGATAGCGGAACCCCCGACCAGAAAAGTTACACAATAAAGCTTTAAAACGTGGTCAATGACGCTGTAACGGGTCAGCTCCTTCTTTCTCAAACTCTCAAACAGCTGCGTTTTACGGCGCACGGTGGGACATTCCGGGCAAAGCGGTCACATCTCCATGGAGACAGTTTACCGGGAAAGTTACCTAGTGCATCTTTAAAGGCAGACCAGCTGGGTTTTCCGTTTTATTGCTCCGTATTTTCGCTTTGGGTCCTGTGTTATCAGCTCCTACAGGCCTGAGGGGCACTTTAGGACATTAGCAGCTCACAAACGCCGTACAGCGGTGAAGTGGAGCTGATTTTATCTCAAAGAGGTTCCCGACAAACCCCGACAACCTCCCGGGGGCAAAAAAACAGCACTGACCCAAAATAGCCTTGCTCAAGGGCACAAAAACACCTACGATTCTGTGTTTTTTCGAAGGTGCACAAAGCTCTCCCGGTGGAGGCTCCGTCAAACGCTTTTCTTCACGGAGGTGTCATTTCTTTCGCTTTCTTTCTGGTCCGGAATGTCCCGCAGTACGGCGTTAAAACCATTCTGTCGTCACGGAGACCAAACCGGAGCGAGCTACCTGTCAGATCTGCGGAGAGGCGACCCCGCTCACAGTCAGAAACGCCTAGTTTCATGTTTTTCTAGGTGTTTTTGAGCTCTAAAACCACCCGTAACTGAACAGACGTGAAGCAGAGCTGTGTAATGTCACACTGCGGAATATTTCAGGCAGAGAAATGACTTGGTATCCATAGAAACAAGCACTTGCAAGCCTAATTATTATGTCAGATCTGTGGAAAGGCGCTCACAGTCAGAATAAATAAGATATTTTTGAGCCATAAAAACACAAAGACAGATCAGTTTAATGCCATACTGTGGGCAATTTAAACCAAAGTACAAACATCTCCATGGAGACAAACAGGTTACGGACCCTCTCCAGAAAAGTTACACAATGCATCATTAATTTGTAACTTAAACTTAAAAGAAATACTGCTCCAAACACATCATCTGCAGCCATTGTCTTGTAAAAAAAAAAGTCTCTTATATTGGAGTATTTAATCACACTGTAATGGTTTTAGAGGCTCCAAAAACGCTCTGTTCCACCTCGTGATGTCATGAGGTAACCCAGGAAGTGCTCCACTGTGTTTTTAAACTCCACACACCTTCGCTAGAATCACTTGGATCATTTCTGACCTGGAATTGGCGAATCTTTGCTGAACTAAAGATAAAAAAAGGAGATGAAAACAAGGAGGAACGGAGCATTTTGAGCTTCGGAGACGCAGGCGGACTAAGAATAAAGGGGAGAATAAAGGGTTACTCGAACGTGCGAAGGAAACGAAACACAAAACACAACTCCGGGTCTGTTTTTGAGGACGTAAGAACGTTATAACACGGCTTGAAGCTCGCAAGATGTGTTTAGTGTTTCAAGAAAGAACCTGCAGCTGTAGGCGTGTTATTATACAGACTGTCGGCCCAGTGCTGAATTCCTGCGATTATGTCGACGATTTTCGATTCCTTTACCCCTGATTCTGTGTCCTGGTGCTGAATGTCAAGATTATTTGGTACATGAACTGTAATTCTTCAGATTATAAGAAAAAAAAAGGTTGTAAGAAACTCACAAGAGGCAAATTTGTGCAATTTAGGACCTTTATACTTTATGTTTTTTTTGTTGGCACTGGATAACTTTGTAGTGGCTTTTTCCTCCTCAACTTTAAATCCTTAGTTTAACTCTTTGGTAGAGTGACCAGACGTCCCTGTTTACCCGGGACAGTCCCAGTTTGGAGCCCTGTGTCCCCTGTCCCAGCAGATTTATCCAAAACCACTGATTTGTCCCAGTTTCATGCAAGAAATGCCCCAGGTGTCCATATTTTTGACCAATTTGATCCCTGCCGACAGTAAAGAGAGACATAAACTGTCATTGTTTGAGATAAAATACAGAAAAGCTGCTCAAAATCGACCAAAACACAAAGAAAATGTGACTATACTGACGTGAATGGGCTGAGTGCAGAACAATTTTCCTTAATTACGCACTCGTTTTATCATCCTACTCTTTGGTCATCCTGTTCTTGTGTTCTACCTTTCCACCTCTCGTTCTGGCTAAGATTTTAACACTTATAATAGGTTATTCATCTTGTTTTCACATTATTATCGGCTTACTGGTTCAGAGACGGCTTAATTCTAGTCTAGAGGTTGTTTATTTTCTGATCACTTGTCATCTGGCTGCTCGCACAGATCATTTAACCACTTTCAAGTCATTTTCTGATAGATTTATGTGTTTATATCTTAAATTTTGGCCTATTCTGCAGTGAACCGCTTGTTCTCTCCGTCTCTACTCTTCTCTTCTTAACTCCTATCCTAGAGTGACCAGGACCGTCCCATTTGGAGCCCCGTGTTCCCGCAGATTTATCCAAAACCAGTGATTTGTCCCATTTTTATGCAAGAAATGTCCCAGGTGTCCCTATTTTTGACCAATCTGAACCCTGCCGATAGTAAAGAGAGACATAAATGGTCATTTATTTCAGTAAATTACAGAAAAGGATACATAGAAATGACCAAAACACAAAGAAAATGTGATTATAGTGGCTCAGGTTAATCATGGAACTGCTTCATTCTAGTCTAGAGGGAGTTTATTTTATTAAGATAAATGATCTTGCTGCGTGAACAGATAATTTAACCACTATTAAGACATTTTCTGGTAGATTAACGCGTTTATATCTTAAATTGTGGGCTTTTCTGCAGTGAATTGGTTGTTCTGTCCATCTCCACTCTTCTCTTCTTAGCTCTGATCCTAGAGTGACCAGGACAGTCCCAGTTTTGAGCCCTGTGTCCCCTGTCCTCGCGGATTTATCCAGAACCACTGATTTGTCCCAGTTTTATACATGAAATGTCCCAGGTCTCACTATTTTTGACCAATTTGATCCCTGCCGATGGTAAAGAGAGACATAAATGGTCATTTATTTAAGTAAATTACATAGTGCTGCCGCGATTATTCGACGTTGTCGACGTAATCGATTATGAAAATGAGTCGACTACAATTTTTTTGGTCGAATATTCGCCTTTATTTATTTTTGGTCTCAAACGGCTCGTCCAGAGACCTTTTGCTTGCCTGAGATCAGGTATTTCCTCCACACCACTAGTCGTACTACACTCGAGGCCGACACCGTGCGGCAGGCAGCGGCTACACCCGAGGCGGACACCGGCGCAGCTAACAGCGGCTACACCGAGGCGGACACCGGCGCAGCTAACAGCGGCTACACCCGAGGCGGACACCGCGCGCTAACAGCGGCTACACCAGCGGACACCGGTGCGCGGGCAGCAACTGCGCCCGAGGCCGACACCGGTGCTGCTGACAGCGGCTACATCCGGGGTTGACGCCGAGGTGGCTAACCTCGGCTTCACCAAAGGCTAACAGCAGTGGTATATAATGGCACCGCCAAAGAAAACAAACTTGAGGAAGTATTTGCCGTGCGCACTCTGCTGGCTGGTCTCTCTCTTTCTCGACCACGACCACGATGCATGAGGTATTGAGCATACCGTTGCATATGCTGCTCGTGCAAACTCGTTAAATTGTGTGTGCATATCGTTGTTCAACATTGTTGAATGAGCACACACAACAGACATAACAGCAATAACCTTTGCAACTCGCACGCACAGCACACACAAGGTAAAATCTAACACACACACTTGTGTGTGTTAGAACCGCTTTTTTTTTTATTAGTCGTTTAGATTAGTCGACTAATCGAAAAATTAGTCGAGAGATTAATCGTTAGAAAATTAGTCGTTAGTGGCAGCACTAAAATTACAGAAAAGAAATGACGAAAACACAAAGAAAATGTGATTATAGTGGCTCAGGTTAATCATGGAACTGCTTCATTCTAGTCTAGAGGGAGTTTATTTTATTAAGATAAATGATCTTGCTGCGTGAACAGATAATTTAACCACTTTTAAGTCATTTTCTGGTAGATTAATGCGTTTATATCTTAAATTGTGGGCTTTTCTGCAGTGAACTGGTTGTTCTGTCCATCTCTTCCCTTCTTAGCTCTGATCCTAGAGTGACCAGGACAGTCCCAGTTTTGAGCCCTGTGTCCCCTGTCCTCGCGGATTTATCCAGAACCACTGATTTGTCCCAGTTTTATACATGAAATGTCCCAGGTCTCACTATTTTTGACCAATTTGATCCCTGCTGATGGTAAAGAGAGACATAAATGGTCATTTATTTAAGTAAATTACAGAAAAGGATACATAAAAACGACCAAAACACAAAGAAAATGTGATTATAGTGGCTCAGGTTAGTCATGGAACTGCTTCATTCTAGTCTAGAGGGAGTTTATTTTATTAAGATAAATGATCCTTTATTAAGATAAATGATACTTTAACCACTTTTAAGTCATTTTTTGGTAGATTTAAGTGTTTATATCTTAAATTGTGGGCTTTTCTGCAGTGAATTGGTTGTTCTGTCCATCTCTTCTCTTCTTAGCTCTGATCCTAGAGTGACCAGGACAGTCCCAGTTTTGAGCAGATTTATCCAAACCAGTGATTTGTCCCATTTTTATGCAAGAAATGTCCCAGGTGTCCCTATTTTTGACCAATCTGAACCGTGCCGACGGTAAAGAGAGACATAAATGGTCATTTATTTAAGTAAATTACAGAAAAGGATACATAAAAATGACCAAAACACAAAGAAAATGTGGCTCACTTTAGTCTTGGAACTGCTTCATTCTAGTCTAGAGGGAGTTTAGTTTAACATCTTGCTGCGTGCACAGATCATTTCACTACTTTTAAGTCATTTTCTGATCGATTTAAGTGTTTATATCTTAAATTGTGGGCTTTTCTGCAGTGAATTGGTTGTTCTCTCCATCTCCACTCTTCCCTTCTTTGCTCCTATCTTAGAGTGACCAGGACAGTCCCAGTTTTGAGCCCTGTGTCCCCCTGTCCCAGCGAATTTATCCAAAACCACTGATTTGTCACAGTTTTATACAACAAATTGGTCTCTACAAGTCCTAGGTCTCCCTACTTTTGACCAATTTGACACCTGCTGACAGTAAAAAGAGGCATAAATTGTCATTTGTTTCGGTAAAATACAGAAAAACTGCTTAAAAATGATCAAAACACAAAGAAAATGTGACTATAGTGTCTAAGGTTAGTCATGGAACTGCTTCATTCTAGTCTAGAGGTAAATTATCTTAAGATCTTGCTGCGTGAACAGATAATTTCACCACTTTTAAGTCATTTTCTGATATATTTAAGTGTTTATGTGTTAATTTTTGGCCTTTTCTGCAGTGCATTTGATGTTCTTTTCATCTCTACTCTTCTTTTCTTGCTCCTGTCCTCCTTGTATCTATAGTTTCGTCTTCTCTGACTGGAAAAAGTTTGCGCGCTCTGTAACACCGTGAAATGCCAATAGGTGATTTAGTGCGTAAAACGTAAAACGCGAGGAACCGTGGAGGCAGTAAAAAGAGGCTCGACCCTACCGTCTATGCCCAGGGAAAGTGCGAGGACCGCGGCCAGAGCGATCACTCCAGTCGGTCCCCTCATGATCCGATGCTTTTCCTCTTTTTTAATCCACGTAAATCCAGCGTCAAGGAGCGGGGATCAGCGCATCATTAATCCCACTCGCGTCGGGAAAAGCTCCGCGGATGGCGAAGGACTGGATGTGGGGTGGGGGGGGGTTCGCAGTGCTCCCCGTGTCCGCCTGGCGAGCGCCGCGAGTCGGATCGGAATGCGGCGCGGGTCGGTCACTTCCACGGAGCTCCCCCGGCCGCGCTGGTCCCTCCCAAAAAACCGAGCAGCGTCCGCGTAAAAAGGAGCCGGATCCCGCGCTCGGACGGTGCGTGCGCGGGGACGGAGCGCAAGGTGCACGTCCGGGAATAAAATCCGAAGAAGAGGCGAAGAAAAGCTGCGCGAAGGTGCGGAGAGGACGGGGTAGCGCCGCTGTATGAGTTCGCGGAGAGTTGCTGGTGGTGTTGGAGCTCCGAAGGGGACAGCCCACTTCTCACCGCCCCCTCCAGGCTCCCTCTCTCCCTCTCTTCTCCCTCTCTCCCTCTCTTCTCCCTCTCTTCCCTCTCTTCCCTCTCTTTCCCTCCTGTCTCACCGCTAATGGCTCCTGACGCGTCCCGATCCGAGTTTATTACGCGGCCAATTCAGCGCGGCGAGTGCGTCCGAGCGGAGCCGGTTCATTTTTTTTTTTGCGCCGTTCGCCATTAACACGGGAACGAAATGAGCAGAATTCGGATCGAAACTTCGAGGCAGATGTCGCAGGTTTTGTGTCCAGCCGTAAAAACGCGACGGCTGTAGAGAAGTTATTAGTTGTTGAACCTAAAGCGCATCAATGACCTGTTTGCTCTGTTTTTTTAATGTATTGTTATATTTGGTATTATTATTATTATTATTATTATTATTATTATTATTATTATTATTAGTAGTAGTAGTAGTAGTAGTAGTAGTAGTAGTAGTAGTAGTAGTAGTAGTAGTAGTAGGAGTGTAACAATATCCAAGTCCCACGACACGGTCTGAACCTCACGGTACAACATTTATTGCGATATCGTGGGAAAGTTCACGATATTACGATATTCTACAGAATAACAAGACTGACTCTAAAATGCTTCAGTCATTTGGTGCAACATTTATTGTCATTAGGGATGGAACGAAATCCAAATCTCTCTGTACGATATTTTCACCATAAACATCTCACTAGACCAGATTTATTACAATATTTTGTGGAGAATCTGCAACTTTTTCCTCTAAAAATGCTTCACAAGACTTAATTCAAAGAATAAAGATGTAAAAGTGCTTAGAACAGTTATTTCTTCATGTCGTCCGCAATGAAACGGAGCAAAGGATCATGGTCTATGTAGTTCCCTCTGTTTTTTTAGCTATTTCTGCATCAGAATTGTTCATTTAAAGTTGAACTCGGGCCCGTTTGAAGCTAAAGTCCATTTCTGGAGGTGGTGGAATTCTGTCAGGAGCCAAAAAACGGCACAGATCAGTGTTTCCTCGGTGGAGATCTCACTGTGACAGTGAGTCTGTCAAGGCAACAAACTAGTGTAGTGATGGGGGCAAGTTCTGAACTAGTGTAGTGATGGGGGCAAGTTCTGAACTAGTGTAGTGATGGGGGCAAGTTCTGAACTAGTGTAGTGATGGGGCAAGTTCTGAACTAGTGTAGTGATGGGGGCAAGTTCTGAACTAGTGTAGTGATGGGGCAAGTTCTTAACTTCCACGTAAAACGCCAATTTGCTTCACACTGAAGAAGCTTAACACCACTTTAACCCATCTGACAACAGCCACGAGTCTAACAAACAAAACGCTCTGCCTGGTTCACTCATTAGTGTCTGGAAACGTTAGAAAACAACTTTATAAGCACCTCACACTTCCCTCTGCTGATTTCCCACTGCACAGGCCAAAGCCCAAAAGACTCGATCGCCGACTCCAGAAGCAACAAGTGAGAATCGACTACTGACGGTGAAGAAGAGAAACTGAAAGTTGTTGAAAGAAAATGGTTCGGGAATGTTTTTGTTTGTTTCTTTTTGTGTGTTTTCAAAAAATATAATTCACTGGTAAATAAACGGGATTAGAAACGACGTCGGCGATCGAGTCTTTTGGGCTTTGGCCTGTGCAGTGGGAAATCAGCAGAGGGAAGTGTGAGGTGCTTATAAAGATGTTTTCTAACGTTTCCAGACACTAATGAGTGAACCAGGCAGAGCGTTTGGTTTGTTAGACTCGTGGCTGTTGTCAGATGGGTTAAAGTGGAGTTAAGCTTCTTCAGTGTGAAGCAAATTGGTGTTTTACGTGGAAGTTCAGAACTTGCCCCATCACTGCACTAGTTCAGAACTTGCCCCCATCACTACACTAGTTTGTTGCCTTGACAGACTCAGTGCCACAGTGAGATCTCCGCAGAGGAAACACTGATCTGTGCCGTTTTTTTGGCTTCTGACAGAATTCCACCACCTCTAGTGACGGACTTTAGCTTCAAATGTGTTGCAGTTCAGCTTTAAGCAAAGAGACTTGTGATTCAATATATTGTGGTGGTCCACAATATTTCTGTGAGACCTTTGACGATTCGGAGCTCCAAGGTCCGGGGCCAGCGGGTTTTATGTCATAAACAGACTAAAGTCACTCTCACGACCGGGAAAACACGGCATTCATAGACCACAGTGACGCTCTGGACGCACATCAAATATTTTTCTCCCGTTTGTCCGCGGCGTCCAAATGAACAGGCCCCAAACAGAAGTGTTCAGAGTGTTTGAACGCAGCACCGTGCACGGACCACACTCTGAAGCAGATTATGGACTCAGTCATGAGATTAAACAGTGTGGTAAAATAAAAATAAAAGAGTGAATTGAGATGATAAAAAACTAGATAAAAGTATTTAAGAAGTATTCTGTTCAGATAAGAAGCTGTAACTCGTGTGTAAATTGCTTTATGCAGACGCGTTCTGACAGTAAATAAGAAGCGAAACTTACTCTGGTTCCACTTCTTATTCACTGTCGGCCTGTTTTACATAACAAACAAAACACATCTGCATAAAACAATTCACACAAAAGTTACAGCTTCTTATCTTCACAGAATGCTGAATAAACACAGTGATTCGGTTCTTTCTGTTCATCTCAAACTCGTCGTGACTTGTTTACATCGTGTTCTGTATTATTCATGTTTGAGACAAATAAAATTCATTCATTCATTTGCTAAACAGGGGAGGGGGCAATTCTTTTTTCCGTGGGGCCACATGAGAAACAGAAAATACTGTGGAGGACAAAAATGTTTCACTCAGTTCTGCAAAATACGAATTGTTTTTCTTTATAAAAAGCAGGAAACATTAGGGATGTAACGATACCCAATCTGTATCGATCAGTTCGATATTATCGCGATTAGCATCTCGCGGTAAAGTATTTACGGTGATATTTTGGAGGCTGAGAATTATAATCCCAAGATTTCAAGTAAAAAACGAATTATTTCATGTTGTCTGCGCTGAAATGCATCATGGGATATGTAGTTTTTGATGTTTATTAGCTATTACTACCATAAAACAATGCACTTAAGCAAAGAGACTTGTGATTCGATATATTGTGATGGTCCACGATATTCTGACGATACGATATCACCAGATTTCGGTTATTGTTCCATCCCTAGTGAAGAGCATTGTTGTGACACAGCGGTAAGAGTTTACATTATGAGTAAGCAATGAAAAGTGAGGCCGCCTTATAAAAAAAACACCACACCTCTAAAATAAAAGCAATGCAGCTTTAGTCCATCCATGAGGTGAAATTATAAAATATGTTTATTTTATAATTCCTAAAGAGCTTAAAGGGGCCGGTCAGAGTCATCCAAAGGCGTATGTGCTGTTCAGGACTGCACCACTATCAGAATTTCAGCCCTGGAATTGCCCATCTCTACTGAACATAAAGGTAAAATGTCGTTACTTTGAAAATGTTAGGTTCAAACACCATCTAAAACATTCAGAGAAGAAAGACAAGAGAGATTATTTAGTTTTACTCGCGAGGAGAACGGATTGAGACGTGCCCAGATACACTCTCCAACCCGCTCTGGAGAACGCCCGCCGTCTCCTCACTTTTATTTACATTAGGATGGCCCTGGTTACAATGGGTATCGCTGCTCTAAAGGAAGGGGGGGGAAACAGCAGCAATACCAAGATATGATAAATATAATAAAATATGATCAAGGTCGGACAGTAGGCTGAGTGCGGAGATTACGCTGGAGTTTGAGCACATTCAGTTCATGTTTTGCCAAAATCAGACAGCTCTCGTCTCATAGTCTGATAAGCCTGGCTCCAGCCTTCAGCTGCACAGAAGTGGAAAAGTACTGCACACAGTTTGGAAGCACAAAAGAGATTATTGCAAATACACAAATATCTAACACATGATTAAGACAAATATGGGATAATATACATAATTATTCTAACAGAAAACTACCAGCATTCTGAGCTTTGGAGATGTAGACAGACTAACAGGGAGGTGCTAGTTACTATGAAATGACTCTGAAACTAACACTCTAATAGTTTACAGTTTCTGTTGTAGCCCGGCCTGAGTGTGGCTCATATCAGCAGAATCAGCAGAACCTGAGAGAGAAAGTAGGGTGTTAGTTTCAGAGTAATTTCATAGTAGCTAACTCCTCCCTTCAGGCACACTGCAAAAAAGGATTTTCTAACATAGTTAAACTGACTTGAATTAAGCAGATTCATCTTAAAAGACCAATTTAAAGATTTTTTTACTTAATAAGATGAGTTTTTTACTTGTTTCCAGATATTCATCCTGATTTATCTTATCTCGATATTACAACTTATTCTAAGCACTTTTTATATGAACTCAGTCCAGGTTCAGCCTCTTTAACTTCCTCCTCAAGCCAATAAGGGGAAAAATCTTGCCATAAACACTTGAAACTCGTGTTTTCTGCTTAGAACAAGATTCGTATTTCGTCTTGTTTTAAGAAAACTTGGTAAGTGAACATTTCTTACTGCACTGGCAGAAAATTTCACTTAAAACAGGGCATTTTTACCTCAAAATTTGTATTTTTTTTCTTATTTTTGATAGGCCTTTTTTGCAGATTTAAGTCCGTGTCCTCCAGCGTCTGAGCAGAACTGAAGCAGCAGTTTGGACGAGCTGCAAAACGTTTTCAACTAAATCAATTTTGTCCAGTCGATGAACTGAATTGACTGAAGGATTTTACACAATAAAGAGTTTCTCAAACACGTGTGAGTGAAACAAAACACGACTCCAGATCTGTTTTTGAGGATTTAACAACATTAGAACACGACTTAAATCTCACAGGCCATTTTGTGTCATACTGGACCTTTACATTTGTCGGAAGAATATAGTTTTGAGGGAAATCTTATATTGAAAACATTTGGCAGTGCATTCGAAAGCGTTAAATCCGGTTAAATCCCGACAAACTGCCCACGTGTCCTCGGGCAAGACACTTTACCCGTTTATAGTTTGTCTTTCAGTGTTAAGTCCCTGAAAAACGAACAAAAAAGTGTTTGTGTCGTATTTTTATCTGTTTAATTTGGCGTGGAGCTTCCGCCTCATCCACTTTCTCTTTCTCACTCTTTTTCCTCTCTCCCCCACTCTCTCTTCCTTCCTCCTTCTCTTTTTCTCTTATTCACCTCCTCTCTTTCCCTTTTTCTCTCATTCTTGTCTACCAATGTCTCTCTTTTCCTCTCTCTTATTGTTCCTTATCTCCTAATCACTTTCCTTCACTCATCTTCTCTCTTCTTCTCTGTTTCTCTTCACCCTCTTCTTTGTCGACACCTCTTTCTCTTTCTCTCTCTCTTATTCCCTCACTCCCTGGTCCATCTTTCTCACCTCCTCCTATTCCCTCTCTCTCTTTCGCCCTCTTCGTTATTCCATCTGCCATATCAACACTTCTTTCTTTCTTTATCTCTCACAGTTCTTGTCTTCCCCCTCTCCTTTGTCTATCTTTCTCACCTCTCTCTCTTTCTCACATACAAATACAGTCTCTCTCTTCTTTACTTTCTTCCTTCTCCCACCTTTGTCCCTTTTTACTCCCTCTCTCCCCCTCTCTCTCATTGGTGGTCTCTCTCTCTCTCTCTTCCTTTCCCTCCCTCTCGTTAATGGTCTCTCTCACAGTCATCCCTGCTCTTTCTCTCATTGGTAATCTCTCTCTCTCTCGTTGCTAATCTCTCACTCCCCTCTTCTTCGCCCTCCTCCTCTCTCTTGTTGGGGGTCTCTCTCTCCCTGACCCCCTCTCTTTCTATCGTTGTTTGTCTCTCTTCTCCTTTCTCTTTCTCTCGTTGGAGATCTCTCTCTCTCTTGTTGCTAGTCTCTCTCTCCCCTCTTCTTCCCTCTTCTTCTCTCTCCTCCCTCTCCTCCTCTCTTTCTCTCGTTGGTGGTGTCTCTCTCCCCTCTTCTTCTCTCTCTCACGGGGGGTCTCCCTCTCCCTCTCTTTCTCTCATTGGTGGTCTCTCTCTCCCCTCTTCTTCTCTCTCTCACTGGGGGTCTCTCTCTCCCTCTCCCCCTCTCTTTCTCTCGCTGGTGGTCTGTTCCTCCCTCTCTCTCCCTCTCCTCCCTCTCCCTCTCTTTCTCTCATTGGTGGTCTCTTCCTCCCTCTCTCTCCTCCCTCTCCCTCTTTTTCTCTCGTTGGTGGTCTCTTCCTCCCTCTCTCTTCCTCTCTCTCTCCCTCTCCTCCCTCTCCCTCTCTTTCTCTCATTGGTGGTCTCTTCCTCCCTCTCTCTTCCTCTCTCTCTCCCTCTCCTCCCTCTCCCTCTCTTTCTCTCGTTGGTGGTCTCTTCCTCCCTCTCTCTTCCTCTCTCTCTCCTTCTCCTCCCTCTCCCTCTCTTTCTCTCGTTGGAGATCTCTCTCTCTTGTTGCTAGTCTCTCTCTCCCCTCTTCTTCCCTCTTCTTCTCTCTCCTCCCTCTCCCCCTCTCTTTCTCTCGTTGGTGGTCTCTTCCTCCCTCTCTCTTCCTCTCTCTCTCCCTCTCCTCCCTCTCCCTCTCTTTCTCTCGTTGGTGGTTTCTCTCTCTCTCTGTTTGTCGTTGTTCTCTCTGGACGGGGGAGTCACTCGTGTCGTGTTGTGGAATTCCTAATGATCCAAACCCCGTGAAGAGTTCTGTCCTTTTGTCTGAGCTCCAGAGGATTTGCTCCAGACTGAAGACGAAAACACGGAAAAAAAAACTCACCGAAAAACTTACATTTCACAAAACGTCAGAGAATCCGGTGTTTTTTCAGCGTTTAAAGGTCCAACAGTTCACAAAACGGACTCCTGTGAGCTTGGAGTCGTGTTAGAATGTTTTTCCCTTCTCAATTGTTTACCTACGTGAAGTGGGTCATGGTCTATGTAGTTCCCTCTGTTTTTTAGCTATTTTTGTGTCAAAACTATTCATTTAAAGCTGAACTCGGGCACGTCCGAAGCTAAAGTCCGTTCCTAGAGGTGGTGGAATTCTGACCGAAGCCAAAAAACGGCACAGATCAGTGTTTCCTCGGTGGAGATCTCACTGTGGCAGTGAGTCTGTCAAGGCAACAAAATAGTGTAGTGATGGGGGCAAGTTCATAACTAGTGTAGTGATGGGGGCAAGTTCTGAACTAGTGTAGTGATGGGGGCAAGTTCTGAACTAGTGTAGAGATGGGGGCAAGTTCTGAACTAGTGTAGTGATGAGGGCAAGTTCATAACTAGTGTAGTGATGGGGGCAAGTTCTGAACTAGTGTAGTGATGGGGGCAAGTTCTGAACTAGTGTAGTGATGGGGGCAAGTTCTGAACTAGTGTAGTGATGGGGGCAAGTTCTTAACTAGTGCAGTGATGGGGGCAAGTTCTGAACTAGTGTAGTGATGGGGGCAAGTTCTGAACTAGTGTAGTGATGGGGGCAAGTTCTGAACTTCCAAGTAAAACACCAATTTGCTTCACACTGAAGAATGAGGTCCTCGTGAGACTATTAGAGTTCTGCTTCGGCTTTTATCGTAGTACCGGGACAAAAAAGTATCTACAAAATACACAAAACAGTTCAACAAGTTCAGTAAAGCTTTACAATAGACTGTGTTTGTACGGCTACAGGAGAAAATGTTCTATCATGTTTTACATATGTCATCTGAAATAAATAAATTCGTCTTAAAATCTGAATAATCCACCCACTTTTTAATAATTTTCATTAGAATTTTTTATAAACGTAGCAGGGTTATTTTCTAATTTGCAAATGTTTGTATTTTTTATGCTTTTTTTTAAATGCTTTACTTGCTTTATTATGTGCTCATTTATATCGTGCAGCACTTCAGAGACTTAAAATGTGCCGTAGAAATGAAGTTGGTTTGGACGATAGAAAAGTTTAATGCCGTACAGTGGAACATTCCAGACTAAGCAATAGTTACACAATGCACGACTTGACATTTTGTGCGTTTTTGAGTATTTGGTGTTGAACTCGAACATGTGCAGATGATTCTTTTACATCGTGCTCAGTGTAAACACCCGTATTGATCTGAAATGGCAAAAGGTCCATTGATTTCCTGTTCGCGACTACAGAACGGAGAGGTTTTCATTAAGAACACGAGCTTCTACACAAGTCTGTTTTTCAGTTTAAAGGTTTCACTTTGGATTTTTTACTTTAATTTTGACTAACAAGCACAAGAGAAAGACAAAAAAAACAATGCATAAAGGAAGTTACACAATGCTCCTTTGAGTCAGGATGGTTTTCAATGCAATAAAAACATCCAAAATGAAAAAAAAAATCAACAAAAACAGGCTTTGGTTTTAGTTATTTTTTGGCTAAAACGTCACAGTGTGGAGCTTTAACGTGGGACTAAACACCTAAACTCACTGGGCAGTACCTGAAGGAGTAAAGAAAAGAGTTAGAGGAGAAAAAGGAACGCGGTTTGGACACACGAGGGACATTTTCATTGGTCTGACGGGGCATCCGCACGTGAAACTCCGCCTCTTTAATCAGGCCGGTCCTGTGTGATGTCACGTAGTACTTGGAAAAAGGACCGGGAACTGGAGACGACGACATGAAGACGCCATATGCACATTTACGCCCAAAAAAAAGTTGGTTGATTTAGTGTTTGGTTACAGTTTAAAGGTCGTCTGTGGGGCTGTTATGGCTTTGCTTCGTCGGGAATGTTTCACAGCGCGGCACTGAACCTTCCTGTCGTCATGGAGACCAAACCGGACCATGTGTAAAGATCCCATATGACACAAAATAGACTCTCGTGAGCTTTAAGTCGCGTTAAGGCCCCTACACACAACAGGATTTTCGGTCTTAAACGATTTTTAAACATGCGACAAAAAAAACGCAAACACCACAGACACGAGGAGAAACTTATGAGACTAAAAATCTCCGATCGTAAAGTCTGCAGCGGGATCTGTGTGTGGGGCACAGGATCTAAAGCTGTGAGCGCGATCAAAGCGAATAAAACCACTCGCTCTGAGACTCTGAAGTGTTCAAAGATCAGACTCTGCACTTCCACTTTAGACACAAGTCCAAACTGTGTGATTATTCTGTGTGAAATGTGGAGCGAGACTTCAGATACAGGATTTTTAAAGCAGAAAAGAGGAGATAAAGTCCACAGGAAGTAGAGTCACTGTCACTGATCTACAGGACGTAAACAAACACATGAGGAACAACTTTCGCCTTTTTACTTTCAAAAAACGCTTCAATCTGGATTCACAGTGCGGTTTTGTGGACTGGAGTCATTATTTGCGGACGACAATTTCTGTGGATAATGTGGATGAGACGCTGCACTTTAAATGTTCCACTTTACATCAGGTGAGTAATAAAGTCTTTATTTTCGCTCTGTCCTGAGTTTGTTTGTTGCGTCTCTGTGTCCGTCGCTCCTCTGCCCCTGACTCTGTTTTATTGTCTGTTTCCGTCGCGTCGTTGATGTTCGGTGGTTCTGATCTGACACTGACTCCACACATGAGGAGCAGCGGCTTCAGAATCGCACACGGAGACAAAAAGTCGAGTCGGGGTGAAGAAATCGCAGCCAAAATCGGGCAAATTCTCCTGTGGGGAGCGGCGGACTTTAGAATCATTTAAAACAGAGCTGGAGTTGTGTTTGGCTCCACCTGGTGATGTCAAGTCAACAGCTCCTTTTACCTTTAGTTCAGTAGAAATCGGCAATTCCAGGTTTAAAATGATCCAAATGATTCTGGTGAAGTTGTGTCATTGCAGACGGGGGGGGAGACGTTTTAACATTCAAACGCCGAGCTGGATTTGGATTGCAGATATCTGTCGCTCAGTTTTGCCAAGTCAAAAAGAAAATTTCGGATATTCACAGCGACATTCTTCCCGTCCGTAACTGTCGCTTTAGGTTTCCACAGCGACATTCCTCCCGTCCGTAACTGTCGCTTTAGGTTTCCACAGCGACATTCTTCCCGTCCGTAACTGTCGCTTTAGGTTTCCACAGCGACATTCTTCCCGTCCGTAACTGTCGCTTTAGGTTTCCACAGCGACATTCTTCCCGTCCGTAACTGTCGCTTTAGGTTTCCACAGCGACATTCTTCCCGTCCGTAACTGTCGCTTTAGGTTTCCACAGCGACATTCTTCCCGTCCGTAACTGTCGCTTTAGGTTTCCACAGCGACATTCTTAGTTCACGTATCTGTCGCTTTAGGTTTCCACAGCGACATTCTTCCCGTCCGTAACTGTCGCTTTAGGTTTCCACAGCGACATTCTTCCCGTCCGTAACTGTCGCTTTAGGTTTCCACAGCGACATTCTTCCCATCCGTAACTGTCGCTTTAGGTTTCCACAGCGACATTCTTCCCATCCGTAACTGTCGCTTTAGGTTTCCACAGCGACATTCTTCCCGTCCGTAACTGTCGCTTTAGGTTTCCACAGCGACATTCTTCCCGTCCGTAACTGTCGCTTTAGGTTTCCACAGCGACATTCTTCCCGTCCGTAACTGTCACTTTAGGTTTCCACAGCGACATTCTTCCCGTCCGTAACTGTCGCTTTAGGTTTCCACAGCGACATTCTTCCCGTCCGTAACTGTCGCTTTAGGTTTCCACAGCGACATTCTTCCCGTCCGTAACTGTCGCTTTAGGTTTCCACAGCGACATTCTTCCCGTCCGTAACTGTCGCTTTAGGTTTCCACAGCGACATTCTTCCGTCCGTAACTGTCGCTTTAGGTTTCCACAGCGACATTCTTCCCGTCCGTAACTGTCGCTTTAGGTTTCCACAGCGACATTCTTCCCGTCCGTAACTGTCGCTTTAGGTTTCCACAGCGACATTCTTCCCGTCCGTAACTGTCGCTTTAGGTTTCCACAGCGACATTCTTCCCGTCCGTAACTGTCGCTTTAGGTTTCCACAGCGACATTCTTCCCGTCCGTAACTGTCGCTTTAGGTTTCCACAGCGACATTCTTCCCGTCCGTAACTGTCGCTTTAGGTTTCCACAGCGACATTCTTCCCATCCGTAACTGTCGCTTTAGGTTTCCACAGCGACATTCTTCCCGTCCGTAACTGTCGCTTTAGGTTTCCACAGCGACATTCTTCCCGTCCGTAACTGTCGCGGTAGGTTTACACAGCGACATTCTTCCCGTCCGTAACTGTCGCTTTAGGTTTCCACAGCGACATTCTTCCCATCCGTAACTGTCGCTTTAGGTTTCCACAGCGACATTCTTCCCGTCCGTAACTGTCGCTTTAGGTTTCCACAGCGACATTCTTCCCGTCCGTAACTGTCGCTTTAGGTTTCCACAGCGACATTCTTCCCGTCCGTAACTGTCGCTTTAGGTTTCCACAGCGACATTCTTCCCGTCCGTAACTGTCGCTTTAGGTTTCCACAGCGACATTCTTCCCGTCCGTAACTGTCGCTTTAGGTTTCCACAGCGACATTCTTCCAGGGAAAATGACGTCACCTTTGCCTCTCGTTTGTTTGGGTTTCATAATTACAAAACATAAGTTCGTTTCATTATTCAAGGACCACGTCAACGACACGCGTGCGAAGAGAAAAGCGTTTATTCTCTGGAGACGAGGCGGGTCGGCCGGGCTGAGACTCAGGGTGGGGGTTCAGTCTCAACGGGACCCCATCCCCCTCGTAGGCGTCTTAAGGCTGGAAGAAGAACAGATCCGGGTTGGGAGGGCGGGGTCGAGTTATTCGGGATAAACTGGGCCGCCGGGATAGTCTTCTGGGAAATAGAGGTGTGGTAGAAGTGAGCTGTGATTCGTTGGGGAGGAGGCGAGAGCAGCTGAGGCGTTGTCCTGAACCTGAAGTTACTCATATGAACTACATTTATCTGCATTTGAATTTTAGATATCTGTAATTCCGGTTTGAGATTCTACAGTTTGATTCGTGTGCTTCCCTTAAGGACTTATTGTGTTATACTGCCCTCTTGTGACGAACATGTTCAGTTCGATGGTCCTCCAGTAACAGGAAGTTGCTCGGCAGCCATGTTTGTTCTATCAAAGCCGTCCACAAGTTGGTGTGCTGTCTGTTTGGTCCAAAACATGTCGTCTCCTGGGCTTTAAGGGAGCATCTGCCTGTAAGTGCTCATTATATTCATGCTGTAAATGTTATGAGCCAACAGGGCGTCAAGGTGATGTTATTTATGTGTAAAACGACCGCTATTATTATGATAATTAGCGCTAGCGGACTTTTTGTGCTAATCTGCTAATGTAGCTACACTGTTAAGCCATTGGTGTATATTGTTTATTCGTACAGAAACTGATTGGATTTTCTGTTTTATTTTACAAAAAAAAAAAAGGTAACAGAAATGGAGCATTAAACGTGGCCCAAAGCTATAAAACTTTGTCTTCATTTCCGGCTTGTTCGCTATCTGCCAAACTATACTCCACCGTTTAGGGAGGGCAGAATAATTCGTATATAGTCATAACTCAAGTTCCAGATCTCTTTAATTCACCTCGGTTGACGATATCGACATGCTGCTTTTTACAAATCTTCAATTAAGTTTTGATGAGGCCAAATGATGCTGTAGGTTTCTCTAAGTGGAGTTTGGGAGACTCCTAATTTAGCTGTAGATTTCTCTTATGAAGTGTTAGTGTTAGCTTGAAATGAATTTTAATTAGAGATATCTGAACCCGGAGATATCCTTCATTGTGCCTCGTCAAAATATAATTACTGATATCCCGAAATGGAGTTTTGACGTCGCAGAAATCTGTGTGTAAACGATCCACTTTAAGCAGGAGAGGATATGTCCACACGGCTCCTGTAGAGCGTTAACGGAAAGTTCATTTATCAGTAAAATCGCCAAAATGCGTCTCAGGCTCTTTTTGTTAATGGACTCGAGCGAAACAAACAACAACAAAAACTCATTTTAACGCTGATGGTTGTTTAGCTTTGGGGGCAAATGGTTCTTTTTTGGACGGATTGTTGCAACCTGCGTGAAGTCGCCTCATCAAACTCAAACCGACACAAAAACTGTGTCAGTCGTTTGTGCTGCAAAAAGTTTCGTTTGTGCGATTCTGGTTCTTCAGATATTTGCAGTTTTATTTCGGTCGATGACGTCGTCCAGAACCTCAGAATGTGAAACAGCCTCAAAACAGAGAGGTCTGTGTCTCTCATTATAACAATGAGAGACCAAAGCTGCAGAGACCATAATCCAAAATGGAAGAAGAAGAAGTAGAAGAAGAAGAAGAAGAAGAAGAAGAAATAGAAGAAGGAAGAAGAAGAAGAAGTATAAGAAGAAAAATAAGGAAGAAGAAGAAGATGGAAGAAGGAAGAAGAAGTAGAAGGAAGAAGTAGAAGAAGGAGGAAAAAGGAAGAAGGAAGAAGAAGAAGAAGAAGGAAGAAGTAGAAGAAGGAGGAAAAAGGAAGAAATAGAAGAAGAAGGAAGAAGAAAAAGAAGAAGAAAAAGTAGAAGAAGAAGAAAGAAGAAGGAAGAAGAAAAAGGCTGTGGAAAAGTTATTCTATAAAATATGAATCAAAAGCAAATGACTAAAGACTGAAACAGACTTTTCCTCAGCCTCAGGTCGTTTCTCTTCACTCGTTTTGTGGAGTTTGTCGCCGTCAGCTGAGCGGAAATGACGTCCTGTAATTACCACGGAAATAATAATGAATAATTTTAGAAATAAACTCACACAAATGAAACTGTCACAGCACAAAACAGAACAAACGAAACACAAACCTCTCTGTTTTGAGGCTGTTTCACATTCTGAGGTTCTGGACGACGTCATCGGCCCAAAATAAAACTCCAGATATCTTAAGAACCAGAATCGCACAAACAAAACTTTCTGCAGCACAAACGACTGAGTTTTTAGGTTTGAGTTTGATGTGGGCGACTTCACAGAGGTTTCGTTGCGCTGTCGCTTGAGACAACGTGGTTCTTTCTGTGTCATGATGTTCTAAAGACCCGAGGAACAGATCTGCAGGTGTAATTTAGGACGCGACGAGCTGAATGTCGTTTTCAATAACAATTCCGTTCGGCCTCGTCCAAACTAAACTGCAGGTGTCTCGAAGTGTCGTCTCGTCGAGTCCAAATTACATCACGGATCCTTCAAATGACAATTCCCACGATGCAAAATGAAATTACGCCCGGTCGGAAAGACGTCGTTGATATTTACGATGTTAAGAGGAAATGATGAAATGTCACTGAGCAACAAAGAGCTTTTCAAAATGTGATCGAATATAATCAATGACAACAATGAGAGACCAACGCTGCAGAGACCAGAACGCAAAATGGAAGAAGAAGAAGAAGAAGAAGAAGAAGAAGAAGAAGAAGAAGAAGAAGAAAGAAGAAGAAGAAAGAAGAAAGTAGGAGAAGAAGAAGAAAAAGAAAAAGAAGAAGAAAAAGAAGAAAAAGAAAAAGAAGAAGAAAAAGAAGAAGAAAAAGAAGAAGAAGAAAAAGAAGAAGAAAAAGAAGGAAAAAGAAGAAAAAAAAGAAGAAAAAGAAAAAGAAGAAGAAAAAGAAGAAAAAGAAGAAGAAGAAAAAGAAGAAGAAAAAGAAGAAAAAAAAAGAAGAAAAAGAAGAAGAAGAAAAAGAAGAAGAAAAAGAAGAAAAAGAAGAAGAAAAAGAAGAAGAAGAAAAAGAAGAAAAAGAAGAAGAAAAAGAAGAAAAAGAAGAAGAAGAAAAAGAAGAAAAAGAAAAAGAAGAAGAAAAAGAAGAAAAAGAAAAAGAAGAAAAAGAAAAAGAAAAAGAAGAAAAAAAAAGAAGAAAAAGAAGAAGAAGAAAAAGAAGAAGAAAAAGAAGAAAAAGAAGAAGAAAAAGAAGAAGAAAAAGAAGAAAAAGAAGAAGAAAAAGAAGAAGAAAAAGTAGAAGAAGAAGAAAAAGAAGAAGAAAAAGAAGAAAAAAAAGAAGAAGAAAAAGAAGAAGAAAAAGAAGAAGAAGAAAAAGAAGAAGAAAAAGTAGAAGAAGAAGAAGAAAAAGAAGAAGAAAAAGAAGAAGAAGAAGAAGAAAAAGAAGAAAAAGAAGAAAAAGAAGAAGAAAAAGAAGAAGAAAAAGAAGAAGAAAAAGAAGAAGAAAAAGAAGAAAAAAAAGAAGAAGAAAAAGAAGAAGAAAAAGAAGAAGAAGAAAAAGAAGAAGAAAAAGAAGAAGAAAAAGAAGAAGAAAAAGTAGAAGAAGAAGAAGAAGAAGAAGAAGAAGAAGAAGAAGAAAAAGAAGAAGAAGAAGAAGAAGACACTTCTCAGCGCACTAGCGATTTTTCCTGTGCATTTTCTGAAGAAAAGGAGCATTACGAACTGGAACAACATTAAACTTAAGACACAGCGATTCTCACACATTTTAAACCATAAATAATGTATAAAAGAGTGTGGATTTTATTTTCTGTTTTTTTATTTTTTCATCTCTATTTCTGGTCCTGTAGCTTTTATCACAGCCTCATGACACAACTACAGCAGCAGATTGTGAAATAACAGGTTGGACTGAACAAAAGGAGGTAGAACACTTCATTAGGGGTAAAAGGGGCAGTTTTAAAAGCAAAACTAAGAAGGAAAAAAATCCAGGCGAGGAGAAATGTACTAAAACTGCCTTTAACTCTTCAGGGGTTAAACTCAGTCATTTCCCCCTGACTGTGACACGAGGACATTATTATTAGAGCGATGCCAAAGGAAGCGGGTGGTTTCTGGGTGTGTGCTGCCCTCTTGTGGTCAAAAACCATAAGGACAAACAGGGTGGATTAAAGAGGAAGTGTGAGGGTAAAATATTCTGACTTCATTATTTAAAGTTAATCTCATTGGACAAAGGACAAAACATTAAATAAAGCACAACATGTGGACAGACACAAAAGTGGGTCAGACGTGTCCTTTATGACGTGACAAGTTGAATGGCGTTTTCAGTGACGTAATTGCAGATAATCTGTAAAATAAAAAAGTGTCGTTTCATCGAGTCAAACATTACATCACAAATCTCTCAAATGACATGAAATTACGCCTGAGCGGAAAGACTTTTTTTGATATTTACAGTGTTAACAGGGCGTGGAAATGTGGAAGTGTTAAAATGCCGAAGCCTGTGCCGACAAACAGAGCAGATTCTGCGACAAAGAACTTTTAAAAATACTAAATAATATAATAAATTATAACAATGAGGCACCAAATCTGCACAGACCAGAATCCAAAATAGAAGCACCAATAATAATAATAATAATAATAATAATAATGTATTAGTCTTACTCAGCGATTTTCCAGGCAAGTCTCTTTACTAGACCAGGACTAGACCAGGACTAGACCAGGACTGACCTAATACTAGACCAGGACTAAACCAATACTAGACCAGGACTAGACCAGGACTAAACCAATACTAGACCAGGACTAGACCAGGATTAGACTAGGACCAGACCAGGACTAGACCAGGACTAAACCAGGACTAGACCAGGACTGAACCAGGACTAGACCAGGACTAGACCAGGACTAAACCAATACTACACCAGGACTAGACCAGGACTGACCTAATACTAGACCAGGACTAAACCAATACTAGACCAGGACTAGACCAGGATTAGACTAGGACCAGAGCAGGACTAGACCAGGACTAAACCAGGACTAAACCAATACTAGACCAGGACTAGACCAGGACTGACCTAATACTAGACCAGGACTAGACCAGGATTAGACTAGGACCAGACCAGGACTGGTCTAGTCCTGGTCTAGTCCTGGTCCAGTCCTGGTCTAGTCCTGGTCTAGTATTGGTTTAGTCCTGGTTTAGTCTTGGTTTAATCCTGGTTTAGTCCTGGTTTAGTCTTGGTTTAGTCCTGGTTTAGTCCTGGTTTAGTCTCGGTTTAGTCCTGGTTTAGTCCTGGTTTAGTCTTGGTTTAATCCTGGTTTAGTCCTGGTTTAGTCCTGGTTTAGTCCTGGTTTAGTCTCGGTTTGGGATCCGAAAATCTCCATTTCTGCATCTAAATAATTAAAGTGATTTGACATTTGAAAAGGTAAAAAACCAAAGCCGTTTCTCCTCCATGTGAAACAGCTCCATTTTCTTCCATTATTCCCTCCCACACACGCAGACGCTGAGATTCCCCACGCTCCTCGAACGCCTCCTCACTCTGTCCCACTGTCGCTCTCACGTCTCTGAAGGGACAGCGTCACTTTGTCAACTTTTTCGGTCTAAAACTTGTTTAAAAGGAGCTCTGACTGTAACTTGGTGTGCTTGTTTCTCTCTCGCTCAAACACATCTCAAAAAATACACAAACTCCACCTTGTGATGTCATGTGGTGACACAGGAAGTGCTCCACTGTGTTTTTAAACTCCGCACACCTTCACTGGAATCATATGGATCATTTCAGCGCTGGAATCTCTACTGAACTCAAGGTAAAAGGAGCTGTTCACTTGAAAAGTACCGCTTCATGACATCACAAGGTGGAACAGAGCGTTTGGAGCTTTCGTAGGGTGGTCAGATTTTCAAGATTTTAAGCTGGGTCAGACTCGGGTTTGGATGTTTGGTATAAATAACCCCCGAAGACCTAAGGGCAATATTAGTACATTTCTTCTCGCCTGGATTTTTTTCTTAATTTTGCTTTTAAAACTGCCCCTTTTACCCCTAATGAAGTGTTCTACCTCCTTTTGTTCAGTCCAACCTGTTATTTCACAATCTGCTGCTGTAGTTGTGTCATGAGGCTGTGAGAAAAGCTACAGGACCAGAAATAGAGATGAAAAAAAAAATTCACACTCTTTTATACAAAACACACAGCAAACATGTAGAAACAACTTTTTGGACATAAAAATGCTTAATTTAGGGCCTTAGCTACAAAAATGCAAAATCTCAAGTCTGTAAGTAAATTAAAAATCTCCTTATTGCCCTAAAAACAAAAAAAGTGCAGTGGCTCCATGACTTTCCTGGTCCAGTCCTGGAAACAGCTCCTGTCAGGTCCAGGGCCAGAGCCACAGCACTTCTGCATTTCCAGGGTGGAAATTACATTTGGATTTGTTCATTTGGACTGAAATAAACCTTTAAATAAAAATAGAAAGAGATGCACAATTACACACACCAAGATGTGTCATTTTCCATGTGTGTGAGAATTAACTCCACTTAGAGCGACTTTTTCCCTCGTTATAAACACACACAGTCAGAGGAGTCGACCATCTTGACTCACTTCACTCTTTGGCAAAGTTTGGCTCCATCAAAATGGACGGAGCGCATGAGTTTGGGGAAAACAAAGTTCCTGTTGGACACTCGTTTTGCTCCCGTCATCACACAGCGTGAGTGTGACGTAGGATAAAGCCGCAGAAATGTACGGAAACCTCTATGTCTGCACTTTCAGAGGGGAAAAGGACGTTTCTGTCTGTTACCGTTACAAAGTTCTGCGGTTATAGAAACATATTCCTCTGTATCGTACACGATGTCTTAGGTCTTCGAGTGATAAACTAGTGGAAAGAGCCTGTAAGATTGTGTGAACAGCACTTGGGGGTTGTGCGCATGTGACACCGGATTTACTACGAAGTCCGTGTGATTTTATGTACATTAGTGTTTGGTACCACAACATACAACATGGGTTTAATATGAAACTGTTCATTTTTACAATGATTTCTACATGTGGCTCAGTGGAAAGAGCTGGTGTGACGGTGTGTGACATAAATTGTAGTTAGTAAGAGTAACTTGGGTTCAGGAGCAGGACCACGCCTCAAAGCCTACGAGGGGGGTCCCGTCCTGCTGGGCCATGTGAAGATTGAGACTGAACCCCCACCCTGAGTCTCAACCCAGCCAACCTGCCTCGTCTCCAGATAATAAACTTTTTTCTCCTCGCACACGTGTTGTTGGCGTGGTCCTTGCTAGTGAACTGAACTTAAAGGGGACCTGAATTGAACTATTTTCATACATTTTGGACGTTTTTGCTCCCTGTAAATATTTTTGCGTTGTTTTTGACAGAGTCCTCCACAGAGATGTAGACAAACTAATAATAAAGAGTTACTTTTAAACATGTGTGAATGAAACAAAACACAACCCCAGGTCTGTTTTTGAGGAGGAAACTACATTAGAACAGGATTTAAAGCTCCAAGAGTCAGTTTTGCGTAATAAAAGGTCTTGAACTCAGCCTGTTCTTCGCCCTTTCAGTGTCTCTCATCTCTGAACATGAGCAGAACCATCGGCTCCACACAGAGCTCCATGTTTCCTCCTGATCCCAGTGCCTCAGGACCCCCTCAGGACCTCCCAAGACCTCCCAGAACCCTCCAGGACCTCCCAGGACCCTCCAGGACCTCCCAGGACCCACCAGGACCCTCCAGGACCTCCCAGGACCCCCCCAGGACCTCCTCAGGACCTCCCAGAACCCTCCAGGACCCTCCAGGACCTCCCAGGACCCTCCAGGACCTCCCAGGACCCTCCAGGACCTCCCCCTCCTCTGCGTCTTTAGCTCGTAGCATTAGCCTCTCGCTGTCACATCAGATGTGGTGCTGAACGGCGCCTCACGCTGCGAGCTCCACTTTAGCGTCCAGGCTGAAGAGGTAATTAAACCGAGCGTCTCCGGGTGTCGGAACGTGTCGGAAAAGTGTTTGTGTCGTTAGAAACAGGAGAGTGGAGCCGTGCAGATGGAAACACATCACAGCCGAAGCTCTTTTCTGTGATAAATGTAAATGTTATTTTCCCAGAGACGGTTCTGTGGAATCAAAACTTTGGGGAAAAATCAGACGGTTTAACAGGACAAATGTTTCATTAAGAGAAATCAAGGAGCAAGACCAGTCCAAGACCACAGAGTCCTGAGGCCAAGACCAGTCCAAGACCACAGAGTCCTGAGGCCAAGACCAGTCCAAGACCACAGAGTCCCGAGACCGAGACAAGATCGAGACAAGACCAAGACCACAGAGTCCCGAGACCAAGACCAGTCCAAGACCACAGAGTCCTGAGGCCAAGACCAGTCCAAGACCAGTCCAAGACCACAGAGTCCTGAGGCCAAGACCAGTCCAAGACCACAGAGTCCTGAGGCCAAGACCAGTCCAAGACCAGTCCAAGACCACAGAGTCCTGAGGCCAAGACCAGTCCAAGACCAGTCCAAGACCACAGAGTCCCGAGACCAAGACAAGACCAAGACCAGTCCAAGACCACAGAGTCCTGAGGCCAAGACCAGTCCAAGACCAGTCCAAGACCACAGAGTCCTGAGGCCAAGACCAGTCCAAGACCAGTCCAAGACCACAGAGTCCCGAGACCAAGACAAGACCAAGACCAGTCCAAGACCACAGAGTCCTGAGACCGAGACAAGATCGAGACAAGACCAAGACCACAGAGTCCTGAGGCCAAGACCAGTCCAAGACCAGTCCAAGACCACAGAGTCCTGAGGCCAAGACCAGTCCAAGACCACAGAGTCCTGAGGCCAAGACCAGTCCAAGACCAGTCCAAGACCACAGAGTCCTGAGGCCAAGACCAGTCCAAGACCAGTCCAAGACCACAGAGTCCTGAGGCCAAGACCAGTCCAAGACCAGTCCAAGACCACAGAGTCCTGAGACCGAGACAAGATCGAGACAAGACCAAGACCACAGAGTCCCGAGACCAAGACCAGTCCAAGACCACAGAGCTAAACCAGGTCTAAACCAGGTCTAAACCAAGTCTAAACCATGTCTAAACCAGGACTAAACCAGAACTAAACCAGGTCTAAACCAGGACTAAACCAGGTCTAAACCAGGTCTAAACCAGGACTAAACCAGGTCTAAACCAGGTCTAAACCAGGACTGAACCAGGTCTAAACCACGACTAAACCAGGATTGAACAAGGTCTAAACCAGGTCTAAACCACGACTAAACCATGTCTAAACCAGGACTAAACCAGAACTAAACCAGGTCTAAACCAGGACTAAACCAGGTCTAAACCAGGTCTAAACCAGGACTAAACCAGGTCTAAACCAGGTCTAAACCAGGACTGAACCAGGTCTAAACCACGACTAAACCAGGATTGAACAAGGTCTAAACCAGGTCTAAACCAGGTCTAAACCAGGTCTAAACCAGGACTAAACCAGGACTGAACCAGGACTAAACCAGGTCTAAACCAGGAAAAGTAAATGAATAAAACAAAAACACACCTCCAGGTCTGTTTGTGACTGTTTGAAACGACATTATAAACTGCAGATCAGAGAAAAAGCGAAACACGAGGCCTTTTAGGTTCCAGATTCACACCGGTGCTTCTTCAATGAGCCCGAAGTCTTTGGAGACGCGCAGAAATAAGTTTTAAACACTGACGCTAAATGAGGAACAGGAGGCAGTGGTGTGAAGGCCTGTTTAAACTCTCATTTCTCACTTCATTACAAAGATGTGGGTTTAATGGGGCTCGAGCAGATAACGGCTGTTTAGTGTTTAGGTTTTTTTTCTCATCCTGCCTCTTGAGTTTGGAGTTAGACGTCCCGAAAAAGCAATTTGGGAACGAAAATAACCAAAATTAGATGTGGATTTATCAAGATACCAACAAAGCTTTCTGCTGGACTTGGTTTGGACCGTTTTAGATCTTCTGCCGGAGCGTCCTTCAAGCGTTTTTCCTCATGGCCGTGTTGTTGTTTTGCCTGGAATGTTTCACAGTGTGGCCTTAAACCTTTCTGTCTTCATGGAGACCAAACCAGACCAAGGTACAAGTCAGATCACAGTCAGAATCTGTGTTTTTCGAGGTATTGTTGAGCTGTAAAACCACCTGCAACTGATTAAGGCCATGTACACACGTAACCGGGTATTTTTAAAACCGAACATCCCCCCTCCCTCCGTTTATAAAAATTGTTTTATCCACACCACCTCGTCTTCGAAAAAAACACCTTCCACACATAACCGAACATCTGCGTTTTCAACCACATTCATACACATTCCAAACCTGTAGATGGCGTTATTTCCATTGAGCCCTCACTTCGCCGTCACTTCCGCCTAAACTTAAACAACAGAAAACATGGCGCCGAGCTGCTTTGTCTGGACAGACTCGGAGTCAGAATTGCTCCTAAACACAGTTTAGGAGCAATTCTGCTCTCAACACACACACAGCTCTGAAGAAACGACTCTGATCCATAGTCTGCTCTGGCTTTGGCTTTGGCTTTGGCTTTGGCTTTTGCAGTCGCCTAAACAAATGTCGCACGTTTGACGTCAGGGCAGATTCATATTTTTTGGCGCAGACAGTGACGTTTTAAAACACAAAACCCCAGTTTTCTCTGTCCACACAAACAGGCATAAACGGAGTTTTCAAAAATCTTCACTTTGGCCGGAGTTTTCCCTGAATACTCGTTTCTGATGCGTGTTCGTGTGGATGACAGGTCAAAACGCAGCAAAACATCTTCGGTTTATCAGATACCCGGATACGAGTGGACAAGGCCTAAATGTAAAGTCGAGGTGTTTCAAGTCGGACTGTGGTACATTCCAGCCAGAGCAGTGACGTATCCGCTACCTGATAATGAATGGGAGGCAGACGTAATAAAAATACCACCAGTTGAATGTCCAGAAATTCTCCAAGCGTGTGGACGAAGGAGAATTTAAGAGCATATAAGTCTTTATCATTTCATGGACTGTGGTCATGTCCAACCTTTGAGGATGCACAAAATAACAAATGAAAGTGAATTTTGTATTGTCAAAGCCGGAGTTTTACCAAGTCAAAGGCAAAGACACAAGACGGAACTGTTCAAGCCTGAGTGGTCACACATGAGAGCAAGAAAATCACAGTACGTAAAACATAATTTAATGACTTGTATCCACAGACGGCGGCGGTTACTGTTTAAATGCACCTTTTCCTTTAAGAATCCGATCAAAGTTCAGTCCATTTCCTTTAACCTGCCTCTTCGTACAATCAGCGGCACAACACAGTGACAATTTGGTAAACTACAAGCAGTCAGGATTTATGAAAATAAAAATCAAAGCTCGAATCTGACATTTCACCTTCCTGACCTTTCAATCTACCATCAAAACAAAGCGCTCATGTGCTCATTATATGTGTGTGACGTGTCAGGAAATCCAGCTATAAACAGGCATTCTTACTGTCAGCAGGGTCGCCTCTCCACAGATCTGCCATAACTCGTATCTCGGCCCCGTGGCGTCACCTGCTGTAGAAATCCATAAGTGAACACCTTTAAAACGACCGTCTGTAAGTTTATTTGGTTTATTTTTATCAGTACAGTAATGTTTCTCTTACTCGAGTACACAATTTAGCTACACATTTTTAAGAGATTCTACCATAAACCAACATCACCACCGAACAGTTTGAAATGTGTAAAATCCTTCAGTCGTCCAGGTCGAACCTACAGCAGAAGGAGAAATTCAATTTGTCGACTGGACAAAAGTTTGTTTAGTCGAATACGCTTCACGGCTCAGGCAGATTTAAGTCCGAGTCCTGCAGCGTCTGAGCAGAACTGAAGAAGCAGAAACGGATTCGACCAAATAAACTTTGTCCAGTCGACAAATTTAATTTCTCCTTTTGCCTAACAGTTTTACTTAAAGCTGCACTGTGTAACTTTTCGATTGGGGGGTCCGTCACTTACTTGTTTCTATGGATACGTCATTGCTCTGCCTGGAATGTTCCACAGTGTGACATTAAACAGCCCTACTTTACATTTATTAAATTACAGGTGGTTTTATAGCTCAAAAATCGTCACCAAAACTGCCTTTTTCCACCTCCGAAAACTCTCATCCGCCTTCATCACCTCCAGACTCGATTATTGCAACAGCCATTACGGACTTACCTCCACCGACCTTCAAAAACTTCAGTTTGTTCAAAACTCTGTCGCGCGCCTCCTCACGAGACCACATCACTCCCATTCTGCAACAACTCCACTGGCTGCACATCCAACAACACATCAACTTCAAGATGAGGTTCAAGACCGAGACAAGACCGAGACCTCTGAGGGGCGAGACCGAGACAAGACCGAGACCTCTGAGGGTCGAGACCGAGACAAGACCGAGACCTCTGAGGGTCGAGACCGAGACAAGACCGAGACCTCTGAGGGGCGAGACCGAGACAAGACCGAGACCTCTGAGGGTCGAGACCGAGACAAGACCGAGACCTCTGAGGGTCGAGACCGAGACAAGACCGAGACCTCTGAGGGGCGAGACCGAGACAAGACCGAGACCTCTGAGGGGCGAGACCGAGACAAGACCGAGACCTCTGAGGGTCGAGACCAAGACAAGACCGAGACCTCTGAGGGGCAAGACCGAGACAAGACCGAGACCTCTGAGGGTCGAGACCGAGACAAGACCGAGACCTCTGAGGGACGAGACCGAGACAAGACCGAGACCTCTGAGGGGCAAGACCGAGACAAGACCGAGACCTCTGAGGGTCGAGACCGAGACAAGACCGAGACCTCTGAGGGTCGAGACCGAGACAAGACCGAGACCTCTGAGGGGCGAGACCGAGACAAGACCGAGACCTCTGAGGGGCGAGACCGAGACAAGACCGAGACCTCTGAGGGTCGAGACCAAGACAAGACCGAGACCTCTGAGGGGCAAGACCGAGACAAGACCGAGACCTCTGAGGGTCGAGACCGAGACAAGACCGAGACCTCTGAGGGACGAGACCGAGACAAGACCGAGACCTCTGAGGGGCAAGACCGAGACAAGACCGAGACCTCTGAGGGGCGAGACCGAGACAAGACCGAGACCTCTGAGGGGCGAGACCGAGACAAGACCGAGACCTCTGAGGGGCAAGACCGAGACAAGACCGAGACCTCTGAGGGTCGAGACCGAGACAAGACCGAGACAAGACCGAGACCTCTGAGGGTCGAGACCGAGACAAGACCGAGACCTCTGAGGGACGAGACCGAGACAAGACCGAGACCTCTGAGGGTCGAGACCAAGACAAGACCGAGACCTCTGAGGGGCGAGACCGAGACAAGACCGAGACCTCTGAGGGGCGAGACCGAGACAAGACCGAGACCTCTGAGGGTCGAGACCGAGACAAGACCGAGACCTCTGAGGGACGAGACCGAGACAAGACCGAGACCTCTGAGGGTCGAGACCGAGACCTCTGAGGGTCGAGACCGAGACAAGACCGAGACCTCTGAGGGGCGAGACCGAGACAAGACCGAGACCTCTGAGGGTCGAGACCGAGACAAGACCGAGACCTCTGAGGGACGAGACCGAGACAAGACCGAGACCTCTGAGGGTCGAGACTGAGACAAGACCGAGACCTCTGAGGGTCGAGACCGAGACAAGACCGAGACCTCTGAGGGTCGAGACCGAGACAAGACCGAGACCTCTGAGGGTCGAGACCAAGACAAAACCAAGACAAGACCGAGACAAGACCGAGACCTCTGAGGGTCGAGACTGAGACAAGACCGAGACCTCTGAGGGTCGAGACCGAGACAAGACCGAGACCTCTGAGGGTCGAGACCGAGACAAGACCGAGACCTCTGAGGGTCGAGACCAAGACAAAACCAAGACAAGACCAAGACAAGACCGAGACCTCTGAGGGTCGAGGCCGAGATAAGACCGAGACCTCTGAGGTTCAAGACCGAGACAAGACCGAGACCTCTGAGGGTCGAGACCAAGACAAGACCGAGACCTCTGAGGGTCGAGACCAAGACAAAACCAAGACAAGACCGAGACAAGACCGAGAACTCTGAGGGTCGAGACCAAGACAAGACCGAGACCTCTGAGGGGCAAGACCGAGACAAGTCCGAGACCTCTGAGGGTCGAGACCGAGACAAGACCGAGACCTCTGAGGGTCGAGACCAAGACAAGACCGAGACCTCTGAGGGGCAAGACCGAGACAAGACCGAGACGTCTGAGGGTCGAGACCGAGACAAGACCGAGACGTCTGAGGGTCGAGACCGAGACAAGACCGAGACCTCTGAGGGGCGAGACCGAGACAAGACCGAGACCTCTGAGGGGCGAGACCGAGACAAGACCGAGACCTCTGAGGGTCAAGACCGAGACAAGACCAAGACCTCTGAGGGGCGAGACCGAGACAAGACCGAGACCTCTGAGGGGCGAGACCGAGACAAGACCGAGACCTCTGAGGGTCAAGACCGAGACAAGACCAAGACAAGACCGAGACTTTTAAATGCTGAGACTGAGAGAAAACCTAGACCTCTGAGGGTCGAGACCGAGACAAGACCGTTCTGCAACAACTTCACGGGCTCCCCGTCCAACAGCGCATCGACTTCAAGATCCTCCTGATCACCTACAAAGCTCCTCCACAACCAGACCCTCCATAACCAGGCCCATCCATAACTAGGCCCCTCCACACCTCACAGAAATCGTCCAGCTCCACCGTCCCTCCTACCGCCTCCGATCAGCCGACTCTAACCTCCTCACTCCCACAGTCAAACCAAAGCACCGCCCTCTGGAACTCTCTCCCCCTTCACATCAGAAACTCAGATTTACTAAACACCTTCAAAAACCTGCTCAAAACTCACCTTTTCCTCAGAGCTACAGTCCCCACACATGACTGCTCCTCATTACTGTTTTGTCCTGTCCTTGTTTTAGTCTTACCTCATCATAAAGCCTCTTTGTGTTACCGTGAAAAGCACAACATATGTATTATTATGAAAAATACCTAGAAAAACAGGCGTTCTGACTGTGAGCGGGGTCGCCTCTCCACAGATCTCTAAAAAACCTGTAACTCTGGTTTGGTCTCGTGAAGATAGAAACGTAATGCTAAAGCGTGTGGAGAGGGTCCACACCTTCCGGTTTCTTGGAGTTCTCGTCTCCGATAACATCTCTTGGTCTGAGAACATCACAGCAAACATCAAGAAGGCCCAGCAACGACTACACTTCCTGAGGGGGCTCATTAAGTTAGGGTTCGAGGCTTCAGAGGGTCGTCAAAACAGCAGAGAAGATCATCGGCTGCCCTCTGCCCTCCCTGTTGGACATCTACACCTCCCACTGCCTCAGCCAAAAACATTATGAAGGACAGTCCCACCCTGGATCTGAGCTGTTCAACCTGCTGCCCTCAGGAAGACGCTGCAGGTGCATCAAAGCAACGACCACAAGACTCAAAAACAGCTTTTTTCCCAATGGCCATAACCACTTTGAATTCACACATGCACTGACTGATGCCACAGTTCTACCCCTGTGTCCCCTGATCCCCTCCACCCACCTGTGTGCAATACGCAATATATGCAATATTGATTTAATACAGTGCAGTTTTGACTGGGTGCAATATATATCACAGTGCAATATTTAATAATGTGTAACATTTAGTTATAGTGCAATATTTAAAAACAGTGCAGTATTGATACGGTGCAATAGTTGATTGAGTGCAATATTTAAAGCAGTGCAATATCCTGGTGCAGTCCTGGGTGTCTCAGCTTATTTATTTTATTGTATACTGTGTGCAAATGTACCACATATATGTCTGTATATGTGTATGTCTGTATATGTGTGTATATGTCTGTATGTGTGTATATGTGTATGTGTCTGTATATGTGTATATGTCTGTATATGTCTGTATGTGTATGTCTGTATATGTGTATATGTGTATGTATGTGTGTATATGTCTGTATATGTGTATATGTCTGTATATGTGTGTATATGTCTGTATATGTGTATATGTGTATGTATGTGTGTATATGTCTGTATATGTGTATATGTCTGTATATGTGTATATGTCTGTATATGTGTATATGTGTATATGTCTGTATATGTGTATATGTCTGTATGTGTGTATATGTGTATGTGTCTGTATATGTGTCTGTATAGGTGTATATGTCTGTATATGTGTATATGTGTATATGTCTGTATATGTGTATAGGTGTATATGTCTGTATAGGTGTATATGTCTGTATATGTGTATATGTCTGTATATGTGTATAGGTGTATATGTCTGTATATGTGTATATGTCTGTATATGTGTATATGTCTGTATATGTGTATGTCTGTATGTGTGTATATGTGTATGTGTCTGTATGTGTGTATATGTCTGTATATGTGTATGTGTCTGTATGTGTGTATATGTCTGTATGTGTGTATATGTGTATGTGTGTATATGTGTATGTGTCTGTATATGTGTATATGTCTGTATATGTGTATATGTCTGTATATGTGCATATGTGTATATGCGTATATGTCTGTATATGTCTGTATGTGTGTATATGTGTATGTGTCTGTATGTGTGTATATGTCTGTATATGTGTATGTGTGTATATGTGTGTATATGTCTGTATGTGTGTATATGTGTATGTGTCTGTATGTGTGTATATGTCTGTATGTGTGTATATGTGTATGTGTGTATATGTGTATGTGTCTGTATATGTGTATATGTCTGTATATGTCTGTATGTGTATGTCTGTATATGTGTATATGTCTGTATATGTGTATATGTGTATGTGTCTGTATGTGTGTATATGTCTGTATGTGTGTATATGTGTATGTGTCCGTATGTGTGTATATGTCTGTATATGTCTGTATGTGTATGTCTGTATATGTGTATATGTCTGTATATGTGTATATGTGCATATGTGTATATGTCTGTATATGTGTATATGTCTGTATGTGTATGTCTGTATATGTGTATATGTCTGTATATGTGTATATGTGTATATGTCTGTATGTGTGTATATGTGTATGTGTCTGTATGTGTGTATATGTCTGTATATGTGTATATGTCTGTATATGTGTATGTGTCTGTATGTGTGTATATGTCTGTATATGTGTATATGTCTGTATATGTGTATATGTCTGTATGTGTGTATATGTGTATGTATGTGTGTATATGTCTGTATATGTGTATATGTCTGTATATGTGTATATGTCTGTATATGTCTGTATATGTGTATATGTGTATATGTCTGTATATGTGTATATGTCTGTATGTGTGTATATGTGTATATGTCTGTATGTGTGTATATGTGTATGTGTCTGTATATGTGTCTGTATAGGTGTATATGTCTGTATATGTGTATATGTGTAGATGTCTGTATATGTGTATCGGTGTATATGTCTGTATATGTGTATATGTCTGTATATGTGTATGTCTGTATGTGTGTATGTGTCTGTATGTGTGTATATGTCTGTATGTGTGTATATGTCTGTATATGTGTACATGTCTGTATATGTGCATATGTGTATATGCGTATATGTCTGTATATGTCTGTATGTGTGTATGTGTATGTGTCTGTATGTGTGTATATGTCTGTATATGTCTGTATGTGTATGTCTGTATATGTGTATATGTCTGTATATGTGTATATGTGCATATGTGTATATGTCTGTATATGTGTATATGTCTGTATATGTCTGTATGTGTATGTCTGTATATGTGTATATGTCTGTATATGTGTATATGTGTATATGTCTGTATGTGTGTATATGTGTATGTGTCTGTATGTGTGTATATGTCTGTATATGTGTATATGTCTGTATATGTGTATGTGTCTGTATGTGTGTATATGTCTGTATATGTGTATATGTCTGTATATGTGTATATGTCTGTATGTGTGTATATGTGTATGTGTCTGTATGTGTGTATATGTCTGTATATGTGTATGTCTGTATGTGTGTATGTGTCTGTATGTGTGTATATGTCTGTGTGTGTGTATATGTCTGTATATGTGTATATGTCTGTATGTGTGTATGTCTGTATATGTGTATGTCTGTATGTGTGTATATGTGTATGTGTCTGTATGTGTGTATATGTCTGTATATGTGTATATGTGTGTATATGTGTATGTGTCTGTATGTGTGTATATGTGTATGTGTCTGTATGTGTGTATATGTCTGTATATGTGTATATGTGTGTATATGTGTATGTGTCTGTATGTGTGTATATGTCTGTATATGTGTATGTGTCTGTATGTGTGTATATGTCTGTATGTGTGTATATGTCTGTATGTGTGTATGTGTCTGTATGTGTGTATATGTCTGTATGTGTGTATATGTGTATATGTCTGTATATGTGTATATGTGTATATGTCTGTATGTGTGTATGTGTGTATATGTGTGTATGTGTCTGTATGTGTGTATATGTCTGTATGTGTGTATGTGTCTGTATGTGTGTATATGTGTATATGTCTGTATGTGTGTATGTGTGTATATGTGTATGTGTGTATATGTGTATATGTCTGTATGTGTGTATATGTCTGTATGTGTGTATGTGTCTGTATGCGTGTATATGTGTATATGTCTGTATGTGTGTATATGTGTATATGTCTGTATGTGTGTATGTGTCTGTATGTGTGTATATGTCTGTATGTGTGTATGTGTCTGTATGTGTGTATATGTGTATATGTCTGTATGTGTGTATATGTGTATGTGTGTATATGTGTATATGTCTGTATGTGTGTATATGTCTGTATGTGTCTGTATGTGTGTATATGTGTATATGTCTGTATGTGTGTATATGTGTATATGTCTGTATGTGTGTATATGTCTGTATATGTGTATGTGTCTGTATGTGTGTATATGTCTGTATGTGTGTATATGTGTATGTGTCTGTATGTCTGTATATGTGTATATGTCTGTATATGTGTATGTGTCTGTATGTGTGTATATGTCTGTATGTGTGTATGTGTCTGTATGTGTGTATATGTCTGTATAGGAGGGTGTATAGTGTGTGTATAGTGTGTACATATGTAGATTGATAATAAAAAGCATTTATTCTATTTTATTCTATTCTATCTCCATGGGGGGAAAAGCACTGGACGGACCCTGCAGCAGAAAAGTTACACAGTGCACCTTTAAGACCTTTTTGTGGATTTTTTTGCTGTAATATTTTTCCTGGAGTATTTGTTTCCTCTGGGCTCTGGTGTCGGTCGCACAGATGGACTCGTTCAGGTCTGATCCTCATCTGAGCTCATCTGTAACATAAACCATAAACTCGAACATGGGATTAAGAGGCATTCTTATATTAGCATTAGTGGAGTAAAGAGCGGATTATGTGTCCGAGCAGAAGAGAAACTTAATCCTGCTGCCAGATGTGCCCGGGGCAGACTGGAAACACTGCTGCAGTTCATATGATGATGATGATAATAATAATGATAATGATAATGATGATGATGATGATGATAATAATGATAATGATAATGATAATGGTAATGGTAATAATGATAATGATGATGATGATGATAATAATAATAATGATAATATTAATATTAATATTAAGAAGAAGAAGAAGAATCTAAACCAGGACTGAACCAGGACTGAACCAGGTCTGAACCAGGTCTAAACCAGGACTAAACCAGGACTAAACCAGGACTGAACCAGAACTGAACCAGGTCTAAACCAGGACTAAACCAGGTCAAAACCAGGTCTGAACCAGGACTAAACCAGGTCTGAACCAGGTCTAAACCAGGACTAAACCAGGACTAAACCAGGACAAAACCAGGACTGAACCAGGTCTAAACCAGGTCTAAACCAGGACTAAACCAGGACAAAACCAGGTCAAAACCAGGTCTGAACCAGAACTGAACCAGGTCTAGACCAGGACTAAACCAGGTCAAAACCAGGTCTGAACCAGGTCTAAACCAGGACTAAATCAGGTCTGAACCAGGTCTAAACCAGGACTAAACCAGGACTGAACCAGGACTGAACCAGGACTAAACCAGGTCTGAACCAGGTCTAAACCAGGTCTAAACCAGGACTAAACCAGGTCTAAACCAGGACTAAACCAGGACTAAACCAGGACTAAACCAGGTCTAAACCAGGTCTAAACCAGGTCTAAACCAGGACTAAACCAGGTCTAAACCAGGTCAAAACCAGGACTAAACCAGGTCTAAACCAGGTCTAAACCAGGGCAAAACCAGGTCTAAACCAGGTCAAAACCAGGACTAAACCAGGTCTAAACCAGGTCTAAACCAGGTCTCGTTTCAGATATAATAATAATCATCATCATCATCATCATCACTTTTTTAGGTGGTTAAAATCCCATAATATGAAGATAAAAACTGAGCTCAATCATATGAAGCAGAAAACACACACCAAAGTTCTTACAGAGGCGCAAACGCAAAGAACAGCAAAATAAAAGTGAAAAAAAAAAATAGCACAGCACAGTCAGATGTCCGATGAAAAATGATCTGACAAAAGCTTTTCTGCTGAAACCTTATTTAATAATAATTTAAAAAAAAAAGCTCTTGGACATGGGCCATCTGAGTGAGCTGTGCATTTTTCACTTTTAAAAAACTGAGCTCCAGAAACAAAAAGTGTCAAAAACTGTTCAGTGTGTGAGACAAACAGACGCAAACACAAACACCCCTTTGTTACGACGTGTGTGAAGTCGCCCACATCAAACTCAGACCTGCACAAAAACTGTGTCAAATGTTTGTGCTGCAAAAAGTTTTGTTTGTGCTTCTTTAGTTTTGGAGAAATTAACGATTCTTTCATAGGTCAAACTGGGGTCAGACCCACAGGAAGCTTCAAAATCCTCGAAAACGCCCAAAATGGAGTCAGTCGTTTGTGCTTCGTTTTGTGCTGCAGAAAGTTTTGTTTGTGTGATTCTGGTTCTTCAGATATTTGCAGTTTTATTTTGGCCGATGACGTCGTCCAGAACCTCAGAATGTGAAACAGCCTCAAAACAGGAAGAAAATGATAGAAAACGTTTGTATTTGGTTTGTGCTGTTTTGTGCTGTGACAGTTTCATTTGTGTGAGTTTATTTCTAAAATTATTCATTATTATTTCTGTGGTAATTATAGGACGTCATTTCCGCTCAGCTGACGCCGGCGGCTTCAGCAATACTCCACAAAACTAGTGTCGATAAACGATTTCAGTCTTTAGTCATTTGCTTTTGATTCATATTTGATAGAATAACACAGACTTTTCCACAGCCTCAGATCTCAGTTTCTCTTCTCTAGTTTTGCAGAGTTTTGCTAAAGTCGCTGCTTCAGATGAGCGGAAATGACGTCCTATAATCACCACAGAAATAATAATGAATAATTTTAGAAATAAACTCGCACAAATGAAAATTGTCACTGCACAAAACAAAATAGATAAGTCCCACAATTTGGAAATTTCAGGGTTGCAATGCACAGTTAAAAGAACAGCAAGAAAACGGTAGCAGCAATAGAAGCACAGAATTACTTAAAAATAGACAAACTCTATAAAAATGTATAAAGATAAGGATCATAACATTATATATGCAATAAAATACACACATTTCGTATAATTTTCTTCCTGTTTTGAGGCTGTTTCACATTCTGAGGTTCTGGACAACGTCATCGACCCAAAATAAAACTGCAAATATCTTAAAAAAAACAAAAACAGAATTGCACAAACAAAACTTTTTGCAGCACAAAATGAAGCATAAACAATCGACTCCATTTTGGGCGTTTTAGTGCATTTTTAATCTTCCTGGGGGCTGACGGACCCCAATTTGATCTATAAAAGATGTTAATTGTTAATTTCTCAAAAACTGGTGAAAATAAAACACAGTGAGTTTTACAAATGTCACAGTTTATTTTATTACACGTAGAATTGTACAGTTTAAAGTTCCTCTTCTCCTCCTTCTTCTTCTTGTTGTTTCTGCGTTTGGGGCACGAGGTCTTCAGGCTGGACCCACAGAGCTTCACTGGTCTGGCTGCAGATAATGGCCCTCTCGATGAACGGACCTGAGGAACGGAGGGAAAAGAGGAACGTTTAATGGATAAATCAGTGTAATGCTGTACTCTGGAATATTTCCCAGCGAAACATTAAGATACGCAAGTTACTCTGACATAGGGCGTCATAAAAAACTGAGAAAAACATAAACAAAAACTCAGGAAAATCCATTTCAGGAGAATCACAAATCTGGACCAGTCTCTGTCCTGGTTTGAGTCCTGGTTCTAGTCCCGGTTTTAGTTTTAGGTCTAGTTCTAGTCCTTGTTGGTTCAAGGTGTAGTTCTAGTTGATTTTAGTTCTAGTTCTAGTCTTGGTACTAGTTTCAGGTCTTAGGTCCTTGTTGGTTCTAGGTGTAGTTCTAGTAGGTTTCAGTTCTAGTCCTAGTCCTAGTCCTGGATCAAGTACAAGTTCTGGTCCCAGTTCCACTTCTAATCCTGGATCTAGTCCTAGTTCTAGTCCTGGTTCTAGTTTTAGGTCAAGTTCTAGTCCTTGTTGATTCTAGGTGTAGTCCTAGTCGATTTTTTTTCTAGTCCTAGTTCTGGTCCTGGATCTAGTCCTAGTTCTGGTCCTGGATCTAGTTTTAGGTTCTTCTTGGTTCTAGCTGTAGTTCTAGTTGATTTTAGTTCTAGTCCTAGTTCTAGTCCTGGATCTAGGCCTAGTTCTGGTCCTGGATCTAGTCATGGATCTAGTCCTAGTTTTAGTCCCAGTTCCATTTCTAGCCCTGGATCTAGTCCTAGTTCTGGTCTTGGATCTAGTCCTAGTTCTGGTCCTGTTTCCATTTCTAGTTCTGGTACTAGTTGTAGTTCCAGTCCTGGATCTAGTCCTAAATTCTAGTCCTGGTTCTAGTTTTAGGTCCTTGTTGGTACTATGTGTAGTTCTAATTGATTTTAGTTCTAGTTCTAGTTCTAGTCCTGGATCTAGTTCTAGTTCTGGTCCTGGATCTAGTCCTAGTTCTGGTCCTGGATTTAGTTTTAGGTTCTTGTTGGTTCTAGCTGTAGTTCTAGTTGATTTTAGTTCTAGTCCTAGTTCTAGTCCTGGATCTAGGCCTAGTTCTAGTCCTGGATCTAGTCCTAGTTCTGGTCCTGGTTCCATTTCTAGTCCTAGTTCTAGTCGGTTCAAGTCTAGTTGGGTTTATTTAGTTCTAGTTGAAGCCCAGACACTCGTTCTAGTTCTAGTCCTGGTTCTAGTCCGAGTTGGTTCTGGTTTTGGTTCTATGCCTGGATCAAGTCCTGGTTCTGGTCCTGTTTATTTCTGGTTCTAGTTTTGTTCTAATCCTGGTTCTTTTTGGTTGTAGTTTTCATTCTAGCCCTGGTTCTGTCCCCAGTTCTAGTTCTGGTTCCAGCTGGTTTTAGTTTTAGTCCTAGTCCCGGTTCTAGTCCTCGTTTTGGTGCTCGTTCTGGTCCTGGTTTTGTTTTGTAATTGCCGTTTTTGAGCACGTGAAGCCCGATCGTTCTCCTGCACCTCCTGCTCCTGGATGTAAAACAGCTCCATGTTCTTACATTATTCCCTCCCACACGCGCAGAAGCCGAGATTCCCCACGGTCCTCGAACGCCTCCTCACTTCTGCAGCCCTTTTGTCCCACTGACACACACACACACACCGCCGCCGCTGCGAGAAGCTTCCGGATCTTTATATCTGACCCCGGGGTCGACGCAGAACAAACCGCCAACACCGTACGACTCCAGAGCGCGAAATCTACGCTTTTATATCGTTACGCGAGCGGGAGATTCAGCCGCAGCTCACTTTTTAACTCAAATAACCTCAAAACAAAAGTGTGAATATGCTCCAGATCTTCAAGACAGGTCAATTCTTACTTTCCTCCAGAAAATACACGCACTTTTAAATGTCTGAACTGTCCTAATTGTGCAAATGTCCATCAAACAAAAACACTCACGGACGTACACAATTATAGATCATTCACACAAAAGCATTTCACTCACGGACGATTATCGCAACGGCAGGAAGTTGAGTCGCGCAACTTCCTGTCAGCGCTTTTCTACGGCAAAATCCCTGTGGAAAAGTGTCGCGTATTTTTGAGCAGCTTCATAAATCTGCCCCAACACCAAATCTTCATCCAACAAGGAACAAAGAACAGATTCTGTCCACGAAGAATTTATCCACAACGATCGAGGGAAGAAAGACGAAAACTTAAAGGAAACGACGACGAGCATCAGTGAAACGACTGAGCAACACTAACGTTCTGGTCCTGAAGGAAACAGAAGGAACTTGTTCACTCAGACTGATGCTAAAATTAAAGTTAACAAGAGCTCCGCCAGCGGGGCAAAATACGCCCGTACTTTGAATTATTGTATATAGAATTAAGTTAGAATTTGTCAAACCTAGTTAAAGATGAATTGTTGGTGCAGTTTGGAAGTTTGACATTCCTAGGTGAGACGGTTGTCGAGTTAGAGCGCGGACAAGAAATTGTCCACAGACAGACGGACAGACGGACAGACAGACGGACAGACGGACAGACAGACGGACGGATAATCAATAGGGAAATCTGGCTCTTGCAGTAGGAGTATGAGTATGACATCATCACATTCTAGAATCGGAATTCCACCAATCAGATCGCAGCAACAGAACTTAAAGACACTACAAAGCTTTGAAGTGTCAAAGCTCAAAGAACTCTGTTTCTTTGAGCTTTGACACATCAAAGCTTTGAAGTGTGTCAAAGCTCAAAGAAGCAGAGAATGTGGGTTGTTCTCGCTTTCAGCAGCAGAACATTTGAGAAGAGAGTTCAGATCTACGGCACGTAACATAAAAGGACAGAGATGGAAGATAAAAAGACAGAGATGGAAAGAGGCTTCACTTTCACTGTGAGAGGGCACAGAGACAGACATGTCTCTGTGCAAAGATATCCATTTTCAAATACAAAACCAAACATGAACACTGTGTTCGAGGAATTGAGGAGGGAGCAGAAGTTGTGCGATGCTTTGCTCAATGTGTCCGGCGTGCAATTCCCAGCACACAAACTGGTTCTGTGTAGCTGCAGCACATACTTTAAAAGCCTCTTCACTAACTGGTCCAGCCCTGACTGCCAGGTGTTTGAGATCTCCAATGTGTCAGCTGATATCATGAAGATTATCCTGGACTACTGCTACACCGGGGTGGTGCACATCACCCAGGAAAACCTCCAGGAGCTCTTTATAGCTGCTGACTACTTAGATGTGAGCGGCATTACCGAAGTCTGCTGTCAGGTCATGAAGGAGCAAATGTCCCCCAGTAACTGCATCACTGTATGGGGTATCTCAAACAAGTACTACGACCCCCAGCTGAGGAAACAAGCCTTCATATACGTCCTGAAGCATTTCGAAGAGGTGGTGACCAGCTCTGAAGAGTTCTTCCAGCTCTCCAGCGAAGACCTGTGTTCAGTCATTGATGATGATCGGCTGAACGTGAAGGAGGAGACCACCGTGTTAGTGGCAGTCATCAGATGGATTGCACATGCTCCTGAGGAAAGGAACCACTACTTGGCCGACCTCCTACTAAAAGTCCGTCTGGGTCTGATCCATGTTGATTACTTCACTCAGTGCATGAATAGATATAACCTGTCCCACTACATTCATAACTGGAAGATTGTGGAGGAGAAGATCATAAAGGTGATGTTGGATGAAAGAGCTAGGAGGTACAATGCCTCCCTGCCCCCCACTCGTCTAGCCACTCCAAGGCTGCCCAGTGCGGTGCTTATGGCTATTGGTGGCACTAGCCAAGACAGAACAACCAACAGCATTGAAGTCTATGACAACCGCACCGATCGCTGGGTGGGTGTGGCTAATGATGACTGGACTCCAAGAGCCCATCACGGCACAGTGTTCCTTAATGGATCTGTGTACGTGATTGGAGGGTTTGACGGCAATGACGACCTCAACACTACCTGCAAGTACGACCTGGCAATTCACACGTGGCAAGAAATGGCACCCATGCATTCACGTAGGGGCGCCGTTAGTGTGACTTTGCTGGATGGTTTGATCTACGCGATAGGCGGGTGCGATGGACGGGACAGGCTGAAGACAGCCGAAAGGTACTTGCCAGTGACCAATCAGTGGACCATGATTTCACCTATGAACGAAAAGAGAAGCGATGCCAGCAGCACAGTGTACAATGGAAAGATCTACATTTGTGGAGGTATTAATGTTGAACATTACCTGGCATCAACTGAGACTTACAACCCACTAACCGAACAGTGGACCATGATAGCAGATATGTCCACCATGCGCTGTGGGCTCAGTGTCATCGCCTATGCCAATGAAATCTATGCTGTTGGTGGGTTTAATGTGGATTCCTGGTTGAACACTGTTGAAGCCTATAACCCGGCAACCAACACGTGGCGCCCCCTACCCAACATGTGGACCAAGCGCAGCCACTTTGGCATCGAGGTTGTTGACAATCAGCTATATGTTGTAGGCGGGGACGATCTGGGCACCCTTCGTTGTGCTGAATGTTTTGATGCAAGGACCGGAGTTTGGACTCAGGTGCGGGACATGGAGATCCCTCGTTATGCCCTGAGCTGCTGTGTGGTGTTTGACCTTCCCAACATGGCCGACTTTGCTCCGCCCCGCCCTCCTCCTCATGACGATTCCACTGAGGAGTAGATGCGCACTCATTTAAATAAAAGCATCTATTAACTGCAAAAAAGTGTTCAGTTTTGTTGTTGTCGATTGTTTTTTTATACACTATCACTAGTGTATAAAAAAACAAGATCATGACATTGATCAAGAAGTTGTTAATGACAAAAGGAATCCATCTTCTACTGCAAAAGAGAAAGGCTTTGGCAAAGAAGTCGTTACAGCGGAAGAGAGTCCGTCTGCTACCACAAAAGAAGATGAAGATAGCTGGAGTGAGGTAGATGACACAGAGTTAATATCTGGTCAAGCTGACACATTACTCACAACACAAGACTTCATCGAACCAGAAGAGAGGGATTTGGTATACAACTTTGCACCTGGTGAAGGCAGTGTCCCGATCAGTGTTTTCTTGGAGAAGGAGTCAGAAGAGTGAGCTTTCCCGGGTATTTTCTGTGGTCAAAGGCGTCCAACCAATAGTGAGAGAGATGTTAAAGTGGCATATGGTGATATTGTCAAATCTGAACTGAGATCCAGTGATAGACGAGCTGCATGCAATGTCGAGAACATTTTCTTCAATCCTCGACGGTTGTCGAGTTAGAGCGCGGACAAAGCTTCAAAGACTTCAAAGCTTTGAAGTGTCCACAGACGGACGGACGGACGGACGGACAGACGGACGGACGGACAGCGCCATACCATAATACGTCCCGTCTTAGAACGGGCGTATAAAAATCGATTTTGTGATGTCGATATCAGCGCAGACTGAGAGATTTGTGATAAATGCTACAGACCAGTGGTTCTTAAACTGGGTTCGGTGAGTCAGTCTCAGGGGTTCAGGGTCAGATTCACATCCAGCTCCTTTGATTCATGATGTCTCGCCCCGTTTGGCCGATATTGGCTGCAGGAAATTTTGTGCGATAATCATCTTGTGACTGTGGTGATGGTGTCGTGTCATTTCTTCTGATATTTTCCCTTCATACGAACTACGTCGAGCAAAAAAAGAAAGTGGTCAGACCAATATGTGCGATATGGATTCACATGTAAAACATATATACCTGTGTTTGAATTTGAAAAAAACACTTTATTTTTCCATTTAAGAAGAGTTCGGTGAATGTGCAGGTGAAACTAGTGGAGTTCAGCACCTCCAACAAGGTTAAGAACCACTCATCTAGATGTTCACAGATTAAACATCGAACATTTAAACTGCACAAATCGCTCAGTCTGCGCTAATATCCACATCACAACAAAATCGATTTTTATACGCCCGTTGTAATACGGGACGTATTATGGTATGGCGCTGTCCGTCCGTCCGTCTGTCCGTCCGTGAACAACCGTCTCACCTAGGAATGTCAAACTTCATGGCTGGACACCCCATGGGTCAAGGATGTTCCCTATTGATTTCAAGGTCACAGGGTCAAAGGTCAAGGTCACCTTATATATATATCGGCGCATGCCCCACATGTTTTGCCTCTTCATGAAGACAAAGCTTCAAAGACTTCAAAGCTTTGAAGTTTAAAGTTCAAAGGTGACACACAGTTCCAGCTGCAGCGGTTGCTAGGCAACGGGAGAGAGAGAATACAAGACAACTACACATTACCTTGTCCGCGCTCTAGCTCGACAACCGTCTCACCTAGGAATGTCAAACTTCATGGCTGGACACCCCATGGGTCAAGGATGTTCCCTATTGATTTCAAGGTCACAGGGTCAAAGGTCAAGGTCACGGCCCGACCCTTTGCGAAAACCTTGTCAGTATTGGAATCTTCCAAACTGCACCAACAATTCATCTTTAACTAGGTTTGACAAATTCTAACTTAATTCTATATACAATAATTCAAAGTACGGGCGTATTTTGCCCCGCTGGAGGAGCTCTTGTTCCTCTAAAAATGCTTCACAGACTTAACCTAAAGAATGAAGATGTAAAAGTGCTGAGAACAGTTATTTATTCATGTCGTCTGCGCTGAAACGGAGCAAAGGATCATGGTCTATGTAGTTCCCTCTGTTTTTTAGCTATTTCCGCATCAGAACTGTTAATTTAAGCAAAGAGACTTGGGATTGGATATATTGTGATGGTCACGATATTATTGTGACGCCTTTGACGATACGATATCACCAGATTTACGTTACCGTCACATCCCTAATATGTATCTGAGCACAAACATATATAAACACATGAGCGTCGCACTGCTGCTCAATCACATTAGGTCCCACGCTTTGGCGCTCGGGCCTAAAAATATTATCACTGTCGTTATTACCCCCATCATCATCATCACAATCATTAGAACAGATTTTAATGTTGTAAGCAGCAATAATATGTTGAAGAACTATTCTGGAGGAGCATTTTTGGGCGACTCTCCCCACTTCTCCGCGAGTGAACGTCTCCGCGTCCAATTGGATCTCGTTCCCTCGGCTCCTCCGATTCTGTAAAAAGCTGTGTCCCCCCCCCCCCTTACCCGCAGGACCTCCCCCCTCCTCTGCGTCTTTAGCTCGTAGCATTAGCCTCTCGCTGCCCACGCAGTCGCATCAGATGTGGTGCTGAACGGCGCCTCACGCTGCGAGCTCCACTTTAGCGTCCAGGCTGGAGAGGTAATTAAACTGAGCGTCTCCGGGGTGTAATGTCGGAACGTGTCAGGGAAGTGTTTGTGTCGTTTAAGAGCAGAAACGGGTGGAGAGAGCGGAGCCGCGCTGTGCAGATGGAACAGGCAAAGTCACATAGAAGTCAAAATGTTAAAAATACTAAAGTCCAGAAGTGTTTTATGGTTCAAACTTGGATATTACAAACTTTATTGATCCACAAGGGACATTTCTTGGACACAGCAGCTCACACATCACATTATATTACAATAACAAAGAGTAAAACATATAAAAATGGTAATAAACTACTAAATAAGCAGCAAAATAAGAAATGATGACTAGGGCCCGACCGATAGTGTTCACTGTAAATCTTCAGTTGTTTATAAAACTTCGGTTTGGCTCTATTGGATTTTCATTCGGGTTTATTTAGGCGACATTTCTGTTTCTTCTGCCTCTTTACATCATATTTACAGAGTCGTTCGGCCTAATAGTGTTTTTGTACGATATTTCACCAGTAAAGAAAGTTCTGTAAGTAAACTACCGCTGTTAGCCTTTAGCGGTAAATGCGTGTGCGCCGCGGTAATTAATGATCTGCTAAATGCCGATAATTCACACCTCTATTCACAGCTCATTTCCATATCAGTGCGTGTCCAGTAACATATATACGGCCACTATAGTCACTTTACAGTCGCTAACAGAAGAGAAAACAGCCTGTTTATGTGTGCGAGCTACAGCAGCTAATCGCTAACCAATGAGAAAGAACCAAAACGAGCTTCAAACCGACACATTTCAACACTCAGCCTCACACAGGCTCCTCTCAGATCAGCACTAAGAACTGTCCTTTAATCCAAACTCACACTGAGCGGCCGCAAAAACAACACAATCTCAGTGTTGTGCAGGTGGATCTGTGGCTGCGGCGGTAAACAAACGCACATGGTGATGCGTTCAGGGGCGGGACGGACACAGACAAATGACTCCGCAGATTAATCCTGATGCCCCGCCACAGATCAGGACATTTATCTGTCTGTAAACTGGATTAAATGGGCAGAATATAGAGAGTCTGAGCTTTAGAACGAGGGAAAACATCCAAGTGGAATATTGGCCCAGATCGGCAAGATTTTGTCCGATAGCCGTTAATATTGAGCAACCGATATATCGGTCGGGCCCTAGTAAGGACCTCCGGACCTTAGAGAGGTGTTTTGGGCATGTCCCACCAGGAGGAGGCCCCGGGGAAGACCCAGGACTCACTGGAGGGCCTGGACCCAGGAGGAGCTGGAGGAAGAGTCATGACTTAAAGTTCACAAGTGTCTATTTTGTGTAATTTAGGATCTTTACTGTAATGTAATATAGCAGAATAACAAGAGGCCTAAATATCAGCATCATAACTGCTGTGATTTTTTTTACATTTTTGCATTGACTGCGTGGCCCTTACAGCGAAAAGCTTTCAGGTTCAACTCCCGTTCTTCTTTCTGTGAGTTATTATGTTGTTTCCTCCTCAAAAACAGACCTGGAGTCGTCTTTTGTTTCATTTACATGTTTGAGTAACTTTATTAACCGTGTGTCCACATCACCATCATGAAGCGGTAGTTTTCAAGTGAACAGCTTCTTTTATTACCTTTAGTTCAGTAGAAATCGGCAATTCAAGGTTTTAAATGATCCAAAGGATTCGAGTGAAGTTGTGCGGAGTTTAAAAACATTTGCGAGGAGGAAACATTTATACGTTTTTCGGTTTTTGACCAGTAGATGGCAGAAAGACAAATTGCTGTGGTCGTATCCATCGGAAGCAGAAGTGCAGAGGGGAAACAGAACGACCTTTTGCGGTTTAACAAAACGGAGATGATGGATTTTATTTGTTTGAGTCTGTGTGTCCATTAAAAGTCTGTGTAATGAGGCGGGAGCGTCGCTGTACGGCTCAGAATCCCACGCACCATTTACACCCGGAAAACTCAAGGCTCCGGAGTTTGTTCTGTAATGACACAGACGGCGGCGAGATGAGCGCGGCGCCTCCGGAGTTTAATGAGACTGACCCCGACGGATTCAAATGGCCCGGAGACGCTCCAGACTCACGGGAACGTTTTTATGAGTTAATCACGGACGTTAAAAAATATATTTTTAATGTATTTATCTATAACAGAGGTCAGCAACATGCGGCTCTTTCATCCTTCTGTTGTGGCTCCTGTGACTTTGGAAAATAAATGATTTAATAAATTAGTATTTAATTACAGTGTATTTTTATACGCCCGTTGTAATAAGACGGGACGTATTATGGTATGGCGCTGTCCGTCCGTCCGTCCGTCAGTCTGTCCGTCCATCCGTCTGTGGACACTTCAAAGCTTTGTAGTGTCTTTAAGTTCTGTTGCTGCGATCTGATTGGTGGAATTCCGATTCTAGAATGTGATGATGTCATACTCATACTCCTACTGCCTAAGAGCCAGATTTCCCTATTGATTATCCGTCCGTCTGTCTGTCCGTCTGTCCGTCTGTCCGTCTGTCTGTGGACAATTTCTTGTCCGCGCTCTAACTCCACAACCGTCTCACCTAGGAATGTCAAACTTCCAAACTGCACCAACAATTCATCTTTAACTAGGTTTGACAAATTCTAACTTAATTCTATATAATCTATATAATAATGTCTTAATTCAAAGTACGGGCGTATTTTGCCCCGCTGGCGGAGCTCTTGTTTGCAGTTAATAGATGCTTTTGTTTAAATGAGTGCGCATCTACTCCTCAGTGGAATCGTCATGAGGAGGAGGGCGGGGCGGAGCAAAGTCGGCCATGTTGGGAAGGTCAAACACCACACAGCAGCTCAGGCCACAACGAGGGATCTCCATGTCCCGCACCTGAGTCCAAACTTCGGTCCTTGCATCAAAACATTCAGCACAACGAATGATGTCCCGATTGTACCCGCCTACAACATATAGCTGATTGTCAACAACCTCGATGCCAAAGTTGCTGCGCCCGGTCCACATGTTGGGTAGGGGGCGCCACGTGTTGGTTGCGGGGTTATAGGCTTCAACAGTGTTCAAACGGGAATCCCCATTAAACCCACCAACAGCGTAGATTTCATTGGCATAGGCGATGACTCTGAGCCCAGACCGCATGGTGGACATATCTGCTATCATGGTCCACTGTTCGGTTAGTGGGTTGTAAGTCTCAGCTGATGCCAGGCGATGTTCACCAAAACCTCCACAAATGTAGATCTTTCCATTGTACACTGTGCTGCTGGCATTGCTCCTCTGTTCGTTCATAGGTGAAATCATGGTCCACTGATTGGTCACTGGCAAGTACCTTTCAGCTGTCTTCAGACTGTCCAGTTCATTGAACCCGCCTATCGCGTAGATCAATCCATCCAGCAAAGTCACACTAATGTAGCTCCTACGTGAATGCATGGGTGCCATTTCTTGCCACGTGTGAATTGCCAGGTCGTACTTGCAGGTAGTGTTGAGCTGGTGATTGCCGTCAGACCCTCCAATCACGTACACAGATCCATTAAGGAACACTGTGCCGTGATGGGCTCTTGGAGTCCAGTCATCATTAGCCACACCCACCCAGCGATCGGTGCGGTTGTCATAGACTTCAATTCTGTTGATTCTTCTTCTGTTTTGGCTATAGCCACCAATAACCATAAGCACCGCACTGGGCAGCCTTGGAGTGGCTAGACGAGTGGGGGGCAGGGAGGCATTGTACCTCCTAGCTCTTTCATCCAACATCACCTTTATAATCTTCGCCTCCACAATCTTCCAGTTATGAATGTAGTGGGACAGGTTGTATCTATTCATGCACTGAGTGAAGTAATCAACATGGATCAGACCCAGACGGACTTTTAGTAGGAGGTCGGCCAAGTAGTGGTTCCTTTCCTCAGGAGCATGTGCAATCCATCTGATGACTGCCACTAACACGGTGGTCTCCTCCTTCACGTTCAGCCGATCATCATCAATGACTGAACACAGGTCTTCGCTGGAGAGCTGGAAGAACTCTTCAGAGCTGGTCACCACCTCTTCGAAATGCTTCAGGACGTATAAGAAGGCTTGTTTCCTCAGCTGGGGGTAGTAGTACTTGTTTGAGATACCCCATACAGTGATGCAGTTACTGGGGGACATTTGCTCCTTCATGACCTGACAGCAGACTTCGGTAATGCCGCTCACATCTAAGTAGTCAGCAGCTATAAAGAGCTCCTGGAGGTTTTCCTGGGTGATGTGCACCACCCCGGTGTAGCAGTAGTCCAGGATAATCTTCATGATATCAGCTGACACATTGGAGATCTCAAACACCTGGCAGTCAGGGCTGGACCAGTTAGTGAAGAGGCTTTTAAAGTATGTGCTGCAGCTACACAGAACCAGTTTGTGTGCTGGGAATTGCACGCCGGCCACGTTGAGCAAAGCATCGCACAACTTCTGCTCCCTCCTCAATTCCTCGAACACAGTGTTCATGTTTGGTTTTGTATTTGAAAATGGATATCTTTGCACAGAGACATGTCTGTCTCTGTGCCCTCTCCATGGATCCATGGATACGAATCACGCCACAAAGCTTTTGTTCTAGATGGCGCTGTCCGTCCGTCTGTCCGTCTGTCCGTCCGTCTGTCCGTCTGTAGACAATTTCTTGTCCGCGCTCTAGCTCGACAACCATCTCACCTAGGAATGTCAAACTTCATGGCTGGACACCCCATGGGTCAAGGATGTTCCCTATTGATTTCAAGGTCACAGGGTCAAAGGTCAAGGTCATGGCCCGACCCTTTGCGAAAACCTGCCCGTCGCTCTTGCTAACTGTGATCGTTTCCATCTCTGTCTTTTTATCTTCCATCTCTGTCCTTTTATGTTACGTGCCGTAGATCTGAACTCTCTTCTCAAATGTTCTGCTGCTGAAAGCGAGAACAACCCACATTCTCTGCTTCTTTGAGCTTTGACACATTAAAGCTTTGTAGTGTCTTTAAGTTCTGTTGCTGCAATCTGATTGGTGGAATTCCGATTCTAGAATGTGATGATGTCATACTCATACTCCTACTGCAAGAGCCAGATTTCCTTATTGATTATCCGTCCGTCTGTCTGTCCGTCTGTCCGTCTGTCTGTGGACAATTTCTTGTCCGCGCTCTAACTCCACAACCGTCTCACCTAGGAATGTCAAACTTCCAAACTGCACCAACAATTCATCTTTAACTAGGTTTGACAAATTCTAACTTAATTCTATACACAATAATTCAAAGTAAAACCAAAGTAATTCAAAGTACGGGCGTATTTTGCCCCGCTGGCGGAGCTCTTGTTTTTAAATGTAATTCTAAATTTGTAGATAATGTTAATCTTGTAACATTCAAATAAAACATCTTTTTAATATTTTTGTTGCTCAAAATATGCGTCAAACCCGCCGATTTGCGACACCTCACACGTATCCAGCCCGGACTCACCCACACCTGCACCAAAAGCAGGATTTATTTCGATTTTTGACCCCTGGTGGGTAAATGATGGACAAATCCAAGAAAAAAAAGTTTCTGAAGAAAACAGAACGTTTAATGCTCCGTGGGCAGATTCATTCACTCCAGTACACGAGATAAAATGCTGACGAAACAGAAGCAGACGCATTTTTGGTTCACTGCAGGTGGATAATTTAATCTTGGATTTTTATTTCTTACGTGGACTCAAATAGACATTGAGTAATAATGTGTTTGATGCAGCTTTGAGCACATTTGTTTCCGTTTTAGATAAATGAATCTTAAAACCACATGGCTCATTTGCATAAACTCTGAAAAAACAGCTCGGTGCTGATGCTTCAGCTTCTGTCGGACTAAAGGAGACGACTCGGTGGATTATTTGTGCTGTATTTTCTTTGATTTCATACATGCAACACACTATAGTCTTTTGTACAGAGCAGACAGGGAAAAACCAAAAATCATATGCAGTGTTATCTTTATTTTAGGGTTTTGTGGTCGTTTCTTTTCTGTGGGAGACGCTCCAAACGGCTCTTTGAGTGTTTAAGGCGCTGACCCCTGATCTATAACACTGAGTAACCCCACATATAATCACACCAGTAATGCCTCTACTTGTATATGTAACAGATAATACTCCCTACACAGAGGTCGCATTAGACTTCATCACTGCCCGTCACAGGGTCGTAACAATTCTGTCATCAACTATTATTATCCGTCATTTTATTTTAAAATGTTAATAACAATATCGGCCTCTATAATAATGATAAGACATGTTTAATAACTTGTGTTTTCATTGATTCATTGTCATTTTTAATCAGTTCACACTCCCTCTGAACACGCTGCTCCTGCTTTAACCTCCTCCTGCGCCGGAACATCAGCGGCCCCTGGATCATCAGCGTTATCAGCTGTTGTTGCTTGTTCTTCCTGCGCCGCATCGCTCAACTTCCTTTTTTCACCTCCTTTCTCAACACTATCACAGTGATTGGGCTTTTTAAAGAAACTTCATCTCATATGCAGCGATGGCTAAAGCCGCTCAACGACGGGACAACCTCACAGTCCCACGTCTCGGCTCTGGCTCCTTGGAGATCCCTATATTCCTCAGAGTGCGTTTCCCTGCACATCAGTGTCCCGGGTATGATCGGGTTTTTTGAGTGTCCCGGTTTGGTCCTGGTGCAGGTTTACGCAGTTTCCCAATTACTGCAGCAGTCGAGTGGATCCAAAAGACAAACGCTTTTCAGTCTTTTCATCACAACAGAAGCAAAAATAAATAAAGTGACCGACAGAAATGAAGTGAAATGATGTTAAATAAAGAACTGGGCTAAACCTGCACACGTACGACCTGTGAAAACATGAACATCTCCAACGTGACATACGCACAGAACAGACTCTGTCACAGAGAGAACACTCATATTCACTGAGTCAGAGAGAACACTCATATTCACTGAGTCACAGGGAGAACACTCATATTCACTGAGTCACAGGGAGAACACTCATATTCACTGAGTCACAGAGAGAACACTCATATTCACTGAGTCACAGGGAGAACACTCATATTCACTGAGTCACAGAGAGAACACTCATATTCACTGAGTCACAGAAAGAACACTCATATTCACTGAGTCACAGAGAGAACACTCATATTCACTGAGTCACAGGGAGAACACTCATATTCACTGAGTCACAGGGAGAACACTCATATTCACTGAGTTACAGAGAGAACACTCATATTCACTGAGTCACAGAAAGAACACTCATATTCACTGAGTCACAGAGAGAACACTCATATTCACTGAGTCACAGAGAGAACACTCATATTCACTGAGTCACAGGGAGAACACTCATATTCACTGAGTCGAGTCCTTTAGTCCCACAGAAGCTGAAGCAGCAGCACAAGGAAAGAGCTGCTTTTTTCAGCTCTTACAGTTTATGCAAATGAGTCATGTGGTTTTAAGTTTAGTTTGTGTAAAACATAAACAAATGTTTAAATCTGCATTAAACACATTCTGATCTCACACTGATGAGGCTCTGGAGTCAGGACGTTTAGATGGTGTAAAGTTGAGTTTATTTATGCAGATCAGTAATAATAATAATAGTGATGATCATTTTAATATAAAAATGTTAATGACTAATCCAAAATCAATTGTTAATAGTCCCAATAAAGAACATTTAATCAAATGCCCATCCCCACTGTGAACTAGTTTATGGTTTATCCTCCTCAGTTTAATCTGTCAAAATGACGAACGCCTTCAGATTCTCCAGTCAACTTTGAAAAAAATTCCATCAGTGACGGAGAATATTTGGTTAATGCGACTCCTGTCCCTACAACTGTAAAACTCACCTTATGTCACAGATAATACTCCCTACAACTGTACAACTCACCTTATGTCACAGATAATACTCCCTACAACTGTACAACTCACCTTATGTCACAGATAATACTCCCTACAACTGTACAACTCACCCTTATGTCACAGATAATACTCCCTACAACTGTACAACTCACCTTATGTCACAGATAATACTCCCTACAACTGTACAACTCACCTTATGTCACAGATAATACTCCCTACAACTGTACAACTCACCCTTATGTCACAGATAATACTCCCTACAACTGTACAACTCACCTTATGTCACAGATAATACTCCCTACAACTGTACAACTCACCTTATGTCACAGATAATACTCCCTACAACTGTAAAACTCACCCTTATGTCACAGATAATACTCCCTACAACTGTACAACTCACCTTATGTCACAGATAATACTCCCTACAACTGTACAACTCACCTTATGTCACAAGTAATACTCCCTACAACTGTACAACTCACCCTTATGTCACAGATAATACTCCCTACAACTGTACAACTCACCTTATGTCACAGATAATACTCCCTACAACTGTACAACTCACCTTATGTCACAGATAATACTCCCTACAACTGTACAACTCACCCTTATGTCACAGATAATACTCCTTACAACTGTACAACTCACCTTATGTCACAGATAATACTCCCTACAACTGTACAACTCACTTTATGTCACAGATAATACTCCCTACAACTGTACAACTCACTTTATGTCACAGATAATACTCCCTACAACTGTAAAACTCCCACCCTTTATGTCACAGATAATACTCCCTACAACTGTACAACTCACCCTTGTGTCACAGATAATACCCCTACAACTGTACAACTCACCTTATGTCACAGATAATACTCCCTACAACTGTACAACTCACCTTATGTCACAGATAATACTCCCTACAACGGTACAACTCACCCTTATGTCACAGATAATACTCCTACAACTGTACAACTCACCTTATGTCACAGATAATACCTCCTACAACTGTACAACTCACCTTATGTCACAGATAATACTCCTACAACTGTAAAACTCACCCTTATGTCACAGATAATACTCCCTACAACTGTAATAACTCACCTTATGTCACAGATAATACTCCCTACAACTGTACAACTCACCTTATGTCACAAGTAATACTCCCTACAACTGTACAACTCACCCTTATGTCACAGATAATACTCCCTACAACTGTACAACTCACCTTATGTCACAGATAATACTCCCTACAACTGTACAACTCACCTTATGTCACAGATAATACTCCCTACAACTGTACAACTCACCTTATGTCACAGATAATACTCCCTACAACTGTACAACTCACCCTTATGTCACAGATAATACTCCCTACAACTGTACAACTCACCTTATGTCACAGATAATACTCCCTCACAACTGTACAACTCACCTTATGTCACAGATAATACTCCCTACAACTGCACAATAACTCACCTTATTTAACAGATAATACTCCCTACAACTGTAAAACTCACCTTATGTCACAGATAATACTCCCTACAACTGTACAACTCACCTTATGTCACAGATAATACTCCCTACAACTGTCCAACTCCACCTTATGTCACAGATAATACTCCCACAACTGTACAACTCACCTTATGTCACAGATAATACTCCCTACAACTGTACAACTCACCTTATGTCACAGATAATACTCCCTACAACTGTACAACTCACCTTATGTCACAGATAATACTCCCTACAACTGTAAAACTCACCCTTATGACACATAAAAAACTCCCAACAACTGTACAACTCACCTTATGTCACAGATAATACTCCCTACAACTGTACAACACACCTTATGTCACAGATAATACTCCCTACAACTGTACAACTCACCTTATGTCACAGATAATACTCCCTACAACTGTACCACTCACCTTATGTCACAGATAATACTCCCTACAACTGTACCACTCACCTTATGTCACAGATAATACTCCCTACAACTGTACCACTCACCTTATGTCACAGATAATACTCCCTACAACTGTAACACTCACCCTTATGTCACAGATAATACTCTACAACTGTACAACCTCACCTTATGTCACAGATAATACTCCCTACAACTGTACAACTCACCTTATGTCACAGATAATACTCCTACAACTGTACAACTCACCTTATGTCACAGATAATACTCCAAAATACTGTTCACCTCACCTTATGTCAAAGATAATACTCCCTACAACTGTACAACTCACCTTATGTCACAGATAATACTCCCTACAACTGTACAACTCACCTTATGTCACAGATAATACTCCTACAACTGTACAACTCACCTTATGTCACAGATAATACTCCCTACAACTGTACAACTCACCTTATGTCACAGATAATACTCCCTACAACTGTACAACTCACCTTATGTGACAGATAATACCTCTACAACTGTACAACTCACCCTTATGTAACAGATAATACTCCTACAACTGTACAACTCACCTTATGTCACAGATAATACTCCCTACAACTGCACAACTCACCTTATGTCACAGATAATACTCCCTACAACTGCACAACTCACCTTATGTCACAGATAATACTCCCTACAACTGTACAACTCACCTTATGTCACAGATAATACTCCCTACAACAGTACAACTCACCTTATGTGACAGATAATACTCCCTACAACTGTACAACTCACCTTATGTCACAGATAATACTCCCTACAACTGTACAACTCACCTTATGTCACAGATAATGCTCCCTACAACTGCACAACTCACCTTATGTGACAGATAATACTCCCTACAACTGTACAACTCACCTTATGTCACAGATAATACTCCCTACAACTGTACAACTCACCTTATGTCACAGATAATACTCCCTACAACTGCACAACTCACCTTATGTCACAGATAATACTCCCTACAACTGCACAACTCACCTTATGTCACAGATAATACTCCCTACAACTGTACAACTCACCTTATGTCACAGATAATACTCCCTACAACTGTACAACTCACCTTATGTCACAGATAATACTCCCTACAACTGTACAACTCACCTTATGTCACAGATAATACTCCCTACAACTGTACAACTCACCTTATGTCACAGATAATACTCCTACAACTGCACAACTCACCTTATGTGACAGATAATACCCCTACAACTGTACAACTCACCTTATGTCACAGATAATACTCCCTACAACTGTACAACTCACCTTATGTCACAGATAATACTCCCTACAACTGTACAACTCACCTTATGTCACAGATAATACTCCCTACAACTGTACAACTCACCTTATGTCACAGATAATACTCCCTACAACTGTACAACTCACCTTATGTGACAGATAATACTCCCTACAACTGTACAACTCACCCTTATGTAACAGATAATACTCCCTACAACTGTACAACTCACCTTATGTCACAGATAATACTCCCTACAACTGCACAACTCACCTTATGTCACAGATAATACTCCCTACAACTGCACAACTCACCTTATGTCACAGATAATACTCCCTACAACTGCACAACTCACCTTATGTCACAGATAATACTCCCTACAACAGTACAACTCACCTTATGTCACAGATAATACTCCCTACAACTGTACAACTCACCTTATGTCACAGATAATACTCCCTACAACTGTACAACTCACCTTATGTCACAGATAATACTCCCTACAACTGCACAACTCACCTTATGTGACAGATAATACTCCCTACAACTGTACAACTCACCTTATGTCACAGATAATACTCCCTACAACTGTACAACTCACCTTATGTGACAGATAATACTCCCTACAACTGTACAACTCACCTTATGTCACAGATAATACTCCCTACAACTGTACAACTCACCTTATGTGACAGATAATACTCCCTACAACTGTACAACTCACCCTTATGTAACAGATAATACTCCCTACAACTGTACAACTCACCTTATGTCACAGATAATACTCCCTACAACTGCACAACTCACCTTATGTCACAGATAATACTCCCTACAACTGCACAACTCACCTTATGTCACAGATAATACTCCCTACAACTGTACAACTCACCTTATGTCACAGATAATACTCCCTACAACAGTACAACTCACCTTATGTCACAGATAATACTCCCTACAACTGTACAACTCACCTTATGTCACAGATAATACTCCCTACAACTGTACAACTCACCTTATGTCACAGATAATACTCCCTACAACTGCACAACTCACCTTATGTGACAGATAATACTCCCTACAACTGTACAACTCACCTTATGTCACAGATAATACTCCCTACAACTGTACAACTCACCTTATGTCACAGATAATACTCCCTACAACTGTACAACTCACCTTATGTCACAGATAATACTCCCTACAACTGTACAACTCACCTTATGTCACAGATAATACTCCCTACAACTGCACAACTCACCTTATGTCACAGATAATACTCCCTACAACTGCACAACTCACCTTATGTCACAGATAATACTCCCTACAACTGTACAACTCACCTTATGTCACAGATAATACTCCCTACAACTGCACAACTCACCTTATGTCACAGATAATACTCCCTACAACTGCACAACTCACCTTATGTCACAGATAATACTCCCTACAACTGCACAACTCACCTTATGTCACAGATAATACTCCCTACAACTGCACAACTCACCTTATGTGACAGATAATACTCCCTACAACTGTACAACTCACCTTATGTGACAGATAATACTCCCTATAACTCGGCTCTGTTTAGCCTCTGGGCTGTGATGAGTTCGGGCTCTGACAAAAGGAGGTTTTGTCTTCGAGTTTCTTCAGTTCTTTCAAAACGCTCGGACTCACCCAAGTCGGCGGCGCTCTGTCTGTGGGCGTAAACGTCGGCCATGACGGTGCGTAGATTCTCCAGGATGTGCTCCGAGGGCATGTCCAGCTGCAGCGCCGCACACACGGCAACAGTGAGAGAAAATAAGTAAATAAACCCGGTGGAGCTGGTGGTTTTCAGACTTTAAAATGCAATGACGTCGTTCTGCCAGACGGGGGCGCAAGGGCCTGATTTCACTCTTGATAACGTCGCATTTTGCCATGAAATATCCAAATGTCGAACCTGATATTTTCGCTTATTAATGAAACCCAAGAACTCACTCTTTTTCACTCAATTTCTAAACTTTTCCATGATTTTTCGACGACTTTACGGCATCTACACGTGTAAAATTTCTCAAACTTTTAGGCTAAATCTGAAATGTGAGCCCTTTCCATTCACCTTACGGTTTGGTATTATTGTTTTGGTTGTATTTTTTTTTCATTTGTAAGACGATAAATCCAATACGAAACACCACCACAGCAGACGAGGTGTAAAACTGTGTATGTCTGAGTAAAAGTGATGGTTTCAGCATTAAATATAAATGAATTGTGTAGAATTATGTAGAAATTCATTGGATCAACTCAATGTAGAAAATAATGACAACTAAGAAAATAATAAAATAGTTTGTTAATGAGTTTTTTCAGATGTGTTTAAGCCTCCCATTTATTCATGTGGCCAAAAAGCTTTACCTTCAACGAAAATATTTCTTTTTTTTCTTAAATATTATAGTTATTTTAACATTTTGAATCCTGTCAGTGCATTTATCGCGTCTCTTTTAAACCAAACACCTCATTGTGTGTTCAGAAATAATCCCAACAGCCTCACGAGATCTTAACAGAACGCCGGAGTGGTGCGAAAGAGACACTAAAATCCCACGACTTTTCCAAAACTTTCATTGAATTTACAAAATTCCATGACTTTTCCAGGATTTCCATGACCGCGGGAACCCTGACTCTGTATTACAACATAATTTTGCGTTTTAAGTTTTAATTTGAGCTGTTCCCCATCTGTATTCAGTAATCCTGTCCTATAGAAGTTTGTGAAAACGTCGTCTGAAAACCAACAACAGGCAAAAAATAATAGTTGGATCATTTTTGTTATTCCAGTGACAATATTCTGATTGTATTTTTAAAAATCTATCACAGATTTGCCAAAACGCAAGTGTCAGACAAAAACAAAATGGACCATAAAGAAATATCAGCACCTTAACCAGATTACACTGCAAGTTTTATTTAATTTAATTTCCATTCTTTAATCAGATCTTTTAGCGTTCTAATCATAGTCCGTATATATCTGAGTGTTCGAACTCTTCAGAATAATGAGGAAACTTGGAGCTTTTATCATCAAACTTTAAACAGTTTGAGTCACTGATTTATGTTGTTTGTTCTGTTACGTACGAACAACAATAGAGTCACAATTTAACCAAATTCACTTTACTTTATGCTTTTATTTTGTCATTTTATTTCAGAAATCGTCACTCGGGGCAGGAAAGCGGGAAGGGAACTTACTTAGCAACGAAACGCACTAGCTGTCAATCAAACCTGTTGCTAACGCTAGGGGGAGGGGCCTCGGGGAATGAAGGCGTCTGATTGGTCCGTTATTTATGTTCAGATCTCGATTTAGGAACAAAACAGCTAAATGAAAAGTTCAGGATCCTGTGTGGCGGCTTCAGACGAACAATTTAAGACCAGAATGACGAGGGAGAGAAGGAGCCGGAAGAGCCTCCTGGAGCACTTCCTGTTTAGCACGCGGCGGCTAACGGGTTAGCTTAGCCCACTCGTATATACGGACTATGGTTTGAATATGGACCTAAAATTATGAGGTAAAATAAGCTGCTTTGTGTAACTTTTCCGGTTAAGGGTCCGTCAAACGCTTTTCTCCACAGACGTATTATTGTTGATTTGTCTGGAATGTTCCGCAGTGTGGCTTTAAACCTTTCTATCTTCACGGAGCCCAAACCAGACCAAGCTACGGGTCAGATCTATGGAGAGGCGACCCCGCTCACAGCCAGAATCCCTGTTTTTTTTTGTTTTTCTAGGTATTTTTGAGCCATAAAACCACCTGTAACTGAATAAATATAAAGCAGAGCCGTTTGACGCTCCACCAGAAAAGTTACACAATGCACCTTTAAACGCAGAGAAAATAAGAAATAAGAAAATAAGCAGATTTTAGGATCTAAAAACGTCCGAATGACTTCTGAAACGTGACTTACCGTGGCGATTTGTGTCCGAATAAAGCAGTCGTCTTCCACCATGTACTCCTGGCCTGTTTTAAAGAGCGTCAGCATTTTGGGGACGTTCACACCGACCGTACCTACAGGAAACACGAGAAAATAAACAAGAAAACGGGTAAAAAGCAACTTATATAAAGTACCGTATTTTTCGGACTGTAAGTATAAGTCGCACCAGCCAAAAAATGCACAATGAAGAAGAAAAAACATGTACAAGTCACACATTTCATTTTGAAAGGCGAGTTATAGAAGTTATAGTAATAAAAACAACCGAATAGAGAAGAATCCGTGTGTCATTTGTTCGTTTGTTTTTCAATATAGAATCAAAAATAAGAAAATGAAAAAAACATTTGTCTCTAAAACCAAAATGAAAAAACGGATGACGATTTGTTTTTTTCATTTTTGATTCATTTATACCAGGGGTGTCAAACTCATTTTGGTCCGGGGGCCGTATGCAGCCTACTTTGATCCCAAAAGGGCCGGATCAGAAAACTCAGTTCTCTCTTCAAGTTATTGTATTTTTCTCCGTGTCTCGTAGTGGTGTTTAAGATTATATTCCTCGAGCAACGCCACTTGTTCCAAACACACTGAGCACAGATTTCCCATTCACCTCTGTCGACAAATAAGAATTAGACTATTTTTCTTGGGAAATCTTGAACTCAGCATCTGCTTTTCTTATTTTTTGACATTTTGCTGATGAGGGTCACGGTCGACAGTCAGAACGATCGTCCTTTAAGAGCGTTTGGAAAGAGGAAAGTCTTCATTTGTGCCGCTCTGGTGGGAGTCGCAACGCACAGAAATGCCGGAGACGCTGCTGTGCTAAACGGTGCAGAAAATTAACAGAAAAATCTGAAAATTTTAAGTATTTTAATAGAAAAATCAGCCGAGGGCCAGATTAAAGGTCTTGGAGGGCCGGATCTGGCCCCCGGGCCGCATGTTTGACACATGTGATTTATACGATTCATATATTTGGTTTATGGGCTGTTAGTGTGAAACATGTCAAATATAAATCGCAGGAAACACACAAACCCTGAAAAAAGTGCGACTTGGAGCCCGAAAAACACAGTAATAAAAACCATATGTTCCCCTCTCTCCTCTGTATCATATATTCGCCATGTTTAAGGTCATAAGTTTGACGTTTTGTGAGTTTTTCATGTGCAGTGTTTGGTTTTTACCTCTTTTGCTTTTGGGAAACTTCTTTCTGAGTTTGTTTTTGAGCGGCACCAGTTTCGGCAGCATGTCGGGCACAGCGATGTAAAAATCTGCTGAAATCTGATCGTCTAAAATCTGTAAACGAGAGACACGTTTTTCACATAGAAATGACTTGTACTTTTATTTTTGTTTTTATGTTTTCCTGTTTTTGGCTTCGCTCACTTGCTGCACGAGTTCCGCTCCTCCCACGATGGCGGCGCCGCTCTCCTGAGCCACTCTCGCCTGATCATCGTCCTGAGGAAAGAAAACAACACGAGCCGAGACGCGTTTTTAAAGCTGCACTGCGTCACTTTTCAGCTCCCCCGCTCGTCTCCGTGGAGCGGGATGTTCGGCAGCGCGGCATTAACCTGAGCAGCCTCACATTTATTCCACTGCAGGTGTTTTTTTTGACGGCAAAAAATACCTTGAAAAACGATTCTCGCTTCTCAGCAGATCCGGAATTTAACTTAAAACTGCACTGTGTAACTTTTCTTCACCTGCGTGTTACTATGGAGACGTCACTGCTCTGCCTGGAATGTCCCGCAGTGTGACATTAAACAGCTCTACTTTACATTTATTCAGTTACAGGTGGTTTTAGAGCTCAAAAATACCCACAAAAACAGACGTTCTGAGTGTGAGCGGCGTCGCCTCTCCGCAGATCTGACCTGCAACTTGGTCCGGTTTGGTTTCCATGTAAATAGACCGGTTTAATGCCGTACTGCGGAACATTCCAGACAACGCAATAACATCTCCACGGAGAAAAGCGTTTGACGGGAGCCTCCACCGGAAAAGTAACACAAAGCACTTTTAAAGCCAGACTAGATCTATAACTTAATGCCGTACAGTGGAACATTTCAAGCAAACATGGAGACAAACGGGTAGAAAAAGTTCCACAGTGCAGGTTTAACCGATTCAAAACCAAAAACAGAAGCCGAGTGAAGACGTACCTCTGTGAAAACTAAAACTCTGTTGGTCTCCGTGCTGAGCGGATGAGGGAGGTTCACGGTGCTGACGAACGGGTCGACTCTTTTCTGTCAAAGGAACAAAAATAATGTTTCAAAAAAATGATCTTTTACCCGCGCTACGACCGCGTCCGCTTATTATTCAACAAATCTAAACTAGTATTTCATACGGTACGTCTCATCAAAGGCAGAATATGTTTTCATTAAAGCTGCATTGCACAACTTTTCTGGGTCACAACATTAGGAAACTGCTGGAGCGAAACACGACGAACACTGAACATGCAACAAACAAAACAGAATAGAATAAAGTAGAAAACAATAAACTATAATATAACTCAAACATTTACAAGAATATAAAAATAGAACAGTGCAGGCGATTGTGAAAGCTACTGTAAAGAAGTTTGTTGTCAAATTGTAAATACATGCAGTTTAGTATTATGTGGTACGAGAAAGCTCATGGAGAGTTTTCGGCCTCGGCTGCGGAGGGGGAGGTGGAGACAGCGGCCACTGTGTCGCACCCCCTCCTGCAGTATCGGACAGACACAAGGTCAGTCTCACCAAGTTTATCTATTGTTTTGCTTAACCTCCTGAGACTCGAGCTTTTGTCTGCTGTGCATTTTTCATTTCTTCTTGCTATTTGGGATAAGTAGGACCTACTAAGTAAGTCTTCTGTATGACACCATTGGTTAAAAAATGTAAAAACATTAAAATGTATCAATAAATTACAAAAAAAAAAAAAAACAGCAATTAGCTGTTTATTTCAAGCCCTAAACCTGCCAAATGTGACGTAGGTCGACCGTGAGCGGGTTGGGGTTCAGTGAGTGAGGTTAAAAACACACAAAAAGGCCTGAAAATGTGGTCCACAGTTTTAATTTTTTCTGGTTTTCAATCGTTACAAAAAAAAGTAGAGGTGCAAAAAGTGGAGACAGGCAGCAGTTTCCCTATAGCAGCAGAAACGTCCAGCAATTTATAACTGTAAACTCATCTAAATATTCCCAAGTTTACCTAACAACATGTACAATCAATAATATAACACAGTCCCAATGTCTTCAGACGAGGACATTTCCTGATGCTCTCGTCTGCTGTGGGCAAGAAAATGTGTCAGATTTTAATGCCAAATGAAGAGACATTAAGATACATGAAGAGACATTATTGGACATAAATACATTGGTTTTATTCATACATTTTGCATCTAAACTTTACCATGCAGTTTTTTTTTTAACTTTTGGGAGCTGCTGTAGAGGTTTTTAGTTGATTACAGGTGAAAGTTTAAAATAATTGAAAATCATGGTGCTAAGAGGCAAAAATGTAATGTCCTCGTGTGGGGCCACAGGGTCTCAAGAGGATATGTGCAGAAACTGTATTACACTGTTTAAATGGCGACGCCCCGCTCATGCTGAACTTAATAAAATGCGCCCAGTGGGACGAGCTGTCAGAAGCGCCACTCGTCTCCCCCGTGCACGTAAAAACTTAAGTTGAGTTGTGTCTTTGATTCCAGGTGTTAATGCTCAGTCAGTAGCAGGTTGTATTCTCCGCAGGGCTGAGACGCAGTCATCTCAGTTTAACACTGTCATTCTCACAGCACTGTTTTTGTGTGAAATTTCCCGACATCGATGATCAGTGCAAAACAGACGGGTGCAAAAAACGTCCCATAAACGTGTCGTACTTACTCATCGTGGCCGTTTCTAACTGTCAAAAACGCTTCTTTTATCTGTGAATAAGTGCAACTGTCCACAGAAACGGCTTTACTGGGACTGTGCAAAAATACTGACATTTTATTTTATTGTATTTACTGTTAATTTTCAACTTTTCATTTGACTTGACTGTTAAAAGCGCTTCTAAGGATGCGGGTTGTGAATCAGCCACGGCCGTAAACGCTGTGATAAAAGCATCAGATTATTTTGACACAAAGATCTATGTTTATTGTATCGGTCCCCATCAAATAAACAGTAAATAACTTAATCATTTGATGACACAGTATCGATATCGTGGGCTGAGTGAGTATTTTTGTATATTTTACTCAATTATTTTGTGACAACCCCACAGTTTTCAAATACAATTCACCGTTTGGATTATTAAAATAAATGTATTGCATAATAACTTTGCACAGGTGGTGGTTTAAAGCTGCACTGTGTAACTTTTCTGGTGGAGGGTCCGTCAAATACTTGTCTCCACGGAGATGTGTCTGGAATGTTTCACAGTATGGCATTTTATTCATGTATTTTTATATATATTGTCTTTCTTTTTTTGGGTGTGTGTTAGACAATAAGGAAGACAGTGGATGTAACAATAAACATACTCATTTAGGGGAAAAAAATTAAAACTTAATAAAAAAATAAATAAATAAATAAATAATAAAAATAAAAAATACACTGATAATAAAAAATATATATAAATAAAAATACATTAAAAAAAACAAAAAATAAAAATAAAAAATACAAAATGCATCAATAATAAATAAAAAATAAATAAAAATAATAACAAAAACACACCTCAACACAGACAAAAAGACAGACAGTGTGGTATTGAACCTTTTTAACTTCGTGGAGACCAAACCAGACCAGGTTACGGATCAGATCTGTGGAGAGGCGATGCCGCCCACAGTCAGAATGTCTGTTTTTTTGTTTTTCTAGGTATTTTTGAGCTATAAAACCACCTGTAATTGAGTAAATAAAAATAATAAAGAATAAATAAATAAAGAGCAATGACACAGAAACAAGCAGGTGACGGACCCCCAAACCAAAAAGTTACACAGTGCATCTTTAGTAAAAACTGTAGTATCGCAGCCATGATTTAGCCTTTGTTTTTTAGCCGTACTGAATCGATTTGAAATATATGGTATCGAATTGTGCCGAATCGAAAGCGCGCGGGATCGATTCTTCACGGTCACGACGGTACCTTCTTCTCCAGCTTCATGTCCAGCCTCAGGTCGACGTAAACCGGCTGCTGTTCGGGGGTGAAGTCCAGGGCTCTGTAGGCCTTCAGCAGCTCCACGGCCTCCCCCAGACGGTGCAGCTGCCGGGGGTAATACCTCAGGATGAACACGTCGTCCACCGGAGCCCAGGCCGTTTTACCCAGCGGTTTGTGCCGCTGGGAGTCGTCGATCACCCGCCGCTTCTTCACCTCCTTCTCCTCGTCCCCTTTCTTATCCTTCGTCTTTGGTCTGACGGAAAAACAAACAGAGAAATGGAGCCGTGAAGTAGTGAAGGCTGGAAACATTTGTCTTTCTTACGTTGAAATTGGGGTTAGGGACAAATATTTCAACATTCAGACAGTTTTATATCGACTCATTACAGATGTTGTGACCTGGTTTATTCAGGAAGTGGGTCGGATTCAGTGAGAGTTTGGAGACAGTTTGGATACAGTTTGGATAGAGTTAGAGATAATTTGGAGAGAGTTTGGAGATTTAGCCTCATCTGTGCCCTGTGAGCGGGTGTTTTCCAAAGCAAGAGAAGTATTGTCAACAAAAGAAATCGCCTAAGACCTGCCACAGTGAAGAAACCTCAGCGTTACAAAAGCACATTGGCCATACCCCAACCCTCCTCACCTCACTGTAAATGATCATTTCCATTTTCATCATTTCCAAATAATCATTTCCAGTAGGGACGGGCACGATTAGTCAGTTAATCAATAAATGATCATTAAGAATTTGGTCGATCACGTTCATTTTAATCGACAAATTGAATGCAAGTTGTTGTGTATAACGTAGCCTGAGGAGTCGAGGTCTGAGCACAAAACTCTGGAGCCTCACAGTCCCACGTCTCGGCTCTGGCTCCTTGGAGATCCCTATATTCCTCAGAGTACGTTTACCTGCACATCAGTATCCCGGTTATATATTATTCCCGGTTTCGCATGTTTACGCAGCATCTCTAATGCGACATATGCACAGAACAGACTCACCAGCCTCACATATTCCACTGAGTCGAGTCCTTTAGTCCCACAGAAGCTGAAGCAGCAGCACAAGGAAAGAGCTGCTTTTTTCAGCTCTTATACTTTATGCAAATGAGTCATGTGGTTTTAAGTTTAGTTTCTGTAAAACGTAAACAAATGTTTAAAGCTGCATTAAACACATTCTAATCTCACACTGATGAGGCTCTATAGTGATTATGTTTTTTATATGTTGTAAAGTTGAGTTTATTTATGCAGATTAGTAACAGTAATAATTGTGATGATAATTTTAATATAAAATGTTAATGATTAATCAAAAATCGATCGTTAATTTTCCTGAAGATTGATGAAGAAAATTTAATTGAATGTCCATCCCTAATTTCCGTACTGCCAGCATATATATCCACAGTAACTGCCATAGCTACAATATACATGTTTTGCATATTTCTTTATTTTGCTGACAGTTTTATTTACAGGCTTTCTGCAAAATGCTACACACTTCAGATTCATACCAACTGATATTTCTGCGTCCAGTAGATGTCGTACTAGAGCAAATGAAGCTTTGCACTGGAGTGACTGAAAGGCTTCAACGCTTCATGAAGCTTCATCTGCCGATCGCCAGTCTTCTCTGAGCGCACAAGATCATTTTATTTCCATATCTTTCTGTTCTTTTTAAACACTTAAAAAGTAGAGGTAATATGAAAAAGAATGCCTGTTTTTCTAAATATTTTTGAGCTATAAAACCACCTGTAATTGAATAAATGTAAAGTCGAGCTGTTTAAAGTCACACTGTGGAACATTCCAGGCAGAGCAATGACACCGCTGTAGAAACAAGCAGGTGAAGGACCCTAAACCAAACAGTTACGTTGTGTGGTCATGTATGTCTTTTATTTAATTTTTATTTGATTTTATTAATTTTTAAAATCATTTTTAGCTTCATGCATTTTTAAACACTTTTTATTTATTGTTTTTATTCATGATTTACTGTCTTTTATTGTATAATTTGTCTGTAAACTGTCACGTTTATAAAATGTGCTGTAGAAATAAAGCGGATTGGACCGGATAAAAAATATTTACTCAAGCCAGGGCGTCAACATTTGTATTTTATAGTATTTATTTTAAAATTCCTCTCTCGCCCAACGTTAAAAAATAAGAAAACAAAACTGTAGCTCACCGCGCCACAGCGAGAGTTCTCCCGGGGACGAAGTGCACCGGAGCCGGGGATAAAACCGCGACGGGCCGGGCAGAGGACAACCGCTGACATCCGGACACCACTGAGGGGAAAAGGGGAAGAAATCTGTCTGTGTTTGGATGTTCTTTATGTCCCAAAAGTTAAACATGGATGTCGCTGTGATATTCGTGTTATATTCTTAATAGTGAATGAGTCAAGCTACGACACGACCGGAGATAAACATTAGCGAAATAAGCTGACAGTAAATGCGCTAAGGACGTTTCCGTGAATTTAAATTAACAAATACCCGTGTGTTTATGCGCTGTCAGAGTCTGATGTTAATACAATCAGCAGAAATAAGAATAATTTAGATAAAACTCCTGACCTCTCCACACGCCTCTAACGCAGGTGGCCATGTTTTGGGTAACAGTGCTCGTCCGTGTGGGAACAAAGGGTCGTGTTCAAACGTTCCGGCTTGTATGTATTTAATTAAAAGCCGCGATGGAGACGATACACAACCATTTTTGAACAATAAAAATTTTAATGTATTATTTCTTTGATTATTTATGTATTTATTTATTTTTTATTTGCTGTAAACGTGAACTTTAGTTACGTGTGACCTTTGGATATCCTCCCCCTGGCGTTACCTCTGTCTTCCCCTGTCTAGTATTGTTTATTTATTGCATTTGTACATATTTATTTTCTGTGCAAAAATACAGGAAAAAAAGATACACAGCAATCTTAACAGCGCTTATTTCATAAAAAAAATAAGTAAATAATATTGGTATTAATATAATTAATGTATCTTAAGCATGTATTTATGCATTTATACAATGGCTTCTCTACATTTTAATAAATCCATGGTTCTTTGTGGTTCTGTACTCTGACTCAAAATAAATACAACAATATTTCCAAACAATAAAACAAGAAAAACTATTAAAACATACAATAGCTATCTATTATTATTATCGTGTTATTTACAGTCATGTGAAAAAGTTTGGACACCCCTGATCATTTTCAAGATTTTCCTTTATAAATCATTGGTTGTTCAGATCAGCAATTTCAGTTAAATATATCATATAGCAGAAAAACACAGTGATATTTGAGAAGTGAAATGAACTTTATAGGATTTACAGAAAGTGCAATAATTACTTAAACAAAAGTAGGCATGTGCATAAATTAGGGCACCCTTGTTGTTTTATTGATTTTAATACATTTAGCACTAATTATTGGAACACAAAATTAGTTTGTTAAGCTCATTGACCCTTGGCCTACAAACACAGGTGAGGCCCATCAGGAGAAAGGGGATTTAAGGGGCCAGATGCAAGTTGTTCTCCTCTTTGCATCTTCTCTGAACAGTAGCAACATGGGAGCCTCAAAACAACTGTCAAATGACCTGAAAACAAAGATTGTTCAACATCATGGTTTAGGGGAAGGATACAAAAAACTAGCTCAGAAATGTCAGCTGTCAGTTTCCACTGTGAGGAACATAGTGAGGAAATGGAAGACCACAGGCACAGTTCTAGTTAAGGCCAAGAAAAACCTCAGATAAGCAGAGGTGAAGGATGGTGAGAACAGTCAAACTCACCCCACAGACCAGCTCCACACACGTACAACATGATCTTACTGCAGATGGTGTCACGGTGCATCGAGCAACTATTCAGCCCTTTGCACAAGGAGATGCTGTATGTGAGAGGAATGCGATGGAGCCTTTTCCGCACATATGCCACAAACAGGTTCACTTGAGGTTTGCTAAAGCACATTTGGACAAACCAGCTTCATTTTGGAATAAGGTGCTGTGGACTGATGAAACTAAAATTGAGTTATTTGGACATAACAAGGGGCCGTATGCAGGGTGAAAGAGAGCACAGCATTCCAAGACAAACACTTGCTGCCCACAGTAAAATGTGGTGGTGGTTCCATCAGGCTGTGGGCCTGTGTGGCCAGTGCAGGGACTGGAAATCTTGTTAAAGTTGGTCACATGGATTCCAGTCAGTATCAGCAGATTCTTGCGAACAATGTTCAAGAATCAGTGACAAAGTTGAAGTTGCACCAGGGCTGGATTCTTCAACAAGACAACAACCCTAAACACTGCTCAGATTTTACTAAGGCAGTTCATGCAGAGGAACAAGTACAATGTTCTGGAATGGCCGTCTCAGACCTGAATATTACTGAAAATCTGTGGTGCGATTTAAAGCGGGCTGTCCATGCTCGGGCTCCATTAAACTTGACTGAACTGGAGATGTTTTGTAAAGAAGAATGGTTTAGACCTGTTTTAGACCTGGTTTAGACCTGTTTTAGACCTGTTTTAGACCTGGTTTAGACCTGTTTTAGACCTGTTTTAGACCTGTTTTAGACCTGGTTTAGACCTGTTTTAGACCTGTTTTAGACCTGTTTTAGACCTGGTTTAGACCTGGTTTAGACCTGGTTTAGACCTGGTTTAGACTTCATTAAGACCTGGCTTAAACCTGTTTTAGACCTGTTTTAGACCTGTTTTAGATCTGTTTTAGACCTGGTTTAGACCTGGTTTAGACCTGGTTTAGACTTCATTAAGACCTGGCTTAAACCTGTTTTAGACCTGTTTTAGACCTGTTTTAGACCTGTTTTAGACCTGGTTTAGACCTGGTTTAGACCTGTTTTAGACCTGTTTTAGACCTGTTTTAGACCTGGTTTAGACCTGTTTTAGACCTGTTTTAGACCTGTTTTAGACCTGGTTTAGACCTGGTTTAGACCTGGTTTAGACCTGGTTTAGACTTCATTAAGACCTGGCTTAAACCTGTTTTAGACCTGTTTTAGACCTGTTTTAGATCTGTTTTAGACCTGTTTTAGACCTGGTTTAGACCTGGTTTAGACGTGGTTTAGACGTAGTTTAGACCTGGTTTAGACCTGTTATAGACCTGTTTTAGACCTGGTTTAGACCTGGTTTAGACCTGTTTTAGACCTGGTTTAGACCTGGTTTAGACCTGTTTTAAACCTGGTTTAGACCTGTTTTAGACCTGTTTTAGACCTGGTTTAGACCTAGTTTAGGACCAGGTTTAGAACTGGTTTAGACCTGTTTTAGACCTGGTTTAGACCTGTTTTAGACCTGTTTTAGATCCGTTTTAGACCTGTTTTAGACCTGGTTTAGACGTGGTTTAGACGTAGTTTAGACCTGGTTTAGACCTATTTTAGACCTGTTTTAGACCTGGTTTAGACCTGTTTTAGACCTGTTTGGTTTAGACCTGGTTTAGACCTGTTTTAGACCTGGTTTAGACCTGGTTTAGACCTGCTTTAGACCTGTTTTAGACCTGGTTTAGACCTGTTTTAGATCTGTTTTAGACCTGGTTTAGACCTGGTTTAGACCTGGTTTAGACTTCATTAAGACCTGGCTTAAACCTGTTTTAGACCTGTTTTAGACCTGTTTTAGACCTGTTTTAGACCTGGTTTAGACCTGTTTTAGACCTGGTTTAGACCTGTTTTAGACCTGTTTTAGACCTGTTTTAGACCTGGTTTAGACCTGTTTTAGACCTGTTTTAGACCTGTTTTAGACCTGGTTTAGACCTGGTTTAGACCTGGTTTAGACCTGGTTTAGACTTCATTAAGACCTGGCTTAAACCTGTTTTAGACCTGTTTTAGACCTGTTTTAGATCTGTTTTAGACCTGTTTTAGACCTGGTTTAGACCTGGTTTAGACGTGGTTTAGACGTAGTTTAGACCTGGTTTAGACCTGTTATAGACCTGTTTTAGACCTGGTTTAGACCTGGTTTAGACCTGTTTTAGACCTGGTTTAGACCTGGTTTAGACCTGTTTTAAACCTGGTTTAGACCTGTTTTAGACCTGTTTTAGACCTGGTTTAGACCTAGTTTAGGACCAGGTTTAGAACTGGTTTAGACCTGTTTTAGACCTGGTTTAGACCTGTTTTAGACCTGTTTTAGATCCGTTTTAGACCTGTTTTAGACCTGGTTTAGACGTGGTTTAGACGTAGTTTAGACCTGGTTTAGACCTATTTTAGACCTGTTTTAGACCTGGTTTAGACCTGTTTTAGACCTGTTTGGTTTAGACCTGGTTTAGACCTGTTTTAGACCTGGTTTAGACCTGGTTTAGACCTGCTTTAGACCTGTTTTAGACCTGGTTTAGACCTGTTTTAGACCTGCTTTAGACCTGCTTTAGACCTGTTTTAGACCTGGTTTAGACCTGGTTTAGACCTGCTTTAGACCTGGTTTAGACCTGTTTTAGACCTGGTTTAGACCTGGTTTAGACCTGCTTTAGACCTGTTTTAGACCTGTTTTAGATCTGTTTTAGACCTGGTTTAGACCTGGTTTAGACCTGGTTTAGACTTCATTAAGACCTGGCTTAAACCTGTTTTAGACCTGTTTTAGACCTGTTTTAGACCTGTTTTAGACCTGTTTTAGACCTGGTTTAGACCTGCTTTAGACCTGTTTTAGACCTGTTTTAGATCTGTTTTAGACCTGGTTTAGACCTGGTTTAGACCTGGTTTAGACTTCATTAAGACCTGGCTTAAACCTGTTTTAGACCTGTTTTAGACCTGTTTTAGACCTGGTTTAGACCTGTTTTAGACCTGTTTTAGACCTGTTTTAGACCTGTTTTAGACCTGGTTTAGACCTGTTTTAGACCTGTTTTAGACCTGTTTTAGACCTGGTTTAGACCTGGTTTAGACCTGGTTTAGACCTGGTTTAGACCTGGTTTAGACCTGGTTTAGACCTGGTTTAGACTTCATTAAGACCTGGCTTAAACCTGTTTTAGACCTGTTTTAGACCTGTTTTAGACCTGGTTTAGACCTGTTTTAGACCTGTTTTAGACCTGTTTTAGACCTGTTTTAGACCTGGTTTAGACCTGTTTTAGACCTGTTTTAGACCTGTTTTAGACCTGTTTTAGACCTGTTTTAGACCTGGTTTAGACCTGGTTTAGACCTGGTTTAGACCTGGTTTAGACCTGTTTTAGACCTGTTTTAGACCTGTTTTAGATCTGTTTTAGACCTGTTTTAGACCTGGTTTAGACCTGGTTTAGACGTGGTTTAGACGTAGTTTAGACCTGGTTTAGACCTGTTATAGACCTCTTTTAGACCTGGTTTAGACCTGTTTTAGACCTGTTTGGTTTAGACCTGGTTTAGACCTGTTTTAGACCTGGTTTAGACCTGGTTTAGACCTGTTTTAGACCTGGTTTAGACTTGGTTTAGACCTGTTTTAGACCTGTTTTAGATCTGTTTTAGACCTGTTTTAGACCTGGTTTAGACGTGGTTTAGACGTAGTTTAGACCTGGTTTAGACCTGTTTTAGACCTGTTTTAGACCTGGTTTAGACCTGTTTTAGACCTGTTTGGTTTAGACCTGGTTTAGACCTGTTTTAGACCTGGTTTAGACCTGCTTTAGACCTGCTTTAGACCTGGTTTAGACCTGTTTTAGACCTGCTTTAGACCTGCTTTAGACCTGTTTTAGACCTGGTTTAGACCTGGTTTAGACCTGCTTTAGACCTGGTTTAGACCTGTTTTAGACCTGGTTTAGACCTGGTTTAGACCTGCTTTAGACCTGTTTTAGACCTGCTTTAGACCTGGTTTAGACCTGCTTTAGACCTGGTTTAGACCTGGTTTAGACCTGGTTTAGACCTGGTTTAGACCTGCTTTAGACCTGTTTTAGACCTGGTTTAGACCTGGTTTAGACCTGGTTTAGACCTGGTTTAGACCTGGTTTAGACCTGGTTTACACCTGGTTTAGACCTGGTTTAGACCTGTTTTAGACCTGGTTTAGACCTGTTTTAGACCTGGTTTAGACCTGCTTTAGACCTGGTTTAGACCTGTTTTAGACCTAGTTTAGACCTGGTTTAGACCTGGTTTAGACCTGTTTTAGACCTGGTTCACAAAAAAACTAAATAAACTCGAGAAACTGAAACACAAACCCAGAAAAACAGGCTCTGCTTTTAATGACAACATTTATTTTCTCCAAAAGTCGGTAATACTGTAATAATTGTACAAAGACTGCATGTCATTTAGAAACAAAACATCCCCGAGTTTGATAAAAACAACCCAAAAAATGATCTGAGAATGAGCCGCTTCAGAACGCCGAGGATCCGGAGGCCTCGGCGTCGCCATAGCAACCGTAAAGCTGCACTGCGGAACTTTTCTGGCGGAGGGTTCGCTTTTTCCAACGCTTTTCGCCACGGAGACGTTATTGAACGCAGAGGTTCATGTTTTTCGAGGCATTTTCGAGGTGTTTTTGAGCCATAAAATCACCTAGGTAGAGCTGTTTAATGCCACACTGCGGAACATTCGAAGCAGAGCAATCATATATCCAAACTAGACCAAGTTACGAGCCAGATCCGTGGAGAGGCGACCCTGCAAACAGCCAGAATCCGTGTTTTTTGAGGTATTTTTGCGCTATAAAACCACCTGTAATTGAAGTAAATTGTGTAAAGTAGAGCTGTTTAATGCCACACTGTGGAACATTCCAGGCAGAGCAATCACATATCCAAACTAGACCAAGTTACGGGTCAGATCTGTGGAAAGGCGACCCCGCTCACACTCAGAGTATATGTTTTTTTTTATATATTTTGCGCTTTAAAAAAACACCTATAATCGAATAAACGTAAAGTGGAGCCGTTTAACGTCACACCGATCAGCGACATCTCCGTGGAAACGAGACGCTGACGGACCCGCGGGACGTAAGGTTACGCAGTGCAGCTTTAAATGTACAAACCCTGTCTACGAGAGGAGTGAAGTATGCGCGGGTTTGTGCGCGAGGCGATGTGCAAAATCAGGCAAATCCCACTAAAGCTCATGGTGCGATAAAGCTGTAAAGTTAAATTAAGGCAAACCGTCTCCGATCCTTTTGTTTTTCAGACGATTGTTTCCGATGCAGTGCTTTTGATTGGGTTTTTTTTGGTTTTAGAGGCCCAGACAGGACTATTATTACTACTTCTACTACTTCTCCTTCAAAATAAAACACGGCAAAGTCCTTCTTGCATAGAGTTTTTTTCCTTTTCATTTAAACGACGTAAATTCACACATTTAACCCGGCGTCAAGTCCCGTTTTTGCCCCATTTTTATCAACTAAAAACGGATCTGAATGAGCTCTGCGGACCATTTTAAAGCCGCGCCGTGTAACTTTTCCGGTTTAGGTTGCGTCGAATGCGTTTCTCTCTCGCTTTTCCGCGTCACCGCTTCGTCTATTTAAACCTTTCCGTGTTCACGGAATCAAAACTCGACCGAGTCACTGCGGAGAATCCGTGTTTTTCTCTACATTTCTCAGCTTTAAAACCATTTGTAATTGAATAAATGTAAATTGGAGCTGTTTAATGTCAAACTGTGGAACTTTCCGGGCAAAATTAAAGACAAATCCATGGAGTAAAACCCGAAAAGTGACACCGCGCGCCCGTTAATCGCAGCGTTACGTTGAACTCATAGTGTTTCAGGACTGTTTTGTTCACGTTCTAGCGTCATAAACAGTTTGGTTTTGTTCAAAAAGTGCATAGTGAAATGGCGCGTGGCTGCGTTAAAATAAAGGATTGTGCACGATGCGTTCGTGGTTCACGGACGTGTATTCGGACGGAGAGACAAAGGAAAACACGGGTAGAACATGCAAACTCCGCTCCAAAGATCAGGAGTCTAACCCGCGGAATATTCCTCGTTTCAAAGTATTCACTCTGACGTAACGGCGCGAGGAGTTTAAAGGTCGACATCGCGGCAAAATCGAGTCTCCGGCGATGTTTTAAGACCTGTAAAAACGCTGCTGCCGCCTCAAAAACTGCACAGGGTTTAACGAATGTATCAGAGCGCCACGTAAATCACTTCATAGTGCGTCAAAACGCGCTTCAAATTAACACTTTTCGTTGTTGTTCGTTGAGAAAATGACCAGTTGGAATAAGAAAATAGTCCTTTTTTGACAAATAATAAACCAAAATGTGAATATTTGGTGCTGCCGCGTTCCTGCTGCGTCGTTTTTATGTCGTTTTTTGCGTTTCTTTTGTTGCTTTGGATGAGACTTTTTGGAAAACGTTGTATGGACAGCAACGATAGTTCTATTTTAGCGTTTAAAGTTATGGTTTTGATAAAAAGATCTCACACATGCTGGAGGATTAACCATTATAGAAACATAAAAACACATTTTGGTCACAGAAATACGGTTAAATTACGTTTGGCAGCAGCAAAAACCTCATATTTGGTGGAGCTCTGATACATTTGTTAAGCTCTGTACCTGCAGTTGTGTTTCGTTTTTGTTTTATTTTTTATTGCTGCTTATTCAGAAGTTTATTATTATTATTTTTTATATTTATTTTTTTGCTCTTTGTTATTGTGAAAAAGTGATGTTTGAGCTGCTGTGTCCGAGTCATTTCCCTTTGCGGATCAATAAAGTTTGTCTAAGTCCAAGTTTCTTTCACACATGTTTGGAGACTAAAACTAAAGAGTTACTCAAAGCTCAAAATGCTCCGTTCCACCTTGTGACGTCATGAAGTGGTAGTTTTAAAGTGAACCCATTTGTGCCAGATGCTTGTTGTTGTTCTTCATTTCATCAAATTTCATGACATAATTTACTAAAAGCCGAGAGTCTCACCTTTTAAATGCGGTTAATTTCAGTTTTTTACGCGCTTCCGAGGCTCAGATATTAAGATTTTCATAAACGAAATCAAAATTCTTCAAAAACTCTGAGGCGACAACGAACTTTACCCGAGAACAGCAGATAAGAGCCACGTTTTACCTTTAGTTCGGTAGAAATCTGCGATTCCAGGGCTGAAATCGCCCGAATGATTCTCGTGAACGTGTGTGGAGTTTAAAAACACAGTAGCGGTATTATTTGCATGACATCACGAGGTGGAACGGCGCGTTTTCGGTCCGAGAGAAGAGCTCGGCGTAAATCCGCAGGGTTTGTACGTTAAACACGCGCGAACGAAACAAAACACAACTCCAGGTCCGTTTGCGACGAGGAAACGACAGTAAAAACGCAGAAATCGGAGGCATTTCCGGGCGGCTTCAGGCATTCGCGGTTTCAGGCTGGATCGGCGAACGACATCACGACAACATTTCAATTTCGTACCGATTCAGAGACGATTGTTAAGGCAGGACGTCGCATATCGTCGTCAACAAATTCGTAAACATCGTCAGGATAAATTAATTGAAGAAAAACGGCGCAGAGTCGACGTTTGTGGATAAAATGGATCCTGCCCGTTCAGCTCAGATTATTTTATAGAATATTCTGACTCCCGTGACTTAAATGTAAAGCTGCACTGCGAAACTTTTCGGTCGGGGGTCCATCACCTGCTTGTTTCCATGGATACGTCATTGCTCGGCCTGGAATGTTCCGCAATATGACGTTAACGTGCGTACAACTCTTTAACTTTGGCTTAATTTGATGGGATTATAACTGTTTTAAGTGTAAATTAAAGCAATTTGTGAAGAAAAGTTGAAAAATGTGTAGAAAAAGTAAAGCGGGAGAATTCTGTTCAAAACTTTTCCATATTTAACGCATTTTTTCTGCTTCTTTAAACATTAATTCAATAAAAAAGGTGTTTTCTTAGATTTGTAGTGACCAAATAATCATTTCTGTGAGTTTTACAAGGTAAAAGTGACCAAATTCCCTCATAATGTCACAATTTCTAACAAAAAAGTAAAATTTTAAATCTAAAAAAATGGCAAATTCGGAAAAATAGTGCGAAAGTTTTTGCAAAAATCTTAAAATATAATCACAGCTGGTTTTAAAGCTCAAAAATCCCTAGAAAAATAAAGGTTCTGACTGTGAGCGGGGGTCGCCTCTGCACAGACCTGACCTGTAACTTGATGGAAACGTTTAATGCCGTACGACGGAACATTCCAGACACGGAGAAAAGCGTTTGACGGACCCTCCGGCCTCCGGGAAAGCGACGCAGTGCAGCTTTAAAGGGGACGTGTAGTGTACGGAGCGATACTTCACTCCTCTGGATCTACGCGTTTGCTTTTTTAAGGCTGATATAAAGTCGTTTTGTGTTTCTTGGACTCATTTATTCATAGATATATATTTGTGTAGAGTTATTTCTCGTTAAAAAGTAGTGTTCACGTGAAAAGGTCTTTTAAAATGAGAGGAACCGGAGTCTCAGGGCTGTGTCCAAAACCAGCGCGTCCCTCGTTTTATTTATTGCACTTGAGAATCTGTCCAAAGTGATTAGATAATGAGCCATAAAAGAGTTTGTGGAACCAGGGCAGGAGACGGGAAGGGGGCAAAGGGGTCTGCGGCCCCGGGCCCCAGGGTTTCAGGGGCCCAGAATCTGCGATTATCACAACAGCAGGAAATGCAGCGATGTTGAGTGGCGCAACTTCCGGTCAAAGCCTGATTTAGACCTGGTTTAGACCTGGTTTAGACCTGGTTTAGGCCTGGTTTAGATCTGATTTAGACCTGGTTTAGACCTGGTTTAGACCTGGTTTAGACTTGGTTTAGACTTGGTTTAGACCTAGTTTAGACCTGGTTTAGACCTGGTTTAGACTTGGTTTAGACTTGGTTTAGACCTAGTTTAGACCTGGTTTAGACCTGGTTTAGACCTGGTTTAGACTTGGTTTAGACCTAGTTTAGACCTGGTTTAGACCTGGTTTAGACCTGGTTTAGACCTGGTTTAGACCTGGTTGAGACCTGATTTAGACCTAGTTTAGACCTAGTTTAGACCTGGTTTAGACCTGGTTTAGACCTGGTTTAGACCTGGTTTAGACTTGATTTAGACCTAGTTTAGACCTAGTTTAGACCTAGTTTAGACCTGGTTTAGACCTGGTTTAGACCTGGTTTAGACCTGGTTTAGTCCTGTTTCAGACCTGGTTTAGACCTGGTTTAGACCTGGTTTAGACCTGGTTTAGACCTGGTTTAGACCTGTTTCAGACCTGGTTTAGACCTGGTTTAGACCTGGTTTAGACCTGGTTTAGACCTAGTTTAGACCTAGTTTAGACCTAGTTTAGACCTGGTTTAGACCTGGTTTAGACCTGGTTTAGACCTGGTTTAGACCTGGTTTAGACCTGGTTTAGACCTGGTTTAGACCTGCCCTGCTCGGACATTATATTCGCGTAATTTTTGGGTGTATTTACTTAAAACTTGGATTTTGGTGAGCAAACGTCGCTGTGATTGGTTAAATCTGTGCGTCACTCACTCAGGAGCCGACCAATCAGGAGCGAGGTGGGCGTGTCCATGTTAGTACCGAAAAACCCTGAATTTACCCATTTATCTGAACCGCTTAAAGCTGCACTGTGTGACTTTTTCGTATTTTGCAGGGTCCGTCGCCTGCTTGTTTCTACGGAGACGTCACTGCCGCGCCAGGAATGTTCCGCAGTGCGACATTAAACAGCTCTACTTTACATTTATTCAATTAAAGCTGGTTTTAGAGCTCAAAAATACCCAGGAAAAACACGAAACTGGGCGTTCTGACTGTGAGCGGAGGTCGCCTCTCCACAGATCTGACCTCTAACTTGGTCTGGAGAGAAAAGTTTAATGACATACTGTGGAACATTCCAGACAAAACCACAACATCTCTGTTTTATTTAATCGTTTAAGCGTTTTTAAGGTTTATAGGGCTCTATAAATAACGTTTGACTGATAAAGAAAAGCATTTGACGGACCCTCTGCCAGAAAAGTGACACAATGCAGCTTTAATTTGTTATGTTATCACCTCTAAAACAAAATTGCACCATGGTTAAAATCAGGGGCAGTGCCAGGAGGGGCTACGTGGAGGCTACGTCCTTTAATCGGGGCGCAAACTTCATTCATTTAGAGCTTTTTACTGTGTTTGCTTCACTGTTTTGAACCAGTTTAAATGTATTGAGCACCCGTAGTGATTTATAACATGTAATATTCTGATCTTTCTTTATTAGAGTCACATTTTAGACTCTTTTTGAACATTTTTAGTCGAGATTGAGTCCTGAAAATGGGGAAAAGTCTTTAAAGGAGCTATGGGGGTGCGTTGGCTGTTCTAGGAGACGCTGGCGCCCCCTAAAGCCCCTCCTGGCGCCGCCCCTGGTTAAAATCAAAGAATTCTCATTTTCAGTCAGACTTTCACCCTGAACTCGCTGCGTTCAGACACAGCCCCGTGCTCCCGGATATTTCTGGATGGATTCTGTACAAAGTCCCGTGCAGCCGGTGGCGGCTGCACTACCTGTGCGCGTGGATGCCGTTGATGCTGGAGGACGGCAGGGGGCGCCGGAGCTCCAGCTGGGCCAGCAGGCAGAAGTGGTCGGAGGGGATGTGCGGGTGGGGGCAGCCCAGGATGTTATTGTCCAGGAGCCACTGAGAGTCCAGGGGCCCCAGGAGCCCGAGCACGGAGAGCAGGGGCCGCGAGATGAAGATGTAGTCGATCACGCCCTGCACAAAGACACACAAAAGGGTCTATTTTGATTTGATTTGACTTTATTTTAATTAAATTGTGTGATTTATGTATTTATTTATTAATAATTAGATTTTATTTACCGTATTTTCTGGACTATAGAGCGCACCGGTACAAAAAGTTTTTTTAAAAGTATATACCGGGCTATAAGCCGCTCATATCTATGTTGAAAAATGAGATATTTACTTCATCTACAGAATGATTTTGTACTGTAAATGTACATTTATGTACCTGAACAGATTCTTTCTGAACAGTGTCTTTTAACACGGCAGCAACTGTGCTGATTAAAACAAGGTCAAAAACAGAAAAGAACCGATAATTCTCTTCATTACTCCTTTGTGCTTTTCATGATGAAGGGGTGAGGATTTGAAAATAATTACCAGTTAGTAATTTGTCGTGCGTGTTATATCTGCTAAATAAAAAGTAGCGTATTCTTCTTTGCATTAATTTTCGGTCTGTCTTGTTTTTAAAATTCCGGTTAGAGCGCCCCTAGTGGTGGAAGAAAAATCCACAGATTAGCTGCACCTTTGTAAAAGCCGCATGGTTCAAAGCCTGGGAAAAAAGTAGCGGCTTATAGTCCGGAAAATACGGTATTTATTTTATTTCATTATTATTATTTTTTTCTACTGAGTCTGTGGGAAACACTGTTCGGACACACAGTTAGACAGTTGCTGAAACGGGCGGGTTTTAACGTCCTGGAGTTTTCTGAGCGGGTTTGTGGGCGGGTGGAGCTCACACACGGGCGGGTCGGGTGGTGTGATCTCAATCCCTGTATCCAGCGCTGCCAGTGAGAGACGTTCCCGACGATGCCCAGTTATACATAAAAATGGACTCGGCACGTCCCTCAGCTCTGCCAGCTGCACTTCAGGTCTGTCTGGAGGCGATAAGGGCATAAGGGATGTCTGAAAACCTTCTCCAATTAAACAGCAGCAAAACAGAAGCCGTCATGATTCGTACCCCACATCAAACCCAGACACTCTCCCTCAGCAGGATCTCCATCTCTGGCCATAACATTCCCCTGTCACCCTCTGTTAAAAACCTTAGAATCACTTTCGACTCCCACGTTCGTCACCTCTGCAGGGTCTCCTTCCTCCACCTTAAAAACGTCGCCAAATTACGCCCCCCTCTCTCCCAACCAGATGCTGAGAAGTTGACCCTTTGTCTCCTCCAGGTTGGACTGTTGTAACGCCGTCCTTGTCGGGATCCCTGGCAAGAGCTCCTGCAAAAGCTCCAGCACATTCAAAACCGCGCTGCCCGGGTCCTGACAAGGAGCCGCAAATATGACCACATCCCTCCCGTCCTCAAATCCACTGGCCCCATTCAACACAGAATCCACCACAAACTCCTCAGCTACAGCGCAGACAGAACCGCTCCTGCCTCCATGAACTCCTCCCCCTCCACACCCCCACACGAAGCCTCCGTTCCACCACCTCCTCCTGCGGCCTCCACCAGCCCAGGACCAGACTCTCCACTATGGGAGGCAGGGCTCTCCAGGCAGGCGCCCCACGGCTCCCAGAGACCCTGAGGGCCTCACAAAGTGTGGAGGTCTTTAAAAAAGGCCTGAAGACTTTCCTATTCCAAAAGGGCTTTTAAAATGTTCTAGTGTTTTAAGTGTTTATTAAATGTAAAATGTTTTTAATTTTGTCATATGATGGGAATCTGTTGTTAACTCCTTGTTACTGTAGCACTTTGAGATTTCCTTGAAATGTAAAGTGCAATGCAAATAAAATGTATTATTATTATTTCTTTCTCATTTGGCTCTTGGAGAGGGCGGACGCATTTTCTCTCCTCTCCCGGCCCTTATCTTTCTCTGCTTTGCTCTTTGTCTCGTCTGCTCTAGTGTCTAGTCTTTTTTTTCCTTAAGTGACTCTCTCCGCTCTGCTGTCCAAAACCAAATTAATTATGGATTTGATAAATTGGTCTCTGAACGCTCTTGACACCATTAACAAGACAAGCAGGGTCGGGCGAACCTGCGTACAGAGGATCGATCTATTCAGAACCAGGATTACGGGACTTTGCACATTGGAATTTACACTTGGACCTGATTTTTCCGGAAATTCAAATACTGAGGCAGCTTTTCAAAGCCCCACTTGGCTGCCCGGAAATTGGAGTGAGGGGCAGAGCTTCGAGTACTCAAACTTTGTGACTATGGGCAGAGGTCTCGGTCACTGATCGCTGATGGACATGCTTGGACATGGTGGCTCTAAATCGCAATTTTTTGATAAAATCTGGAGGAAACTTGGAGCTCTGCACAGAAATGACCTTGAGACCAATGGACAAACAGAGCAGTGTTGTGGAAATTGGACGCAGCCGCTCGCTCTAAAACCAAAACAACCCAATCTTATCTTTTGGCCTCCCCAACCAGCACTGGTCACGACCAAGGCCGGGATGGGGTCAAATCGCCCCGAGAATACAGCGGAGGAAGCCTGGCCCCTCCCCAACCCCCTCGCAGCTTCGTACCCCCGACCGGGTGGGCGGGTCTGCTGCATCCAGCGCCGCTCATGGCTGCAGGATCCGGATGCTGCTGCCTACGTCGGGCCTCCTCCACACCCTCCCTCACCCTGCTGCTGGTCCTGTGGACTGTCTGTACTGTGTTTTGACTGTGTTGCTGATGCTCAGAGGTTTTTTTTATTTGTGTATCACTCCAAACGATGTCCCGTTCTGGGGCCTGGTCTGGGGCGGTCCTCTTTTTTTCCCCTCCCCCTGTCCTCATGTGATGCTGTCTTTTGTTTATTTCTATCTGCTGCCTGCCTTCCTGTCCGGTCCGTGTTGTCTTCCCCAGGTAATATTGTTCTCTCTGTATGTTGTAATGTACGGACAGGGTGACAGGTCCAATCTCGATTGCTTTGTATGTCTTGTACATGTGAAGGAATTGACAAATAAAGGCGGCTGCTGCTACTGCTACTGCTATTATTATTATGATTATTATTATGATTATGATTATTATGATTATTTTCCTCCTCTGGATTTGTGATCCAAGAACACAGAACACAGCAGAAACCTGGACTGAGGACGACACTGTTCCTGCACAGTGACCTCGATTAGACCAAATTAAACACTGTCCCACTTTAACTGTGGCTTTTAACTGTATGTTTTAAATCATACTTAGTTTATGTTGTTGTGAGGCGACCTCGGGTGTCCAGAATGGCGCCAAATAAATAAAATGTATTATTATTATAAAATTAAAGCTTTTATTTTGTGTTAAACTGACATCGGGTGTTTTTTCCATCGTTTGTTTCGTTGTTATTGTGCTGTTTAGGGCTCAGGTGGAGCAAAAATGTTTAGCCCACAAGTTTAACCTCCCAGTGATTAGGAAAAGCGGAAAGAAAAGCATGTAGAAAGAAAGAGTGTATCATGTGTTACTAGTTTAAGGCTCAGCGGTGCCGACTACTGCTGTTTGTTCGTTGTTATTCGTTGAGACGCATAGAAAAAAATTAAGTGTTTTTTCAGCGCTTATAGTTCATGCAAAGTGTTTTTTTAGCGCTTATAGTTTATGCAAATGAGGAGTGCGGTTTGAAGTTTGGTTTGTGTAGAGACGACGCGAGCATCAGTCCTGCTCCTGTTGCTGCAGCTCGACTTCTGTCTTCAGCACCAACATTAGACTCAACGTTTATGTGGAACCGACGCTTATTTGCCAGAATATTCACCTCTTATTTGGTGTTTTACGGTCTGAACACGACGTCAGGACGCGGCGTTTGGTACCTTGAAGTCGTAGGTGTAGTTGGTGAAGGGCATCAGGCTCTCGTAGGCGCTCTTGAGCTGGAAGCTGTGGGTGATGCTGCCGTCGCCGCCCGTCCCGTTGCAGCTGAAGTTGGACAGACACTCGTTGTAGCGCAGCTCCTTGAAGTCCTTGTGGTTCTCGGCGACGCCTCCGTTGCTCAGGTACTCCACCACGCCTGGAAACGAGAGAGAGCGGCGAGAGGAGGTGTAAGAGGTGCGGTTTAAGACGTGAAGTGAAGGGGAATAGGCTCCGTCCCAATTATCATGGCAAAAAACCAGTTATTTCACAATAATCATTCAAGCTGCTGACAGTTTAAACATTTTATTGATATGAAAATGTTGCGTATAAACAGCTGTTATAAAATTGCACCTTGAAATAAATGATCTAGAAGAGAACGTCAGGGATAAACGGCTTTTTTCCTGGACATTCTGGTGATAAAATCCTCTCTTGGCGACTATCACGACTATAAAATGACATTTATTGCGTCCCTTTATCACAATAAACAATATTATTGTCACAGTCGCTTTTATCAAAATAGTCAAATATGAAATAAACGACCTGTTAAAATTCTAATTCCTTAAAATAAAGGCTGCCCAGTTGTTTTCAGGTGTAGAATGCTTCAGTTTGTGGTGTTGTTTTGATGTTTATTCTGCCTCTGATGAAGTATTCATTTTATTTGTGCACTTGTGGACTTATTTGTGGACTTTTTAACATTAATTTGAGCGTGATTCAACAAAAAATACAAAGATACACAAATGGAGAGGACGTCCAACACTGACACAGCACAGCCTCATGCTCCAACTAGTGATAATAGACATTTTTTCAGTAGTTGATTTTCTTCAGTCTTGTACTTAATCATGTGCTTAATAAACAATCACTTATGAATTCATACCTTTTTCACAACGGCCAAAAGTGCCGCGCTGTAGGTTTGCGGTTGATGTTTTTCTGTGGCAAACGTGTGAGTAAATGTGTCGTATTCTCCACCAGCTTCATAAATCTGCCCCATCACCAAATCTACAACCGACAAGGTCCACAGAGGAGAAACATTCTTCATGAAGAATTTATCAGACGTCCCTTTTTTTCCCCCCGGGACAGTCCCAGTTTTCAGCCCTGTGTCCCCCTGTCCCAGCAGATTTACCCAAAACCACTGATTTGTCCCAGTTTTATACAAGAAATGTCCCAGTTGCATTGATTTTCAACCAGTCTGATCCCTGCCAACACTAAACAGAGGCGTAAACTGTCATTTGTTTTGGTGAAATCCAGAAAAGCTGCTTAAAAACGACCAAAACGCAAAGAAAATGTGATTATACTGGCTCGCTTAAGTGCAGAGTGCAGAACAGTTTTCCTTAATTACGCACTCGTTTCACAATTTTATTATTACAAACCACCAGAAACCAGGGATTTCCCAGTTTTTTTTTATTTTCTGTTCGCCCTATTCTGAGCAAAACTAATGTTATGGTCCTAGAGATGTGTCACATTCCAACTGCACAAATCTGCAAATATCGACACCATGAAATAGATTTTTAATTTGAGTTAAGTTAACGGAGTCTGAGTGAACAAGTTCCTTCTGTTTTCTTCAGGACCAGAACAGATTTATGAAGCTGCCGGAGAATACGCCACATTCACACACACATTTACCACAGAAAAACATTCACCGGACGCTCCGCAAACCTACAGCGGGACACTTCCGGCTACTGTGAAAAAGCTCCGTTACTTAGGCAAAGCAGCACTAGTGGAAAACCAGTCAAAAAAGACGAAAAGGGAGAAACTTTGAAACCTCCACATGCAGAACCAGTCCAGTGTCGTACGTTTCCGTCCAAAGACGCGGCGTCCTTTTGTTCCTCAGACTTTCCCCCGTCCATATTTGTACAGAATCCGTGTATCGTTCGTTCATTAGTTTTTCAATATACAACCAAAAATAAGAAAACTAAAAAACAACAGGTTTTTTTTCATTATTTGTCTCCAAAACCAAAATGAAAAAAACAGTAACGATTCGTTTTTCCAGTTTTTGATTTTGTGTTTAAATGAAAAATGGAAAAAAAACGGTTAACGTCCGTTTCCCGTTTTGTCCAATTTTTATCCTTGAGCGAGTTGCGTAAACCGGAAATGAACCTTTACTCGGAGCATCGACGCACACGGATAAGACGAGTGTAAAACAAACCTAACGGCCGCTGGACCTGAGGATCATTATCGGACGATTAAACAGCTTTTTGAGGACGGAAAAACACACGCTGAGATTTAACACGCTGCGACACTTCGGTATTAAGATCCTCGGAAATGTCGGTGAGAAGATTCTGTTTTCAACACCAACTCCGGCGTAAAAGACGAACTGCTCCTGTCATCAGTGCATAAGGTGAGTGCTGCTGTGAGTAGGGCCAATGATTTTCCATGATCGCAGAAAACAGACGGAAAACGGACGGAAAACGGACAGAAAACGGACAGAAAACGGATGGAAAATGGACGGAAAACACCGAATCGTCAGCGTGAAACAGAATTAACCTACACATTTCTTTAATTTTGCACAAAAATCGACCTGATTTCTTTAAAACATTTTTTAAAAAGCCACTTAAAACTGATAATCGTTGTGTAGCCGACGTCTTTTTTTCCGGTTTTGGTTACAACAAAACCTGTGTGACAAAACGGCCGTTATCCGTTTTTTCCATTTTTCATTTAAACACAAAATCAAAAACTGAAAAAATTAATCGTTATCTGTTTTTTTCATTTTGGTTTTGGAGACAAATAATGAAAAAAAGTTGTTTTTTCGTTTTCTTATTTTTGGTTTTATATTGAAAAATGAATGAACGAATGACACACGGATCATCTTCAAATATGAAGCTGCTCTTCTGTTTCTGAAGGTTTAGGTGCAGCTACAAAATAATTCTTACCGAGAAGGTTTAACGGTATCAGAATTTGGACACGGCCCAAACCTCCTCCAGACAAAGCAATAACATCTCCATGGAAAAACTGACTCGTATATAAGGGAAAAGTTGGTGATTCGATCTTCACGGACACAGAACCTGTAGAGCGTATGCGCCTCCTCCTGTGCGCAGCCACAAAACCTGTGTGTTTCTCATTTAAACACAAAACCAGAAACTGAAAAAATGAATCGTTATCCATTTTTCATTGTTGTTTATTCGTTTTCTTATTTTTGGTTTTAATAATAATAATAATAATAATGGATCAGTTTTATATAGCGCTTTTCAAGAAACTCAAAGACGCTTTACAGAGCATTATTCATTCACTCCAGACCCGGTGGTGGTAAACTACTATTGTAGCCACAGCTGCCCTGGGGCAGACTGACGGAAGCGAGGCTGCTAATCTGCGCCATCGGCCCCTCTGACCACCACCACCATTCACTCACACACCACTTTCATACTAGGCAATGTGGGTGAAGTGTCTTGCCTAAGGACACTTCGACAGTTTTTGCCACTGGCCCCACTGTGGCACCTGGAATTCCCAGTGTCTCCATCCAAGTCCTGACCAGGCCCGGCCCTGCTGAGCTTCTGAGATCTGACGGGATCAGGCTTTGACGAGCCGGTATGGCTATATTGAAAAACGAATGAACGAACGACACACGGGTTGTACAGATAAACAACAGACTTTTCCCCACAATATCTGAGGTATTTCCCAAGTGTTTCCTTCCTTCATATTTTCCCGTGTCTCGTACCTGAGTCTGGCAGTGAGTTGAGGTCGGCGCAGAGCACGATGGGGATGGCGGCGGGGTCGGGGGCGGCGGCGGGGTCGGGGGTCACGGAGGCGCGCTCCCGGATGCTCTTCAGCTCCGACAGAAACATCATGGTCTGGATGAGCTTCACGTCGGAGAACTCCGGGTCCCAGTGCATGTGGGCGTTCGCCACCAGGATCAGCTGCCTCTCGGTCGACGGCTTCAGACCTGCGGCAGGCGCATAACACTTTATTTTCGTTTGTGAGGTCAAATATAACGAGTTTTTCTGATTTTTACACGTAGAACACTGTGGATTTTTACCAAACTGTGAACTGTCTGCGTTTTCTGTGACATTTTCTCATGATTTTAACACCCTGAACTCGATTTGTTTCTCCCTGGACTCAAGCAAAGTTTTATTATCAGATCATCAGGAAGTTTGTGTTAGCATGCTAGTTGTTTTTTGACTTAACCGTGACTGCAAAACTTCCCTCTGGCCTCTGAACGTCGTGCAAAGTGCTTCTAAAGTCACTGCTGTGAATAATTAGGACGCTCTGAATGCCTAAGGTGAGTGAGGAAGAACTCTGGACCTTTTAAAATGAAATAATTCAGTTTTTCACGTTTTTAAGACAGATCAGGAACAGCGTCTCCGTTCATCTAACATCACATCCACCCACGTCCGTGTTTATGGCGCCTTCATGTCCTATGGTAATTATCCTACACACCAAAACACCCACTCGCAGCCTCATTTCCACTGAAAAGCTGAGGATTTTTATGATGCACAAGCTGCAGAGACGAGATAAACTTTGACCTTTCAACAACAAAAATCCTCTACTTCTCTAAAATCTCGACTTCTGATGCGTTCTCTTCTCGCTGCAGCAGATGAATCAGTCTGAAACTGTTTTAAATAACAGGTTCCCCTCCTTTATGAGGCTTCTTCCAGCTCAGATCGGAGCAGACGACGAGAACATTTCGCTCATCTGTAAATTCTGATTTGAGCGTTTTATTTATGACGGAACCTGCGGGAAGTCGCCTCATCAAACTCAAACCTGCACAAAAACTGTGTCAGCCGTTTGTGCTGCAAAAAGTTTCGTTTGTGTGATTCTGGTTCTTCAGATATTTGCAGTTTTATTTTGGTCGATGACGTCGTCCAGAACCTCAGAATGTGAAACAGCCTCAAAACAGGAAGAAAATTATAGAAAACGTTTGTATTTGGTTTGTGCTGTTTTGTGCTGTGACAGTTTCATTTGTGTGAGTTTATTTCTAAAATTATTCATTATTATTTCTGTGGTAATTACAGGACGTCATTTCCGCTCAGCTGACGGAGACAAACTCCACAAAACTAGAGAAGAGAAACGACCTGAGGCTGAGGAAAAGTCTGTGTTATTCTATAAAATATGAATCAAAATCAAAAGACTAAAGACTGAAACAGACTTTTCCTCAGCCTCAGGTCGTTTCTCTTCACTAGTTTTGTGGAGTTTGTCTCCGTCAGCTGAGCAGAAATGACGTCCTGTAATTACCACAGAAACAATAATGAATAATTTTAGAAATAAACTCACACAAATGAAAATTGTCACAGCACAAAACAGAACAAACCAAATACAAACGTTTTCTATAATTTTCTGCTGTTTTGAGGCCGTTTCACAATAAAACTGCAAATATCTGAAGAACCAGAATCGCACAAAAACAGTTTTGTAAACAGTTTTATTTAATGTATTTTGTAGCTGCCTGAGGACTGCAGATGGAAAAGAGCTTGAAGCTAAATCTGGCTCAGAGCGTCTTTTCTCTCTGAGTTTAATGTTTTATGTGCACTGCCCTTGGTTTAAATAAATTTTAAAAATTAATTAAAAAAATTAATTAATAAATAATAATAATAATAATAATAATAATAATAATATAAAAAAATACAATTTTATAATTAAATTAAAATAAGATTTAAAAAAATACAATAAAAAAATAAAATAAAATAAGGATAAATTCTGGGTTCGCCATGTTTCACTTCACTATGACAACAAAAGCACTTGAACACAACACACTCGTAATAACACTTCACGAGTGGAAAAGAGCTTTTCCAGGGTTTCCCCAGGTTTGACTAGACCCAAATTTAAGCCTTTTAAAGACCCTTTTACGACCGCTTAAATGAAAATTAATAATGACCATTCCTCACTGCTTTAAATAACAAAAAATACTTTTATGATAAAATCTCATTCAGAGCTCATTTTTCGTCATATGTGTTGCTGTAAAATGGCCAAAAAAATCATTTATAACATTCAAACTAGACAAACTAAACGTTCACAGTGTCTTGTCTCACGTTGTGCTGCAGCCCGGCTCAGGAAATTTAAGTCCTTTGTGAAAAAAATAAGACTTGGACAAAATAATTTAAGACTTTTTAAGACCTTAATTTAGGAACAAGAAATTTAAGCCCTTTTTAAGACTTTTAAAACCCTGCGGCGACCCAGTTTTTCCCATACGACGTGAAGGCAACATTATTTGTACAATCTTATTATTGATTCACCGCTTTTCATTTACTTTCTGTGAGTGGATTTTAACAGAACAATACATTTAGACGCGGTTTTGTGCACTTTCTTCAGTTTTCGTTCACAAAGATGATGAATAAACAGTACACGTCTCATTATCTCTGCGTTCTGAGCGGATTTAAACACCGCGACAAACACACGGCGCCTGTACCTGAGGAGAACACCTCCTTCTTCACCTCCAGCAGCACGGCCACCCCGATGTTGTCTTTGGTCATGACCCGGTTCAGCATGACCTCTGACCCCTCCGAGTTCGCCATGGCGACCTGGTTAAACTCCACCGTGTGTTTCTGCACCAGCGTGAACCTGGGGACACGTCGTTTACACGTTAAGACTTCGCGCCGTGTATCAGGTCATTATTGATGCATTAACAACAGTTCCGCGCTGCTGTTCCCACATATTTACACTATTTTTCAAACATTCTGCTTTTCTGACATGAATAATACGAATGCGACGCGGACGTGAGCCTGTTACACTTTGTCGTAAGATGCTTGGGGCCGGTGCAGAGCTCTTGAACAGAGAAAACTTCAGCCACAGACGATATCAGAACAGAGGAGCATTAACTGAATATTCCACGTACATTTTTTTTAACGTTGACGGGAAAATCTGAAGGAATTACACTGAGGGGGATGAACCATAAAGTTAAGTAGTTCACACTGAGGACGGGCGTTCGATGACATGTTTTTAATCGATCATTGGGAGAATTAACGATCGATTTTCGATTAACCAATAACATTTTTATATTAAAATTATCATCATTGTTATTATTATTACTGATCTGCATAAATGAACTCAACTTTACAGCATATAAACCTCCTGACTCCAGAGCCTCATCAGTGTGAGATCAGAATGAGTTTAATGCAGATTTAAACATTTGTTTACGACTTACAGAAACTAAACTTAAAACCACATGGCTCATTTGCATAAAGTATAAGAGCTGAAAAAAGCAGCTCTTTCCTTGTGCTGCTGCGTCAGCTTCTGTGGGACTAAAGGACTCGACTCAGTGAATATGAGTGTTCTCTCTGTGACTCAGTGAATATGAGTGTTCTCTCTGTGACTCAGTGAATATGAGTGTTCTCTCTGTGACAGAGGATGTTCTGCTGGTGCTGAGTCTGTTCTGTTGCGTAGCAGATGCGGCGCAGGAAGGACAAGCAACAACAGCTGATAACGCTGATGATCCAGGGGGCGCTAATGTTCAGGCAGGAGGAGGTTAAAGCAGGAGCAGCGTGTTCAGAGGGAGTGTGAATTAATGATTAAAAATGACAATGAATCAATGAAAACACAAGTTATTAAACATGTCTTATCATTATCATATACGCCGATATTGTTATTAACATTTTCAAATAAAATGACGGATAATAAGATTTGGAGGAATTGTTACGACCCTGTGACGGGCAGTGATGAAGTCTAATGTGCCGTCTGTATCAGACACTGGGAAACTGTCCTCACTGAGCCGTGGGAAACAGTCGTGTGTTTTAAAAAAGAGCAAAGGCCTTCAGGAAAATATCTCCTCTAAACCGGAGGCTGCGTGGGCCTTTTGTGCTTCGTTCATTTCCGTAATTTTGTCATCACCTAAAGAAATAACCAGTCAAGTTCACTCCGGCAGCTCAATGAGACGACGCTCTCACAGCCCAAACCACACATTAGACGTGTCGGAAAACCGCACGTCTAAACAGAGGCACGTCGTAATGAAGGGAGGTCGGAAAAGAGCGGCAAACACCATTAATAAACCACAAAGAGTCTCCAGTAAATCTGCAGTGATGATTAGAGATGTCCCGATCCGATATTCAGTACCAGCTCTTTTATGAGTATCGGACAGTATCAGATTCAGTCACGTGATCGGACTGATCCAGTTTCACATGTTTTTGCGGCATCGACGCGCTTTACGGCGCCGTAAATCAAACGAGAGTCAAACAGCGACGCAAACGCTGCAAGCAAACGGTTTCTCCTGGAGGAACCAGCAGAGCCACTTTAACACGAACAATTTGATTCGTCACTGACAAAAGAATCATCCGGACGAGTTTGAGATTTACAAGAGCAAAGCCACAGCAGGAAACACTGGAGGAGGCGTTTCAGAGAATTTCAAAGAAGAGAAAAGCCTTGAAATGGCGACAAGTCCAAGAAAATAACGCAGAGGATTGTCGAATTTATCGCTTTAGACGATCAACCACCGTCTGGCGTGGAAAACATCGGCTTTTGTCATCTAATGGACTTTTTGGAGCTAAGGCACGAACGTCCTTCACGACTCTACATTAAAGAGACGAAGGAGAAGAGGCGTTAACGGAGCTATAAAAAAATCTAATCGGACCGGAAGCCAAAAACTCTCGATCGGGACATTTCTAGTTATAACATCAGCTGATCACTAAAAGAACATGTACATTTTCTACACAAGTGAGCCCGAATTAGGATCATTGTACTAAAACTATAGTACTTCTCCTGCAGTACTTCTCCTGCAGTACTTCTCCTGCAGTACTTCTCCTGCAGTACTTTTCCTGCAGTACTTTTCCTGCAGTACTTCTCCTGCAGTACTTTTCCTGCAGTACTTTTCCTGTAGCACTTTTCCTGTAGTACTTTTCCTGCAGTACTTTTCCTCTAGTACTTTTCCTGCAGTACTTTTCCTGCAGTACTTTTCCTGCAGTACTTCTCCTGCAGTACTTTTCCTGCAGTACTTTTCCTGTAGCACTTTTCCTGCAGTACTTTTCCTGCAGAACTTTTCCTGCAGTACTTTTCCTCTAGCACTTTTCCTCTAGTTCTTTTCCTGCAGTACTTTTCCTGCAGTACTTTTCCTGCAGTACTTTTCCTGTAGTACTTTTCCTGCAGTACTTTTCCTGCAGTACTTTTCCTGCAGTACTTTTCCTGTAGCACTTTTCCTGCAGTACTTTTCCTGTAGCACTTTTCCTGCAGTACTTTTCCTGTAGTACTTTTCCTGTAGTACTTTTCCTGTAGTACTTTTCCTGCAGTACTTTTCCTGTAGCACTTTTCCTGCAGTACTTTTCCTGTAGTACTTTTCCTCTAGTACTTTTCCTGCAGTACTTTTCCTCTAGTACTTTTCCTGCAGTACTTTTCCTGCAGTACTTTTCCTGTAGTACTTTTCCTGTAGTACTTTTCCTGTAGTACTTTTCCTCTAGTACTTTTCCTGCAGTACTTTTCCTGTAGTACTTTTCCTGTAGCACTTTTCCTGTAGCACTTTTCCTGTAGTACTTTTCCTGTAGCACTTTTCCTGTAGCACTTTTCCTGTAGTACTTTTCCTGTAGCACTTTTCCTGTAGCACTTTTCCTGCAGTACTTTTCCTGTAGCACTTTTCCTGTAGCACTTTTCCTGTAGTACTTTTCCTGGAGTACTTTTCCTGTAGCACTTTTCCTGTAGCACTTTTCCTGTAGCACTTTTCCTGCAGTACTTTTCCTGCAGCACTTTTCCTGTAGCACTTTTCCTGTAGCACTTTTCCTGTAGCACTTTTCCTGTAGCACTTTTCCTGTAGCACTTTTCCTGTAGCACTTTTCCTGCAGTACTTTTCCTGCAGTACTTTTCCTGCAGTACTTTTCCTGTAGCACTTTTCCTGTAGCACTTTTCCTGTAGCACTTTTCCTGTAGCACTTTTCCTGTAGCACTTTTCCTGTAGCACTTTTCCTGTAGCACTTTTCCTGTAGCACTTTTCCTGTAGCACTTTTCCTGCAGTACTTTTCCTGCAGTACTTTTCCTGTAGCACTTTTCCTGTAGCACTTTTCCTGTAGCACTTTTCCTGCAGTACTTTTCCTGTAGCACTTTTCCTGTAGCACTTTTCCTGTAGCACTTTTCCTGTAGCACTTTTCCTGTAGCACTTTTCCTGCAGTACTTTTCCTGCAGTACTTTTCCTGCAGTACTTTTCCTGTAGCACTTTTCCTGTAGCACTTTTCCTGTAGCACTTTTCCTGTAGCACTTTTCCTGTAGCACTTTTCCTGTAGCACTTTTCCTGCAGTACTTTTCCTGCAGTACTTTTCCTGTAGCACTTTTCCTGTAGCACTTTTCCTGTAGTACTTTTCCTGTAGCACTTTTCCTGCAGTACTTTTCCTGTAGCACTTTTTCTGTAGCACTTTTCCTGTAGTACTTTTCCTGTAGCACTTTTCCTGTAGCACTTTTCCTGTAGCACTTTTCCTGTAGTACTTTTCCTCTAGTTCTTTTCCTGTAGTACTTTTCCTGCAGTACTTTTCCTGTAGCACTTTTCCTGTAGCACTTTTCCTGTAGCACTTTTCCTGCAGTACTTTTCCTGTAGCACTTTTCCTGTAGCACTTTTCCTGTAGTACTTTTCCTCTAGTTCTTTTCCTGTAGCACTTTTCCTGTAGCACTTTTCCTGTAGCACTTTTCCTGTAGCACTTTTCCTGTAGCACTTTTCCTGTAGCACTTTTCCTGTAGTACTTTTCCTGTAGCACTTTTCCTGTAGCACTTTTCCTGTAGCACTTTTCCTGTAGCACTTTTCCTGTAGCACTTTTCCTGTAGCACTTTTCCTGTAGTACTTTTCCTGTAGTACTTTTCCTGTAGCACTTTTCCTGTAGCACTTTTCCTGCAGCACTTTTCCTGTAGCACTTTTCCTGTAGCACTTTTCCTGTAGCACTTTTCCTGTAGCACTTTTCCTGCAGCACTTTTCCTGTAGTACTTTTCCTGTAGCACTTTTCCTGTAGCACTTTTCCTGTAGCACTTTTCCTGTAGCACTTTTCCTGTAGTACTTTTCCTGTAGCACTTTTCCTGCAGTACTTTTCCTGCAGTACTTTTCCTGCAGTACTTTTCCTGTAGTACTTTTCCTGCAGTACTTTTCCTGTAGCACTTTTCCTGCAGTACTTTTCCTCTAGTTCTTTTCCTGTAGTACTTTTCCTGCAGTACTTTTCCTGCAGTACTTTTCCTGCAGTACTTTTCCTGTAGCACTTTTCCTGCAGTACTTTTCCTGTAGCACTTTTCCTGCAGTACTTTTCCTGTAGCACTTTTCCTGCAGTACTTTTCCTGTAGCACTTTTCCTGCAGTACTTTTCCTGCAGTACTTTTCCTGTAGTACTTTTCCTGCAGTACTTTTCCTGCAGTACTTTTCCTGTAGCACTTTTCCTGCAGTACTTTTCCTGCAGTACTTTTCCTGCAGAACTTTTCCTGCAGTACTTTTCCTCTAGCACTTTTCCTCTAGTTCTTTTCCTGAAGTACTTTTCCTGCAGTACTTTTCCTGCAGTACTTTTCCTGTAGTACTTTTCCTGCAGTACTTTTCCTGTAGTACTGCGGATGTACTCGTCGTGTAAACTGACTTGTCGGTCTTGAAGAAAACGGCGCATCCGTCCACGTGTTTTCGCTCCGGCTCCGACACCAGTTTGGCTCGAGACTTGGGGCAGAAATATCCGTCGTACCCGCGATTCTTCAGGGTCTCCAGGAAGAAGGTGTAGTACTGCTCCGTCTCCACCTCCTGACGGATGGAGAGAGGGAGGGAGGGAGGAGAGGAGGAAGAGGGAGAGAGAGAGAGAAGGAACAGGGAGAGAGGACGAGGAAGAGAAGAAGAGGGAAGAACAGAGAGAGAGAAAGAGAGAAAAGAGAGAAGAAGGAACAGAGAGAGAGAAAGAGAAGAAGAGAGAGGGACAGAGAGAGGAACAGAGAGAGAGAGAAGAGGGAGGAACAGAGAGGGAGGAAGAGAGAGAGAGAAGGAACAGAGAGAGAGAAAGAGAAGAGGGAGGAAGAGAGAGAGAGAGAGAAAGAGAAGAGCGAGGAACAGAGAGAGAGAGGCAGAGAAGAAGAGGGAAGAACAGAGAGAAAGAGAGGATGAGGAAGAGAAGAAGAGGGAGGAATGGAGAGAGAAAGAGAAGAAGAGGGAGGAACAGAGAGAGAGAGGGAGAGAAGGAACAGAGAAAGAGAGGGAGGGAGAGGGGGAGAGAAGAAGAGAGGAAGAGGGAGGAACACAGAGAGAAGAAGGAACAGAGAGAGAAAGAGAAGAGAGAGGGAGAGAAGAAGAGAGAGAAGACAAGGAAGGAAAAGAAAGAAAGAGAGAAGAAGAGAGGAAGCGGGAGGAACAGGAAGAGAGAAAGAGGAAGAGAAGAAGAAGGAGAAACAGAAAAAGAGAGAAGAAGAGGATAAACAGAGAGAGAGAGGAAGAGAGGAAGAGAAGAGGCTGCTGTAACATCTGAAATAAACACAAATCCATTTCCACTTCCCTGTGTGACTGTGGTACTATGTGAGCTCGTGTACTGTGTGTATTTGTGTGTTTACAGGTGACGCTTCAGCAGAGTCAGAGTTTATAAAGTGCAGTGTGTCCAGTTTAATAAAGTAATAAAGTGCAGAGTGTCCGGTTTAATAAAGTAATAAAGTGCAGTGTGTCCGGTTTAATAAAGTGCAGTGTGTCCGGTTTAATAAAGTGCAGTGTGTCCGGTTTAATAAAGTAATAAAGTGCAGTGTGTCCGGTTTAATAAAGTAATAAAGTGCAGTGTGTCCGGTTTAATAAAGTAATAAAGTGCAGTGTGTCCGGTTTAATAAAGTGCAGTGTGTCCGGTTTAATAAAGTAATAAAGTGCAGTGTGTCCGGTTTAATAAAGTAATAAAGTGCAGTGTGTCCGGTTTAATAAAGTAATAAAGTGCAGTGTGTCCGGTTTAATAAAGTGCAGTGTGTCCGGTTTAATAAAGTAATAAAGTGCAGTGTGTCCGGTTTAATAAAGTGCAGTGTGTCCGGTTTAATAAAGTGCAGTGTGTCCGGTTTAATAAAGTAATAAAGTGCAGTGTGTCCGGTTTAATAAAGTGCAGTGTGTCCGGTTTAATAAAGTAATAAAGTGCAGTGTGTCCGGTTTAATAAAGTGCAGTGTGTCCGGTTTAATAAAGTAATAAAGTGCAGTGTGTCCGGTTTAATAAAGTAATAAAGTGCAGTGTGTCCGGTTTAATAAAGTGCAGTGTGTCCGGTTTAATAAAGTAATAAAGTGCAGTGTGTCCGGTTTAATAAAGTAATAAAGTGCAGTGTGTCCGGTTTAATAAAGTAATAAAGTGCAGTGTGTCCAGTTTAATAAAGTAATAAAGTGCAGTGTGTCCGGTTTAATAAAGTAATAAAGTGCAGTGTGTCCGGTTTAATAAAGTAATAAAGTGCAGTGTGTCCGGTTTAATAAAGTAATAAAGTGCAGTGTGTCCGGTTTAATAAAGTAATAAAGTGCAGTGTGTCCGGTTTAATAAAGTGCAGTGTGTCCGGTTTAATAAAGTAATAAAGTGCAGTGTGTCCGGTTTAATAAAGTGCAGTGTGTCCGGTGCAGTGTGTCCGGTTTAATAAAGTGCAGTGTGTCCGGTTTAATAAAGTGCAGTGTGTCCGGTGCAGTGTGTCCGGTTTAATAAAGTGCAGTGTGTCCAGTTTAATAAAGTGAGTCTCTGTGCTCATGCTTGGAGAGAACAGCACAGACACATGATTTATCCTGCACACAGAACAGGATGTGTGCGTCTGAACTGCAGCCTGTGGAGGGTTTGGTGTGTGTTATATGTTTATACAGTACAGTTACAGTACAATGGTACAGTAAACAGACCTGCGGACTGAGGAATAGTTGTACAGTAGAGTATAAAAGTCCAGTCTAATCTGTCTTTTACTCTGTCTTTTACTGCACATACACAGAACCTGCACATGTATGGTACGTATAACAGTATAAGAGTCTAATAACAATGGTTCAGACGTGCGCTTTATTGTCATTTATTTTGGGCCCAAGGGAAACAGTTTTATCGCTGTGTCCTCCTCAGATGCAGCAGAAAACAGCTCCATAAGGATTTACAGCTGAAATATTCTAACAGAGGAGGGTTTTATCTTTCACTCACTCTTTATTTTACATTGATAGACCCAAGAATGACAAAGATATGAACTTTTAAATACTTCAGAATCGCTTTTGGCTTCACATCAGCTTTAATCAAACACGACGCAACTCACGATATACACGATCTATTTCTCAGACTCTGTCGCATAGGTTTTCCTCAGAAATCGGTCTGTTGAGACATTTCTATGTAATATAACGTTAACATATATAGTTTTAGTGTCCAGAAAGAGGATGTGAGAGCGCAGACTGGACAGTTATACTGTAATGTACCGTCTGTAATGTTCATTAACATCGTAGTTCTTTTATTAGACTCATTAGTAGGAAAGGGTTTTTTTTTGCATCTTAAAACGTATCGAAATCAAATTGATATCGTAACCCGTGTATCGAGATACGTACTGAATCGTGGGAAAACCACATCGTTGCATCCCTCGTTCATCCTGCACATATCGAGTACCTGGAGTAGTATAGTAGGTATAACAGTATAAAAGTTTAATAATAATAGTTCATCCTGCACATATCGAGCACCTGCAGTAGTACGGTCCATAAGTGTAACAGTATAACAGTCTAATCTGGTTTATAGTACATGTTTGGAGCACCTGCAGTAGTACAGTCCATAAGTATAACAGTATAACAGTCTAATCTGGTTTATAGTACATGTTTAGAGCACCTGCAGTAGTACAGTCCATAAGTATAACAGTATAACAGTCTAATCTGGTTTATAGTACATGTTTAGAGCACCTGCAGTAGTACAGTCCATAAGTATAACAGTATAACAGTCTAATCTGGTTTATAGTACATGTTTGGAGCATCTGCAGTAGTACAGTCCATAAGTGCAACAGTATAACAGTCTAATCTGGTTTATAGTACATGTTTAGAGCACCTGCAGTAGTACAGTCCATAAGTACAACAGTATAACAGTCTAATCTGGTTTATAGTACATGTTTAGAGCACCTGCAGTAGTACAGTCCATAAGTACAACAGTATAACAGTCTAATCTGGTTTATAGTACATGTTCAGAGCACCTGCAGTAGTACAGTCCATAAGTACAACAGTATAACAGTCTAATCTGGTTTATAGTACATGTTTGGAGCACCTGCAGAAGTACAGTCCATAAGTACAACAGTATAACAGTCTAATCTGGTTTATAGTACATGTTTGGAGCACCTGCAGTAGTACAGTCCATAAGTACAACAGTATAACAGTCTAATCTGGTTTATAGTACATGTTTGGAGCACCTGCAGTAGTACAGTCCATAAGTACAACAGTATAACAGTCTAATCTGGTTTATAGTACATGTTCAGAGCACCTGCAGTAGTACAGTCCATAAGTACAACAGTATAACAGTCTAATCTGGTTTATAGTACATGTTTGGAGCACCTGCAGTAGTACAGTCCATAAGTATAACAGTATAACAGTCTAATCTGGTTTATAGTACATGTTCAGAGCACCTGCAGTAGTACAGTCCATAAGTACAACAGTATAACAGTCTAATCTGGTTTATAGTACATGTTCAGAGCACCTGCAGTAGTACAGTCCATAAGTACAACAGTATAACAGTCTAATCTGGTTTATAGTACATGTTTAGAGCACCTGCAGTAGTACAGTCCATAAGTACAACAGTATAACAGTCTAATCTGGTTTATAGTACATGTTCAGAGCACCTGCAGTAGTACAGTCCATAAGTACAACAGTATAACAGTCTAATCTGGTTTATAGTACATGTTCAGAGCACCTGCAGTAGTACAGTCCATAAGTACAACAGTATAACAGTCTAATCTGGTTTATAGTACATGTTTAGAGCACCTGCAGTAGTACAGTCCATAAGTACAACAGTATAACAGTCTAATCTGGTTTATAGTACATGTTCAGAGCACCTGCAGTAGTACAGTCCATAAGTACAACAGTATAACAGTCTAATCTGGTTTATAGTACATGTTTAGAGCACCTGCAGTAGTACAGTCCATAAGTACAACAGTATAACAGTCTAATCTGGTTTATAGTACATGTTCAGAGCACCTGCAGTAGTACAGTCCATAAGTACAACAGTATAACAGTCTAATCTGGTTTATAGTACATGTTCAGAGCACCTGCAGTAGTACAGTCCATAGGTATAACAGTATAACAGTCTAATCTGGTTTATAGTACATGTTCAGAGCACCTGCAGTAGTACAGTCCATAAGTACAACAGTATAACAGTCTAATCTGGTTTATAGTACATGTTTAGAGCACCTGCAGTAGTACAGTCCATAAGTACAACAGTATAACAGTCTAATCTGGTTTATAGTACATGTTCAGAGCACCTGCAGTAGTACAGTCCATAAGTACAACAGTATAACAGTCTAATCTGGTTTATAGTACATGTTCAGAGCACCTGCAGTAGTACAGTCCATAAGTACAACAGTATAACAGTCTAATCTGGTTTATAGTACATGTTTAGAGCACCTGCAGTAGTACAGTCCATAAGTACAACAGTATAACAGTCTAATCTGGTTTATAGTACATGTTCAGAGCACCTGCAGTAGTACAGTCCATAAGTACAACAGTATAACAGTCTAATCTGGTTTATAGTACATGTTTAGAGCACCTGCAGTAGTACAGTCCATAAGTACAACAGTATAACAGTCTAATCTGGTTTATAGTACATGTTCAGAGCACCTGCAGTAGTACAGTCCATAAGTACAACAGTATAACAGTCTAATCTGGTTTATAGTACATGTTCAGAGCACCTGCAGTAGTACAGTCCATAAGTATAACAGTATAACAGTCTAATCTGGTTTATAGTACATGTTCAGAGCACCTGCAGTAGTACAGTCCATAAGTACAACAGTATAACAGTCTAATCTGGTTTATAGTACATGTTCAGAGCACCTGCAGTAGTACAGTCCATAAGTATAACAGTATAACAGTCTAATCTGGTTTATAGTACATGTTTAGAGCACCTGCAGTAGTACAGTCCATAAGTACAACAGTATAACAGTCTAATCTGGTTTATAGTACATGTTTAGAGCACCTGCAGTAGTACAGTCCATAAGTACAACAGTATAACAGTCTAATCTGGTTTATAGTACATATAGTAGTACAGTCCAGTACAAGTACAGTCAGTCCATAAGTACAACAGTCTAATCTGGTTTATAGTACATGTTCAGAGCACCTGCAGTAGTACAGTCCATAAGTACAACAGTATAACAGTCTAATCTGGTTTATAGTACATGTTCAGAGCACCTGCAGTAGTACAGTCCATAAGTACAACAGTCTAACAGTCTAATCTGGTTTATAGTACATGTTCAGAGCACCTGCAGTAGTACAGTCCATAAGTACAACAGTCTAACAGTCTAATCTGGTTTATAGTACATGTTTAGAGCACCTGCAGTAGTACAGTCCATAAGTACAACAGTATAACAGTCTAATCTGGTTTATAGTACATGTTCAGAGCACCTGCAGTAGTACAGTCCATAAGTACAACAGTCTAACAGTCTAATCTGGTTTATAGTACATGTTTAGAGCACCTGCAGTAGTACAGTCCATAAGTACAACAGTATAACAGTCTAATCTGGTTTATAGTACATGTTCAGAGCACCTGCAGTAGTACAGTCCATAAGTACAACAGTATAACAGTCTAATCTGGTTTATAGTACATGTTCAGAGCACCTGCAGTAGTACAGTCCATAGGTATAACAGTATAACAGTCTAATCTGGTTTATAGTACATGTTCAGAGCACCTGCAGCAGTACAGTCCATAAGTATAACAGTATAACAGTCTAATCTGGTTTATAGTACATGTTCAGAGCACCTGCAGTAGTACAGTCCATAAGTATAAAAGTATAACAGTCTAATCTGGTTTATAGTACATGTTTAGAGCACCTGCAGTAGTACAGTCCATAAGTACAACAGTCTAACAGTCTAATCTGGTTTATAGTACATGTTCGGAGCACCTGCAGTAGTACAGTCCATAAGTATAACAGTATAACAGTCTAATCTGGTTTTTAGTACATGTTTAGAGCACCTGCAGTAGTACAGTCCATAAGTACAACAGTATAACAGTCTAATCTGGTTTATAGTACATGTTCAGAGCACCTGCAGTAGTACAGTCCATAAGTATAACAGTATAACAGTCTAATCTGGTTTATAGTACATGTTCAGAGCACCTGCAGTAGTACAGTCCATAAGTACAACAGTATAACAGTCTAATCTGGTTTATAGTACATGTTTGGAGCACCTGCAGTAGTACAGTCCATAAGTATAACAGTATAACAGTCTAATCTGGTTTATAGTACATGTTCAGAGCACCTGCAGTAGTACAGTCCATAAGTATAACAGTATAACAGTCTAATCTGGTTTATAGTACATGTTCAGAGCACCTGCAGTAGTACAGTCCATAAGTATAACAGTATAACAGTCTAATCTGGTTTATAGTACATGTTCAGAGCACCTGCAGTAGTACAGTCCATAAGTATAAAAGTATAACAGTCTAATCTGGTTTATAGTACATGTTTAGAGCACCTGCAGTAGTACAGTCCATAAGTACAACAGTCTAACAGTCTAATCTGGTTTATAGTACATGTTCAGAGCACCTGCAGTAGTACAGTCCATAAGTATAACAGTATAACAGTCTAATCTGGTTTATAGTACATGTTTAGAGCACCTGCAGTAGTACAGTCCATAAGTACAACAGTATAACAGTCTAATCTGGTTTATAGTACATGTTTAGAGCACCTGCAGTAGTACAGTCCATAAGTACAACAGTATAACAGTCTAATCTGGTTTATAGTACATGTTTAGAGCACCTGCAGTAGTACAGTCCATAAGTATAACAGTATAACAGTCTAATCTGGTTTATAGTACATGTTTAGAGCACCTGCAGTAGTACAGTCCATAAGTATAACAGTATAACAGTCTAATCTGGTTTATAGTACATGTTTAGAGCACCTGCAGTAGTACAGTCCATAAGTATAACAGTCTAATCTGGTTTATAGTACATGTTTAGAGCACCTGCAGTAGTACAGTCCATAAGTATAACAGTATAACAGTCTAATCTGGTTTATAGTACATGTTTAGAGCACCTGCAGTAGTACAGTCCATAAGTATAACAGTATAACAGTCTAATCTGGTTTATAGTACATGTTTAGAGCACCTGCAGTAGTACAGTCCATAAGTATAACAGTATAACAGTCTAATCTGGTTTACGGTGCACGTTTTTAGTACCTGCAGACTGATGATGTCTGCGTCGCAGTGGGTGATCTCCTCCATGATGCCCTTCTTCCTGTACTCCCAGCTCAGGGCCCAGGACGGGCAGTAGCCGTAGAGCTGCCGCGTGGCGTACTTATCACACAGCACGTTGTAGCACATGACCGAGAACACCGCTGGAGGAGGACGGCCGCACGGAGAGGTCAGGAAGGACGGAAAACAAAAGAAAAGAGAGAGATAAGAGACGCAACAAATACAAGCCGAACTTTTAAGCACTGATCCACTTTTGATAAGCGTCAGCACAGACTTGAAACCAAAATGTGGTCTTGTACTATTTCTCATATAGATAAAGACCATTTGGATTTTAACTATTCAGATAAAGTGCACATTTTTTCAGTATCGATGCCATAGACTGGACATACAAGCCTGTAACTCAGTTTAAGATTAGACTGAAAACTCACCTCTTCTCCCTGACATTTAAAGAGGAACTTTGGCACGTCTGAAGCTAAAGTCCATTGCTACAGGTCGTGGAATACTATCAAAACATCCTATTCCTAACATAGACTACATTTACACTGAAACGAATCACTGTATCACCGTATCGGAAACAGTTTGCATCCAGACGCGATCGCCTGAAACGCTCGTCACATGACCAGGCCGGTGTCACGTCGTCATGACACCACGTGGGCGGTAAAACAATGAAGTGGAGCACGGCGTCTGAAGCTGTAGCAGCCGATTTCGAGCCGAGGAAGTCATTTCATGGACAGATGCCGGGGACGGGCAGGATTAGTCGATATTAATCGATAACTGATCATTAAGATTTTCGTCGATCACGTTCATTTTAATGGACAAACTGAATGTCGGAGTCTGTGTAACGTAGCGTGAGGAGTCGAGGCTGGACGGACACGGCATTTACAACGAAAACGACTCGAATACGCACAAGTAGAGCCTGGAAAATTCGCTCCTGTAACCGTGAACATTGTGAGCCTCATTTGAGCCAAACCTTAAACATAGTCCACTTTTTGTTTTGACTCATCGTAAATCTGCAGGTTTGTGTGTTAAACATGTGTGAGTGAAACAAAACACGACTCCGGGTGTGTCTGCGGTGAGGAAACTCCACTGTAATCGTGTAAACGGAGCCTTTAAGTCCCGGTGTGTGCCGTGGCGTTTGTACCTGTGGAGTTGATCTGGTCCCGGTCTCTCAGAGTGATCCAGGGCCTCTGTGGGAGCTGCTCCGGGTGAACTGGCACAGACAAAGGACGCACGGTGAGCTGTGCCGAAGCGTGAGCCGGACAAAAGACTGCGGCGGCGTGTACGGCGAACGCGACGTTAAATATTCATGAACCCCGCGCATCACCCGAGCTCACCTGCCAGGTTGTCCAGCATGTAGTTGAGCAGTTTCCTGGTACCGTCCGGCTCCTGGTAAAGGTTTAAAATGTCCTGGGACAGAGGGTTACCTGGGAGAAAACAGAGAGGGTTCGAGTTAGCAATGGCCTCGTTTACACAGCGTTTTTTTTAATTTGCAAATGAATTGTTCTGAATGAAATAGTTCAGAATTAAAATACAGTGGTCCCTCGTTTATCGCGGGGGTTACGTTCTAAAAATAATCCGCTTTTCTTTGTGTTTTGGTCGTTCTTAAGCTGATTTTTTTGTATTTTACCTAAACAAATTACAATTAATGCCTCTCTTTACTGTCGGCAGGGATCAGACTGGTCAAAAATAGGGACTTTTCTTGTGTAAAACTGGGACAAATCAGTGGTTTTGGATAAATCTGCTGGGACAGGGGACACAGGGCACAAAACTGGGACTGTCCCGGGTAAAAAGAGACGTCTGCTCGCCCTAGACTAAATATTAGTGGCCTAAAGAAGGTCATCTGAAACTTAGTGTTATACTTAATGACCACAGGCGCTACTTCCTGGTTTGCGGAGGATAAAAAAATCTTCATCATCATCATCAGTTTTTTTCAGAGCCGCTTTTACGACGTATCTAAATAAATACAGAAATAACTGGGAACATCTCGTGCGCTCATCGTCGTGCGCCGCCGTTGTCGTAAAGATTTGTTCTGTCCATATTTTCTCCGTTTCATTCGCACATGTTTAACACACAAACCTGCAGATTTAGGCTGACACGTGGTAATACAGGAAGTGCTCCACTGATGTCAGACCAGGAATTACCCTTCGCTACTGACTGCAAAGAGGCTTGTCCAAAATTTAACATATAAACACTTAAATCTATCCGAAAATGACGAAAAGTAGTGAAATTATCTCATTGTCTGGACATTTTTACATGAAATAAACGACCTCTAGACTAGAATGAGGCAGTAAGTGGATAATAAATCTGAAAACATGACAAAATATTGTTGCAAGGACTCGCTGCCCATTTGCTACACCCTGTTGGGGATCGGGCCTAAATATTCTGACGCGAAAAAACAATGTTCCGCTTTTCTTTTAGGTACCGAGCTGCACATTTACTGTACATTTACGGAAAGCTTTGGTGCATTTCTACATCATGGCGACGGTCCCCGGTAGGTTTGGGCGGTAATATGGTAAACCGCGGTATCAAAAAGTAGCAACGGTAAGGGTTTCATCACCGTCATTTTAAAAAATCTGCATCAGGACCTAAACCCACAGCAGGACTTCCTCCCTCCGCTCTCTCTGCTCTTCAAACGTGGTTCCGCTCGGAGATTTCCATCCACACGCAGCGAGGAAGAAGAAAAAAACCTGACTGACGCTTCGTGTGCGACGCTGAGCCCAAAAGTTTGTGACGGAGACGTTTTATTGAAGCCGAGAGTCGAGAGGGGACGAGGCTGAAGAGGAGGAAGTTCCCGAGGGCGAAGTCAGACTTTCACGGAGGAGACGGTAAAGAACAATTTATGGATCTGCACCTCTGAAACTTTCTAACGACGCCTCAAAACGACGCAGACATAAGGGCTGTGATTGGTCGTCTCCACCGCTCTACATTTCCTCCACTCATTCTAGACTTTGAGGAATAATGTGTTTAATGCAGCTTTGGCACATTTGTTTCCGTTTTACACAAACCAAACTTCAAAGCTCATGGCTCATTTGCATACAGCTCATTTGCATACAGCTCATTTGCATACAGCTCATTTGCATACTGTATAAGCGCTGATCAAAACATCTCGTGCGCTGATGCTGATGCGATCGAACGAGCTGCAAAGTTTGGTTTGATCAGAACTTGTGCCTCATCTTCAAATCTAAAGCTGCGACTCTGTTCCTGAAGGGTTTAGGCGCAGATACAGAATAATTCTGAATTAGTCACAGTAAAACCGTAAAACCCGGGAAAATGTGAGACGGTTTAACGGGATCACAATTTGAATAATCATCATTTCACTTCCCGACCACTAGGAGCGTCACTTTTTGATACCAACAGCCCCTTTACCAGCCTCTGGCGCCTAATGATAATAACAGAGTCTTTACAATTTTAACCCATTGAATTCCCCACTTTAAAAGATGCTCTGTGTAACTTTTCCGGCGGAGAGTCCGTCACCTGCTTGTTTCTATGGATAAGTCACTGCTCGATCTATATCTAAATGAACTTAAACAGCTCATTTATTACATCACATTTATGCTTTTACAGGCGGTTTTATTACACCTCGAAACATATGACATTTCGCGGGTGAATAATTTTGGAAATTCTGGTTGAAATAACCTCAGATTTTCACAGAATGTACAGAAACAGATCGAGATTGTATATTTACTGTTTTATTTTCGTTCTGTTTTCAGGTTGAGCCATTTTTGCGTCTGGGAATCTGCTCCACACACTCACCCAGGACTGTGCAGACTTCAGTGCGAAATCTGGAAAAAGTAATTATAAAACTAATAATAATAATACATTTTAAGACATTTTATTTATTAGGCGCCTTTCTGGACACCCAAGGTCGTATTTAATTGACCTACAATTAGTTATCAGCTATTTTCCCTGGAGATTTGTGGAATAAACTGAGACGTTCAACACTTAAACTCTTCCTTTTCACTGAGCTGGACTTGGTCGTTTTCAAGATAATCGCTTTTTAAAATGAAGTTATAATTGTTGGGACGCCCTGTGCGTAGAAAAAGAGGCGTTGTGACTGTGAGAAAAGTTCCGCAGTGCAGCTTTAGCGTTTGGGGTTCGGCTGGTCTTACCTTTCAGTCCAAGAGTCTGGAGCTGGAAAAGCCGCCCGAGTTCGTAAGGCAGGACTCGGAGAAGATTGTTGTTCAAGAGCAATTCCCTGCACAGAAACATCCAGGACTGAACCAGGACTGAACCAGGACTGAACCAGGACTGAACCAGGACTGAACCAGGACTGAACCAGGACTAAACCAGGACTGAACCAGGACTGAACCAGGACTGAACCAGGACTAAACCAGGACTAAACCAGGACTGAACCAGGACTAAACCAGGACTAAACCAGGACTGAACCAGGACTAAACCAGGACTGAACCAGGACTGAACCAGGACTGAACCAGGACTGAACCAGGACTAAACCAGGTCTAAACCAGGACTGAACCAGGCCTAACCAGGACTGAACTAGGACTAAACCAGGACTGAACCAGGACTGAACCAGGACTGAACCAGGACTGAACCAGGACTAAACCAGGACTGAACCAGGACTAAACCAGGTCTAAACCAGGACTGAACTAGGACTGAACCAGGACTAAACCAGGTCTAAACCAGGAGTGAACTAGGACTAAACCAGGTCTAAACCAGGACTAAACCAGGTCTAAACCAGGACTAACTCGGGACTAAACCTTGGCTAACCGATTTTCTGTGGGAAACACTCCTGGTCCAGTCTGTTTTTTCCATTATTAATTTAAACAAATCGTTTTCCGTTTTTTTCACTTTGGTTTTGGAGACAAACAATGAATTAAATCGTTGTTTTGTTCGTTTTCTTATTTTTGAAAAACGAACGCCACAGGGATTCGTTCGTACCTGAGAGACACCATGTTGCCCATCTCGGCGGGCAGGCTGCGGAGCTTGTTGGACGACAGGTTCAGGTAGAGCAGGTGCGGCAGGCGCGCGATGTCGGGCGGCAGGCGGCTCAGGTTGTTGTCCTGGATGTGCAGCGCCGTGAGGTGGGTGAAGGTCCAGAGGGAACTGCTCAGACTGCGCACGCGACCTGGGCCAAGAAACACGAGGACAAGAGGGGTAAGAGTTCTGATTTCTGACTTTTTTTACATGTGTGTCACGGTTAAAAGTTGAACTCGGGCCCGTTTGAAGCTAAAGTTCGTCACTAGAGGTGGTGGAATTCTGTCAGAAGCCAAAAAACGGCACAGATCAGTGTTTCCTCGGCGGAGATCTCACTGTGGCAGTGAGTCTGTCAAGGCAACAAACTAGTGTAGTGATGGGGGCAAGTTCTGAACTAGTGTAGTGATGGGGCAAGTTCTGAACTAGTGTAGTGATGGGGGCAAGTTCTGAACTAGTGTAGTGATGGGGCAAGTTCTGAACTAGTGTAGTGATGGGGGCAAGTTCTGAACTAGTGTAGAGATGGGGGCAAGTTCTGAACTAGTGTAGTGATGGGGGCAAGTTCTGAACTTCCACGTAAAACACCAATTTGCTTCACACTGAAGAAGCTTAACACCACTTTAACCCATCTGACAACAGCCACGAGTCTAACAAACAAAACGCTCTGCCTGGTTCACTCATTAGTGTCTGGAAACGTTAGAAAACAACTTTATAAGCACCTCACACTTCCCTCTGCTGATTTCCCACTGCACAGGCCAAAGCCCAAAAGTCTCGATCGCCGACGTCGTTTCTGATCCCGTTTATTTACAAGTGAATTATATTTTTTGAAAAATGCTAAAAAAAATACATTCCCAAACCATTTTCTTTCAACAACTTTCAGTTCTTCTTCTTCTTCACTGTCAGTAGTCGATTCTCACTTGTTACTTCTGGCGGCTCGAGCCTCTCGCCGCCGCTGGAGTCGACGATCGAGTTCAGTCGTCCAGGCAGAATCCGTGACAAACAGATCATTTCACACAATCCAACAGCCCCTTGTGTTAAGCCCCCTGCGTGAAGTCGCCTCATCAAACTCAAACCTGCACAAAAACTCTGTCCATCGTTTGTGCTTCTTTAGTTTGGAGAAATTAACGATTCTTTTACAGGTCAAACTGGGGTCAGACCCACAGGAAGCTTCAAAATGCTCGAAAACGCCCAAAATGGAGTCAATCGTTTGTGCTGCAAAAAGTTTCGTTTGTGTGATTCTGGTTCTTCAGATATTTGCAGTTTTATTTTGGTCGATGACGTCGTCCAGAACCTCAGAATGTGAAACAGCCTCAAAACAGGAAGAAAATTATAGAAAACGTTTGTATTTGGTTTGTGCTGTTTTGTGCTGTGACAGTTTCATTTGTGTGAGTTTATTTCTAAAATTATTAATTATTATTTCTGTGGTAATTATAGGACGTCATTTCCGCTCAGCTGACAGCAGTGACATTAGCAATTAGCAAAACTCCGCAAAAACTAGTGGCGATAAACGACCTGAGGCTGTGGAAAAGTCTGTGTTATTATAGAAAATATGAATCAAAATCAAATGACTAAAGACTCAAACAGACTTTTCCACAGCCTCAGGTCGTTTCTCTTCACTCGTTTTGTGGAGTTTGTCACCGTCAGATGAGCGGAAATGACGTCCTATAATTATCGCAGAAATAATAATTAATAATTTTAGAAATAAACTCACACAAATGAAACTGTCACAGCCCAAAACAGCACAAACGAAATACAAACGTTTTCTATAATTTTCTTCCTGTTTTGAGGCTGTTTCACATTCTGAGGTTCTGGACGACGTCATCGACCAAAATAAATCTGCAAATATCTGAAGAACCAGAATCGCACAAACAAAACTTTTTGCAGCACAAACGACTGACAGAGTTTTGTGTAGGTTTGAGTTTGATGGGGGGGAACTTCACGCAGATCTGTCCTCAAACTCGTCATTGTGCTGCCGATACCAAGAGCCGATTCTGTGAGCTCTGAGCAGAAGAGCGGAGCATGAAAACTGCACTTTAAACACGACCTATAAAACTATGTGGGACTCTTAAAGGTTTTTATAGTTCCCAGAAGATATCGGCGCTCGTGTTTACACAGTAACAGCCTAACGTGGCCAAGTGGAGCGGCCGATTCTTTACTCGTGCATGAACTGAGACTGAATCCTGCACAGTGAATATGGTTGAACTCATCATAAATAAACGACAACACTTTATTTTGCTGAATGAAGGGTTGAACCGCCAGAAAAATTCCTTCTTACTTGGGCGTAATTGTCTTTCCGAACTTTACACAAACTAAAACCATGACCACAGGTACTTTCCCACCAAACCATAATCCGAAAAACATGAAAATCTGTCATATGCACTTTTTTGTTTTTCACACAAAACACAATAAACAAAATCCACTTGGTTAAACTGACAAAGAAACAACAAAAAACTCTCTTATAAGAACTTTTCCCACACAATTTTAGTAAGATTTTAGAGTTTTTTTCACCAAACTAAACAATGAAACTCTTTAAAGACGCACTGTGTAACTTTCTAGTGAAGAGTTCGTCACCTGCTTGTTTCTATGGAGATGTCCAATGTCCCACAGTGTGACATTAAACAGCTCTGCTTCACATTTATTCAGTTACAGGTGGTTTTAGAGCTAAAAAATCCCCAGAAAAACAGGCGTTCGGACCGTGTCTCCGCAGATCCGACCTGTAACTTGGCCCGGTTTGGTCTCCGTGAAGACAGAAAGGTTTAAAGTCACACCGCGGAACATTCCAGACAAAGGAATACAAGCAAACGCCACGGAGAAAAGCGTTTGACGGACGCTCCACCGGAAAAGTTACAGTCGAGTGAGTTCTTTAAAACCATCTTCTCGTAATAAAACGTTTAATTTAGTGCCGCCAAACGATTTCTTTTTTTAATCAGATAAATCACACTTCACCCATTACAAACGTATTTATTTACTGTAAGATACTGTAGCCACTTAGTTTTATAATCCTCATCTTTATAGAGTTTGTCTAGGGCTGGGCGATATGGACTAAAAATATATCTCGATATATTTTGCTATATCTCGATATACGATATATATCTCGATATCTATACAGGAAAAATACAGCCCCCCCAAACTACTGCAAAAACAAAAAAACTAAGTTTATCTGATTAATATTCATTAGAACTTCCAGTGGTACTTTACACAAAACTGCTTCAAAGTGAATAAAGTGCAGGATTTTTAAACCTGTATTTTCAAATTCCAAACTGGAGTTACATTCTCTTTAAAGTGGTGTTTAGTCTCTGCACATTTACTAAATCAAACGCTCATTATGACAAACGGATTTATTTGGCATTTGGCACAGGCTGCAGAGAGAAGCCCCGCACGCTCCCGCACACCGGGATGAGTTTAGTGCCGACAGTAGCGGCCTTAATGAAATATGACCGCACTCAGTATTCAGACCTTGAGTCCATGACAAGACCGAGTCCAAATGCGCTCGAGTCCAAGTCCAAGACAAAGCTCTCGCTTTGGCGGAGAAGTAAGTCCAGCGACAGCGTGGGTCCTGCTGCAGGGCGCTCCTCGTTTAAGGGGGCGTGGGTGTGTTTTGAAGCGGAGTTTGTTGGTATCAGTGATATCAGCCACACGCGGAGCTCGTGTGCTGGGCTCGTGCGCGGTCGGAGGTGTCCTGTGGTTGCGCTCGCGCTGGTAAAACGTGCATTAAGAAAGTTTAACTCGTCACGTTACGTCTGTGCGCAGCTCCTTATTGTAGCTGCAGAAACACTCGCACAGAGGCGCCTGTTTGTTTTCCACGTTCGCACAACGAAATATTTACTCACAAATGCGAGTGAAATGGGCGCACTGTAGAGCCCTGGTCCTAGTCTTGGTTTAGTCCGCGACCGAGCCCCGGGCTCTGCAGCCGCGTTTAGTCCTGGTTTAGTCCTAGTCCTGGTTTAGTCCGCGGCCAGCTCCGGGCTCCGCGGAGGAGCTCGGGGGACATAAGCGAGGAGGAGGAGGCGAGCGCGGCACAGAGAAGGCGAGACAAGCGAAGCGGCGAAACCAGAAGTAAACGTACTGTAAGCATTATAGCGATATATCGATATGTCAGAATTCATATCGAGTTTCAAAAATATCTCGATATATTTTAAATATCGAGATATCGCCCACCCCTAAGTTTGTCTATTTTTAAGTAAGTCTGTGCTTCTGTTGCTGCTGCTGTTTTCTTGCTGTTCTCTTAACTGTGCATTACAACACTGAAATTTCCCCATTGTGGGACAAATAAAGGATATCTTATCTCAGGGGTCCACAATTACAAACTCAAAAGCTCCACTTACCAAATTTACAGAGTTTCCAGGGTCCGAAAAAGTGTCGGTGGATTTTCAAACTTAGAGCTTCTTTGTGTGAATCGTGTTGTGTCTGAATGAGTGAGAAAAGCTAAAGGCCGAATTATGTTTCTGTCGAAACTGTGTCGACCGCTGCTCCCAACAACACAGACAATAAGGACTGGGACTGGTTTTAGACCTGATTAAGACCAGGACTAAAACCAGGTCTAAACCAGGACTAAACCAGGTCTAAACCAGACCTAAACCAGGTCTATAACAGGACTCAAACCAGGTCTAAACCAGGACTAAACCAGGTCTAAACCAGACCTAAACCAGGACTATAACAGGACTCAAACCAGGTCTAAACCAGGACTAAACCAGGTCTATAACAGGACTCAAACCAGGTCTAAACCAGGACTAAACCAGGTCTATAACAGGACTCAAACCAGGTCTAAACCAGGACTAAACCAGGACTATAACAGGACTCAAACCAGGTCTAAACCAGGACTAAACCAGGTCTATAACAGGACTAAAACCAGGTCTAAACCAGTACTAAACCAGGTCTATAACAGGACTCAAACCAGGTCTAAACCAGGACTAAACCAGGTCTAAACCAGACCTAAACCAGGACTATAACAGGACTCAAACCAGGTCTAAACCAGGACTAAACCAGGTCTATAACAGGACTCAAACCAGGTCTAAACCAGGACTAAACCAGGTCTATAACAGGACTCAAACCAGGTCTAAACCAGTGCTAAACCAGGTCTATAACAGGACTCAAACCAGGTCTAAACCAGGACTAAACCAGGTCTATAACAGGACTCAAACTAGGTCTAAACCAGGACTAAACCAGGTCTATAACAGGACTCAAACCAGGTCTAAACCAGGACTAAACCAGATCTATAACAGGACTCAAACCAGGTCTAAACCAGGACTAAACCAGGTCTATAACAGGACTCAAACCAGGTCTAAACCAGGACTAAACCAGGTCTATAACAGGACTCAAACCAGGTGTAAACCAGGACTAAACCAGGTCTAAACCAGGACTAAACCAGGACTATAACAGGACTCAAACCAGGTCTAAACCAGGACTAAACCAGGTCTATAACAGGACTCAAACCAGGTCTAAACCAGGACTAAACCAGGTCTATAACAGGACTCAAACCAGGTGTAAACCAGGACTAAACCAGGTCTAAACCAGGACTAAACCAGGTCTAAACCAGACCTAAACCAGGACTATAACAGGACTCAAACCAGGTCTAAACCAGGACTAAACCAGGTCTATAACAGGACTCAAACCAGGTGTAAACCAGGACTAAACCAGGTCTAAACCAGGACTAAACCAGGTCTAAACCAGACCTAAACCAGGACTATAACAGGACTCAAACCAGGTCTAAACCAGGACTAAACCAGGTCTATAACAGGACTCAAACCAGGTGTAAACCAGGACTAAACCAGGTCTAAACCAGGACTAAACCAGGTCTAAACCAGACCTAAACCAGGACTATAACAGGACTCAAACCAGGTCTAAACCAGGACTAAACCAGGTCTATAACAGGACTCAAACCAGGTGTAAACCAGGACTAAACCAGGTCTAAACCAGGACTAAACCAGGTCTAAACCAGACCTAAACCAGGACTATAACAGGACTCAAACCAGGTCTAAACCAGGACTAAACCAGGTCTATAACAGGACTCAAACCAGGTGTAAACCAGGACTAAACCAGGTCTAAACCAGGACTAAACCAGGTCTAAACCAGGCCTAAACCAGGACTATAACAGAACTAAATCCAGGTCTAAAACAGGACTACAACAGGATTAAACCACCTCCCGCAACACGCCACACGCCACACGCGTCCTCCGGCAACACGTACCGCGCCCCTACACCATCAGTCCGTGAAAATCTGGTCCTGAAAAGAGCTCAGTCCAAACTTAATAATCACATGTCGGATGACGGGATGTTGAAAAAAAAGCGAATGTGCCGCCGCTCCGACCATGGGGGGAAACATGTCGGAGTTCAGGACGTTTGAGAACAAATGGACACACGACACTCCCACAATTAGACGGTAATGTCGGAGCGGCAGCCGGAACTATGAAAAAAAGCCAGAGAGAGAGATTTTTGTCTCGGTCCGGATGTCATTGCGTTTGGGTCTGGATCTGGAGTCCGCCAATTGAGTCCCTCTGTCTTATCTTATCTTAATAATTTTGATTAATCACAATTAATCCCAGTTAATTATTCTCCAAAGGCCGAAATATTTGGACAAAAATGCAATTTCTTATCATAAAGTTATATCATTGTCATGTTTCTATCGCTGGTAGTTTTGCTGTCGTGCTCGGTTTGTTGTTGTTGGTGCAGTAGCGTCGTTTCTGCAGCTGAATCAAACCCGTGTTTTGCTTTAAGACGGTGTTTTAAACTTGTGCTTCATGGAAAGAGAGTTCATCGCTGCGACATCTGCAAACTCCCTTCGTTTATCTAAAGTCGCGTATGGACCTGATCACTGACCTAATCACCTGCGCCGCCTTCAGGACCATCCGCACTTTCCACAGAGGAGCGTTCACAATAAACGGTGATTAATCTGCGTTAAAACAAACATGAGCGCGCTATTTTTTTGTGATTAATCGTTAAACGTTGACAGCCCTAATTTAATTTCATCTAAAACTAGACTAAAACCCAAATATTATGTCACCAAATCCTGAAATAAAGATAATTTCGTGCGCGGTACAGACCAGAGATCTCCAGCTCCGCCCACTGGGACTTCTTGCCACTGGCCACTTCGTCGGCCGCCATGATGGAGTAACACCTGCGCGGGTCGGGGGGCTCATATTTTTCCTTTGGCATTACTGATATTCTGGGAAAAAAAGCACAAAAAAACATTTAATAAGAAGAATTGACCCATATTTTTAAATCACTGATGTCATTAAAGGTGCATTTTCTGCTGGAGGGCCCATCAAACGCTTGGAGAGATGTTCTTGCTTTGTCTGGAATGTTCCGCAGTATAACATTAAACCTTTCTATCTTCATGGAGACCAAACCAGACCAAGTTATAGGTCAGATCTGTGGAGAACGCCTGTTTTTCTAGCTATTTTTGAGCTATAAAACCACCTGTAATTGCATAAATGTAAAGTTAGAGCTGTTTAATGTCACACTGCGGAACATTCCAGGCAGAGCAGTGACGTATCCATGGAGACAAGCAGGTGACGGACCCTCCACTGGAAAAAGTTACACAATGCAGCTTTAAAAAACATGTAATAATAATAATGTTTGACTGATATTTTGAAACATTAAAGGTAAATTTTCTGGTGGAGGGTCCGTCAAATGTTTGGAAAACCAAGGAGATGTTCTTGCTTTGTCTGGAATATTCCATAATGCGGCATTAAGCCTTTCTATCTTCACAGCAGACCAAACTAGACCAAGTTACAGGTGATATCTGTGGAGAGGCGACTCCGCTCACAGTCAGAATGTTTGTTTTTCTAGGTATTTATGAGCTATAAAACCACCTGTAATTGCATAAATGTAAAGTTAGAGCTGTTTAATGTCACACTGCGGAACATTCCAGGCAGAGCAGTGACGTATCCATGGAGACAAGCAGGTGGCGGACACTCCACTAGAAAAGTTACACAATGCAGCTTTAAAAAACATGTAATAATAATAATATTTGACTGATATTTTGAAACATTAACAACTAAATTCTAGAAATTAGCCTGCAGTTTTCAAATATCCATCATTTTCTCCACTAACAACAAAATGTCCTGTCTTATTCTGTACAAAAACAGCGCCCCCTGTAGTTTAGATCTCTACAAATATGTAGAAATGTCCCTGTGTGTCAGATGCCCTCCCTATGTCTCCATGGAGTCTTATTCTGCATAAAAACAGTGCCCCCTGTAGTTTAGATCTGTAACATGTTCAAATAAAATGTTGATTCTTGTATTAATTTCTCAGTTCATATTTCCGTATTTTTTGTCAATTCTCCTGGACGTGTTTAAAATGTGAACTTTGAACAGATTTCTAGGTAAGAGCACAGATACAGGGGCAAAAAGTTACTCAAGTAAAACTAAAAGCATAAAAGTACCTTCCTCAGTTTCTTGTATTGATTTCTTTGTCTGTATATATACAATTATCTGCCTCCATTTAAGTTTAATTCAAGTTATTGTTTTGTTTGGCTTTAAGTTATTAAAATAATAACAAAATAATAATAATAAAAAGCTTTGGAGATGTAGACAGACGAATAATAAAGTGTTATTCAAACAAGTGTGAATGAAACACAACTCCAGGTCTGTTTTTGAGAAGGTACCAACATTATAACATGACTTAAAGCTTTAAATACATAAATAAAACCTTAATTTTTTTTAAATTCTCACTGTGGTGTATTTTGTGCGATCATAAACGATAAACTTTTGTGCCTTCATTAACATTATTAGTAGTTTGTACGACCATAAACAGCAAAAAAAAAAAAAAAATCCTTACATTCTTCATTCTCATTTTGCTTATTTTGATACGATCATAAACGATAAACTTCTGTGCCGTCTTTACCGTTATTTTTAGTTTGCACGACCATAATACAATACAAAAAAAGGAAGAAACTGGGTTAAAATTATATTTAGTCTGCATTGTATGTAATTTATTTTGCTTTATTTAAATATTTGTAAAGTTTCGTCATAAATGTACATAAGAAACCACATAATTCTCTGAATTTTTTAAACTATGTCATGAACAGGGGCGAGTTGATATAAATTTGTCTTCTTCACACTTCTTTTTGAGAACTAGAGGAGACTAGATCATACCCACAGACAGACCAGACGGCTGTAGATTTCCCTGTAGATTTTGTAGATTATTTGACATCAATCTGCCAAGGAACTGAAGATGGAAATTAGCCACGTTTGCTAATTTGCTATAATCTTTGCATATTTACATCTAAAATGTCCCTTTACAAATAAATAAATAAAATAACTTCCCTTAGCGTTAAACCCACCACTTCAAATAAAACTAGTTTGAGCCAGTTTTTGTAAATAATCTTAAATTAACTAAAGTGTAAAAATAAAAAGCCTCTGTCTGTTGTTTAGCTACATCAGGATGACCGTACAAAATGTTATTCGTTTACTCTCTAAACGTGAATATAACTATTGATTTCAGGGTTAAACAGGAACTTTGGTCCAGTGTTACTTAATCAACATTACCAAAAGTGTTACATTAACAGACTGGACTCATATAAACCCTGAGAAAATATAAAAATTTATTCTGTGACAGTCAGTTTTAACACTCCACTTGTTGCTGTGGATGATTATTGTTTCTCTCTGGGCACAAACCCGAAATAAAAACAATTAAATAAAAAAAGAGCGCAGGGGGAGTCCATTTTGCGCAATATGGGAGCTTTAAAAATAGCTCTATGTACTTATGTATTGGATTACTGCTATAAAAAGAGCTAAAGGACAGTGAAAACTAAACTGTAGGGTTTCCACAGGCTGCACATGTGCGCGCCCCGACAGCTGACAGACGGTGTCCAAACATAGCGCCGCTCAGATCTGGAGTGACATTCAACGCAACGCGCCGCTATCCAAAAGATCCAAAGATCCAGCGCCTCCCAGGACTATTTTTAACTTTCTGCGCCTCTGGAAACGGGGGAAGGAACCTTGGACATGCGGGGGGGTAAACAGCGGGTCGGTTTAGGTCGAAGCACCGCGCTGGAGTCACTCTCGCCGCGGCTTCGGGACGCGCTGTGCCCGGCTCGAAACGGAGCGGATCCTCGGGGCGACGGGACCCGGGGAGGGCGCAGGCGGGGTCCGCGGGGGGTTAGCTTCGGTCCCCGGGGAGGTTTACCTTCATTCGGCGGCGGTAGAGCGCGGATCACCGGGAGAACAGTGGAGACATGCAGCCCGAGTCCTGTGCGCTCTGACAGACTCCAAACCGGAAGAACAACAAACGCACTTCCGGTCGGGGTGGAGGAGCGGCTCTGCGTGCGCGTAACCGACTCCAAAACTTAAAAAAATATATTATTATTATTATTAGTAGTAGTAGTAGTAGTAGTAGTAGTATTAATAATAATAATTTTTAACGGTTTTATATTAAGTATAACTGGACTCTTGTGAGCTTCAACAAACTGTAATTGAATAAATGTATAATAGAGCTGTTTAATGTCACACTGTAGAACATTCCAGGCACAGCAATGACATGATCGCCATAGAAACAAACAGCTTACACAGTGCACCTTTAAGTAAAACTACAGATATTGGAGCAAAAAAAACATTCAAATAAAAGTAAAAATATCACATGAAAAACTTTACCTAAATAAAAAGTAGAAGTAGTTGCTGTTTTTTTGTTTTTTTTTTGTTTTGTTTTTTGGAAAAAAATAGTTTAAATCTTTGATGTGAGCAGTTCCCCATCCCTCTCTGTCCCTCACATCTCGGCCAGATCCACTGACTATCTGCTCATGTTTAGGTAAATCTCATTAACGAGTCACGTGGTCTGTCCTTTTGTGAAAAGGGGGTGATGTGACATGGGTTTCTGTGTGCAGAGCTGCAGCTGGACCTATAAAGCACAGACTGGGTGGAGTTTGCACAGAGGGTTTTATCTATTTGGAGTTTCTGTGGCATTCTTTTATAAATGGATTACAATTGATCCAGTGAATGTGCAAATGCCAATACACCTTTAGGCAGTACATAAAAAAGATAATCAGAAGATTCAATTCACTTCAATTCAATTTTATTTCTATAGCCCAGAATCACAACAAGAGTTGCCCCAATTGGCTTCACAGTGAAAAACATGGAAACATCATCTAACATAGACATCAGTCTCTCAATGAACAGACGATCCTTGGTGCAAGAGAGCAAAAAACCCACCGGCGGATGCAGAATATTTGAAGAATATTTGTTTTTTGTGTGTGAAATAAATTTTTAATTAAAAATTTTAGATGGTATGATTTTCAGATCTATAAAATCAGAAAATTTTATAGATCTGAAAATCTGCGACGGAGTCTGTGATAGTAGACTCCGTATCGCAGACTCCTTTCTTTAGTGCTTGTTCAAAAATTTTACAAGAAAAGGTAAAACATTGTAAATGACACAAGACAAAGGGAAATAGAGTTTTTGTTTGTTTATTTCTTTTCCAGTAGCTGCCCATTGGGCCGCTGTACAGAGTGCAGTGAGGTGTGGACCTGAGGCGTGTCCGACACTCGGCTCCTGCCGCTCCTCCTCATCAAGCTTCAGTGCAGCTCAGTGCTGAGGAGCTCAAAACGTCATTCAGAATCTGAGGCTCAGGAGGTCGATCACCTCCTGAGTCTCAGCTCTAAGCTGACAGCCGCAGTCAGGACACGGGACGGCCTCAGGTGTTAGGGGAGGCTGTTGTGGGGGGGCACATGATGGAGCCCAGAGTGTGTTTCTTTGGGGGCTCCATCAGGCAGATGATAAGAGAAGGTGTGTATGTGTGTGTGGGGCGGTGCAGGTGTGTGGGGCGGTGCAGGTGTGTGGGGCGGTGCAGGTGTGTGGGGCGGTGCAGGTGTGTGGGGCGGTGCAGGTGTGTGGGGCGGTGTGGGTGCAGGTGTGTGGGGCGGTGCAGGTGTGTGGGGCGGTGCAGGTGTGTGGGGCGGTGCAGGTGTGTGGGGCGGTGCAGGTGTGTGGGGCGGTGTGGGTGCAGGTGTGTGGGTGCAGGTGTGTGGGGCGGTGTGGGTGCAGGTGTGTGGGGCGGTGCAGGTGTGTGGGGCGGTGCAGGTGTGTGGGGCGGTGCAGGTGTGTGGGTGCTTGGGAGGGGGATGTTAGCACCCGCAGAGGGTGCTCCACACCGAGCTCATGATGGAGCGCAGGGTGCGTTTCTTCGGGAGCTCCGTCAGGCAGTGGTGGACGGCGTCCAGGACCTTTGCACTGAAGCCTCTCTGGGCGATGGCCGCGTGTTTAATTTGCCGCTTCTTCCGACCTTTGCACAGGTCTTTATACACGGCAGAGGCCACGTCTCTGTACTTACCTGGCTTCACCACAACGTCCCACTGCAAAACCTGGTCCTCCAGCTGTGCCAGCAGGTCCCGGGAGAGATCTACTGACAGAGGGTCAGATGTTTTCTGGAAGATCTTGGACACCAGCTCATCCACAAGGTTGTTGCAGTTGTCGCGGCTCTACGTTTTGAACAGGAAGGACGGCCTCTTTGAGGAAGAGTGTCTGGGCACATCTGGAGGCGGCACTGGAGCTTCAGACTCTATCCTGTCTGTATCTGAGGGCACCAAAGGGACCACAGAAGACAGAGGATACCCTACACTCGTGTATTGGCCCAGTGTTGCTCGGATAATCCTCGGTCTTCTGCTGGACTCAGGCCTGTCCTCTCTGATCTGGGCCCTGGTGTCAGGGGGGAGATGGAGTGGCTCCTGGGTGTGTGTGAGCTGGTGGTGTTGCCTCGGTCTTTGTGTTGTTTGGAGACCGGACATCCTGAGGATTATTCATTACAATACTTACAGATATTTTCATAGGGCCAAAAACAGATTACAGGAAGTAAACACTGGTAAATAGCAGAACAGTTGAAAAGTCTAGAACAATATGGCTGCTAAGGTAGCTCAGAGTAGACAAAACAGGTGAACTCAAAACAAAGATATTATTTCTGCACTAGGGCAGAACAAATATATAAAAACTCTCAAAGGACGTCAAAGCAAAAAAGTTTTAAAAACTTTACATACACAGAACGAAACCTGCTATCTGGCTAATCCCTTTGTGTTTTTTCTTTTTATTTATCTATGTAATTATTTATTTATGTTTTTGTTATTTATTTTTGTCCTGTATTGTCTTTTCTATTTCTTTATTGTAATTGACATAAACTTACTGTCTGCTATTGCTGAAAATGATCTATGGAATAAAAAAATTAAAATCAAAGCTGCTAAAGTACAACACAGAAACAAAACAAGCAAATGCTAACGCTAACGTTAACACTAATGCTAATTTTGAGGCATAATAAATATTAAAACACCACAAACTGAAGTATTCTAGATATAAAAACAACTGGAAAATCTTCATCTCCATCTCCATGGAAACAAGCAGGTGGCAGAACCTTCAGAAAAGTTACGCAATGAACTTTTAACTTGTAAGGGACACTTTTACAGCCATTTCGATTATAAAAGTGAATTATTTTGTAGCCTGTTATGTTTTATTGTTTAATTTTACCCCTGTGCAGTATCCACACACACACACACACATTTGTTTTGTTTTTGTTTGTTTTTATCTTTATTTGTATTTATTTGACTAGATTAAAGTCGATCACATGTTTCTCAGCTGCCATGAAAAATCTAATTACACAGTATTTTGTTGGTCGTGGTTTCGTCGAGAGGAAAAAGTTCACAGCTGGTTTGAGTTCATCTGGATTTGAGTCGTATTCATCCTGGAAAAGAAAGAAAATACTTTTTGCTATCAGTGAACTATAACATACTACTACTACTACTAGTACTACTACTGCTACTACTACTGCTACTACTACTGCTACTACTACTACTACTACTACTACTACTACTACTACTGCTACTACTACTACTACTACTGCTACTATTACTACTACTGCTACTAGTACTACTACTACTGCTACTACTACTGTACTTTACCTCTGGACTTTCTGAAGCAGCTGTTGGACCCACAGAGCTTGAGGATCGGCACAAACCATGTGACCGTTTTTCCTGACGATTCTGTGAAGAACAAAAACATGTGTAGTAAAAGTAGTAGTAGTAGTAGTAGTAGTAGTAGTAGTAATAATAATAACAAGTAACAATAGTAACAGTAATAACGTAATAATATTAATAGTAGTATAATAATAGTAATAACAGTAGTAGTAGCAGTAGTAGCAGTAGTAGTAGTAGTAGTAGTAGTAGTAGTAGCAGTAGCAGTAGTAGCAGTAGTAGTAGTAGTAGTAGTAGCAGTAGTAGCAGTAGTAGTAGTAGTAGTAGTAGTAGCAGTAGTAGCAGCAGTAGCAGTAGTAGTAGTAGTAGTAGTAGTAGTAGTAGCAGTAGTAGCAGCAGTAGCAGCAGTAGCAGTAGTAGCGGCGGTGGCAGTGGTAGTGGTAGTGATGTGGTAGTGGTGGCAGCGGTGGTAGCGGCGGTGGTGGCAGTGGTAGTGGCGGTGGTGGTGATGGTGGTAGTAGTGGTAGTGATGAGTAGTGGTAGTGGCGGTGGCAGTGGTAGCGGTGGTAGCGGTGGTAGTAGTGGTAGTGGTGGTAGTGGTGGTAGCGGTAGCAGTGGTAGCGATGGTAGCAGTGTAGTGGTTGTGGTAGTAGTAGTGGTGTAGCGGTAGTGTGCAGTGGTAGTGGTGGTAGTAGTAGCGGTGGTAGCGGTGGTAAGTGATGGTAGTGATGGTAGTAGTGGTAGTAGTGATGGTAGCGGCAGTGGCAGTGGTAGCGGTAGTGGTAGTAGTAGTGGTGGCGGTGGTAGTAGTGGTAGCGACGGTAGCAGCGGTGGCAGTGGTAGGCGGCAGTGGCGGTGGTGGTAGTGGTAGTGGTGATGGTAGCGGCAGTGGTAGTAGCGGCGGTGGTAGCGGTGGTAGTGGCGGTGGTAGTAGCGGTGGTAGCGGTGGTAGTGATGGTAGTGGCGGTGGCGGTGGTAGTAGCAGTAGTAGTAGTAGTAGCAGCAGCAGTAGTAGTAGTAGCAGTAGTAGTAGCAGTAGTAGCAGTAGTAGTAGTAGTAGTAGCAGTAGCAGTAGTAGCAGTAGTAGTAGCAGTAGTAGCAGTAGTAGTAGTAGTAGTAGCAGTAGCAGTAGCAGTAGCAGTAGTAGTAGTAGTAGCAGCAGCAGTAGTAGTAGTAGCAGTAGTAGTAGTAGTAGCAGCAGCAGTAGTAGCAGTAGCAGTAGTAGTAGTAGTAGCAGCAGCAGTAGTAGCAGTAGCAGTAGTAGTAGTAGTAGCAGCAGTAGTAGTAGTAGCAGTAGTAGTAGTACTAGTAGTAGTAGTAGTAGTAGTACCTGATCTCGAGGTAGCGGCAGAACCCAGACACAGGTATTACTTGTATCTCTCGGATGGTCTTCAGAGGCACAGGTCTGTTTATCGTTGTCATGCACCTGCAGCCGAGCCTCGGGATCGCTGTGAAAGTACCACAAACATGTACACAGGATGAGTACACTGCAGTACTTCTGTCCCTGCAGGGGTACTGACTTCTGTACTTCTGTACACAGTAGTAACACATAAAACTGCATACTTTTGTACTACATTATTCAGGCTTTTTAAACTTATCAAGTGCAGTAAGTAAAAGCACTACTACTACTACTGCTACTACTACTACTACTACTACTACTACTACTACTACTACTACTACTACTACTACTGCTACTACTAACTAAACTATTACTACTGGCAGCTAATAAACTATTATATAGCAGTAATGAAGATTGGCAGCCAGCAACTACTGGCGGCAAGCTGCAGCGCAGCAGCGGCAGCAGCATAAGCAACATAGCGGCGGCTGGCAATAGCAGCAGCAGCAGCAGCTAGCAGCAGCGGCAGCTGCAGCAGCAGCGGCTGGCGGCGGCAGCAGCAGCAACAGCAACAACTGCTGCAGCAACAGCAACAGCAGCAACGGCGCAGCAGCAACAACAACCGCGGTTGGCAGCGGTGCTGCAGCAACAACAGCATGCTGCAGCGGCAGCAACTGCTACAGCAGCAACAACTATGGACATTACTTAAAAAAAAGACTAAATGTAAATAAAATTCTAAAGAAACTGTAAACTGTGAATAACTGAATAGCAAAAAATAAATTACAGTAAAAAAGTAAAATCACAGAATAAAAAGTCCAAACACTAAACCACAAACACACACACAGTGTTTTCCTATCGTCAGCTCGTTACCGTGGAAACAGGCGAGGCAGAGGAGCAGCGCAGTCGCAAACAGCACGGTCTTGGCGGCCATCTTGGTGTGGTAGGGGTCAGTGCGAGTCGGAGTGTGAGCCGGAGTGTGTCGGCCTGTGAACTGTCTGTGCGGCTTTATAAGGGGAAGAGGACGAGTAAAAAATAGTGACGCGGGTGGGGTTTTCTGTAATCTCATTCTGACCACTCAGCAAAACCACCATGCAGTATGTAAATGTACTTTTAAAATAGTCTTTCTAAGTAGTAGTAGTAGTAGTACTTATGGGTACAGGCAACACTTATTTTACACACACCGGCTTTTTCATTCATAATTATACAGGTTTGGAGGCACAACTCTCACAACTTTCAGGCCAGGACAGAGGTTTTCCTGAGAGTTAAGCAAACAACAACTGGCATGCTAACAGAGCACTTCCTGATTCTCGGACAACAAAACTAAAAAAATATGAATTAGATGCAGACGATAAGTCCTGGACGGCTTTCGTTGGAGGCTTTGCGTTCAGACGGGGTGGATGTGTGTCGTGGACGAACACTGGAGGAAAATACTGGATGCGCGCGGCGTTCAGGGGGTCCAGGGCGGTCGGCGAGTGCCTTGTTTTCCTGGTTTAACAAAAGGGCGACCTCTAGACCACTCAGACGAGCGAGAGACATGTTCAGAACAGCTGGAGTCCAGATTGATTGATGTGCATTTCAACTCTCTCTTATACTAAACAATGACATTAAACACATGGCACAGACACACTTAGGCTCTGGCTCAGCGTTTGGAGGAAGCCTTTACTAAGTCCAGCCGTTTATTATCAGAAAAAGTACCTCGAGAACCATATACGGGCGCCATTTCTCCACAGATCTGACCTGTAACATTTGTTTGCTTGTCTCCAGTGACGGGACATGTCTTATCCCACACAAACTTTAAAATATTAAAAATACGAATATTTAAAAATATGAATATGTAAAAAAATATATTAATATTAACATTAAAAAATATGAAATAACCCTAAACAAAACAAAAATAAATAAATAAATAAATAAAAACTAATATTAAAAACAAATACTAAAACAAACCTATGGAAGAGTTTTTAAGTTGTTAGTAGTAGTAGTAGTAGTAGTAGTAGTAGTAGTAGTAGTAGCAGTAGCAGTAGCAGTAGTAGTAGTAGTAGTAGTAGTAGTAGTAGTAGTAGTAGTAGCAATAGTAGTAGCAGTAATAGGAGTAGCAGTAGTAGTAGTAGCAGTAGTAGTAGTAGTAGTAGTAGTAGTAGCAGTAGTAATAGGAGTAGCAGTAGTAGTAGTAGCAGTAGTAGTAGTAGTAGTAGTAGTAGTAGCAGTAATAGGAGTAGCAGTAGTAGTAGTAGCAGTAGTAATAGGAGTAGCAGTAGTAGTAGTAGCAGTAGTAATAGGAGTAGCAGTAGTAGGAGTAGCAGTAGCAGTAGTAGTAGTAGTAGTAGTGATGGTAGTAGTGGTAGTGGTAGTAGTAGTAGTGGCAGTAATGGGGTAGCAGTGGTAGTAGTAGCGGTAGTAGTAGTAGTAGTAGTGGCGGTAGTAATGGGATTGGCAGTGGTAGTAGTGGTAGCGGTAATGGGATGTGATGTAGTAGTGGCAGTGGTAATGGTAGTAGCAGTGGTAGTAGTAGCGGTAATAGGGTAGTAGCAGTGGTAGTAGTAGCAGTAGTAATGGTAGTAGCGGTGGTAGTAGTAGTGGTAGTAGTAGCAGTAATGGTAGTAATGGTAGTGGCAGTGGTAGCGGGTGGCAGTGGTAATAGTGGTAGCAGTGGTAATGGGGTGGCGGTAGTGGTAGTAGCGGTAGTAGTGGTAGTGGTAGTGGTAGTAGTAGTGGTAATAGGGTAGTGGTAGTAGTAGTAGCGGTAGTAATGGGATTAGCGGTGGTAGTAGTGGTAGTGGTAGTGGTAGTAGCAGTAATAGGGTAGCGGTAGTGGTAGTAGCAGTGGTAATAGTGGTAGCGGTAGTAGTAGCAGTAGTGGCAGTGGCGGTAGTGGTAGTGGTAGCAGTGGTAATAGTGGTAGCAGTGGTAGTAGTAGCGGTGGTAATGGGATTGGCAGTAGTAGTGGCGGTGGTAGTGGTGGTGGTGATGGTAGTGGCAGTGGTAATGAGATTGTGGTATTGGTAGTGGTAGTAGCAGTGGTAGTGGTAGTAGTGGTAGTGGTAGCAGTAATGGATGTGATGATGGTAGTGGCAGTAGTAATAGTGGTAGCGGTAGTAGTGGTAGCAGTGGTAGCGGTAGTAATGAGTGGTAGTGGTAATGGGGTAGCAGTAGTAGTGGTAGCAGTGGTAGTAGTAGTGGTGGTAGTGATGGTAGCGGTAATGGGATTAGCGATGGTAGTGGTAGCAGTGGTAATAGTGGTAGCAGTGGTAGTAGTGGTAGTAGTAGTAGTAGCAGGGTGGCAGTAGCAGTGGTAGCGGTAGTAGTGGTAGTAGTGGCAGTGGTAATGGTGGTAGTGGTGGTAGTGGTAGTAGTAGTAGTAGTAGTAGCGGGGTAGCAGTGGCAGTAGTAGCGGTGGTAGTGGTAGCAGGGTGGCAGTGGCAGTAGTAGTGGTAGTAGTGGTGGTGGTGGTAGTGGTGGTAGTGGTAATAGTAGTAGCAGTGGTAGTGGTGGCAGTGGTAATGAGGGTGGCGGTGGTAGTGGTAGCGGTAGTAGTAGTAGTGGTAGTAGTAGTGGTAGCGGTAATGGGGTAGCAGTAGTAGTGGTAGCGGTGGTAATGATGTGGTAGCGGTGGTGGTAGTAGTAGTGGTAGTAGTAGCGGGGTAGCGGTGGCAGTGGTAGCGGTAGTGGCAGTAGTAGCGGTAGCGGTATTGGCGGTGGCAGTGGCGGTAGCGGTGGCGGTAGTAGTGGTAGCAGTGGTAGCGGTGGCAGTAGCAGTGGTAGCGGTAGCGGTGGTAGTGGTAGCGGTAGTAGCGGTGGCAGTAGCGGTAGTGGTAGCGGTAGCAGTGGCGTAGTGTAGCGGTAGCGGTGGTAGCGGTAGTAGCAGTGGTAGTAGTGGCAGTGGTAGCGGTAGTGGCAGTGGTAGCAGTGGCAGCGGTGGCGGTGGTAGTAGTAGTGGATGGTAGTGGCGGTAGCGGTGGCAGTAGCAGTAGCAGTAGCAGTGGCAGTGGTAGCGGTAGCAGTAGCAGTAGTAGTAGTAGCAGTAGCAGTAGCAGTAGTAGTAGTAGTAGTAGTAGTAGCAGTAGCAGTAGCAGTAGTAGCAGTAGTAGTAGTAGTAGCAGTAGCAGTAGCAGTAGCAGTAGTAGCAGTAGTAGCAGTAGCAGTAGCAGTAGTAGCAGTAGTAGCAGTAGCAGTAGCAGTAGTAGTAGTAGTAGTAGTATTTTATTTATTATTTATATATATATTTATTTGTTTCACACTTCATCTGGACTTAAATAAACGCCTTTTAACTCTACTTTTCCTTGTGCGGCTTTTCCTCCTTTTGAGCACCTGGATTTCGTCAACGATAGATGCTCTGGATGTATTTTGCCGGGGATTCGCCCCAACGTTCACGTGGAGCGTCAAAAAACAGGTCGAGTCTCTTCCTTATTATCGAAATCGAGTTGGAAACTTTTCGAGACTAATTAAAAGTCGTTTATAAAGTTTTAAATGATGGATTAATGCATTTTGCAGGGTATTTCCGCAGTGTTGACACAGTAATCTCCCATTACGTTTGATTCCACTATGCCCCAAACTACAGAAGTGTAATTAACACTCGATTATTTCCGGCGGTCGTGTCGGTTTCACTTCCTTCAGTCGTGTCTTTACGGGACGTGGCACAGAAAATAACACCTTCTATATTAAACGATTACTTTATAAGCAACAGGCAGACAACCCACGCGCTGTCTCAGCATTTAGAGGAAGCTTTTACTAATTACAGCTGCCCATTATCAGAAAAAAAGTACCTTGAAACCCACACGTTCCTTATACGGGCACCGCTTCTCCACAGATCTGACCCGTAACGCTGTTTGTTTGCCTCCAGCGGTGGAAGAACACCGGGCTTTTCCGCTGGAGGCTCCGTCAAACTTGTCAAACTTTGCATTTTCTCTCGGTGGAGATGTCATCGCTCGGTCTGGAATGTTTCGCAGTGCGGCGTTAAACCTTTCTGTCGTCACGGAGACCGAACCGGGACCAAGTTACGGGTCAGATCCGGCGGAGAGGCGACCCCCGCTCACAGTCAGAACGCCCGTTTTTCTAGGTTTTTCTGAGCTGTGTCACCACGCGTGATCTGAATAAACGTGACGTGGAGCTGTTTAATGTCGCACTGCGGGACATTCCAGGGCAGAGTGGTGACGTATCCATAGAAACAAGCAGGTTACACAGTGCGTTTTTAAGTCGACGTACAGATATTGGAGCGAAAAGCACAGAAGTAAAGGTAAAAGTATCAGGAAAAATCTACTGAAGTAAAAGTGTTAAAGTACCGTCTAAAGAGTAAAAAGTAAAAGTACATGTACCTCAAATATACTTCCGTACAGTACTTTACTACTTTTACTTTATTTATGTTCCACCGCTGGTCTCCATGGTAGCGTTGGACTAAAATTGCAGTTTTAGTGTTGATTCGTAGAAGATCCACAACCAAAAATGTCAAAAATACAACACCAGAGTAAGTTTCAGGTAAGAAGTACAAAAGGACCTGGACTTTCCAAAGGACTAAGTGGCCTTATGGGTATTTTTTATTTTACCTTAATTTAAAAGTCCGATATTACGCAAAATTGAGCTTTAAGTCGTGTCATAATGTTGTTTCCTCTTCAAAAACAGACCTGGAGTTGTGTTTTGTTTCGTTTCATTCACACGTTTGAGTAATCCTGGTTTATTAGTCTGTCTGCAACTCCGACGCTCCAAACGCTCCGCTCCACCTCGTGACGTCATGCAGTGTTACATCGTTTGAAATTGAACTCGGGCACGTCTGAAGCTAAAGTCTGTCGCTGGAGGAGGTGGAATTCTGTCAGAAGCCAAAAAACGGCCTCGGCGGAGATCTCACTGTGTGTGAGTCTGACAAGACAACAAACTAGTGTAGTGATGGGGGCAAGTTCTGAACTAGTGTAGTGATGGGGGCAAGTTCTGAACTAGTGTAGTGATGGGGGCAAGTTCTGAACTAGTGTAGTGATGGGGGCAAGTTCTGAACTAGTGTAGTGATGGGGGCAAGTTCTGAACTAGTGTAGTGATGGGGGCAAGTTCTGAACTAGTGTAGTGATGGGGGCAAGTTCTGAACTTCCACGTAAAACACCAATTTGCTTCACACTGAAGAAGCTTAACTCCACTTTAACCCATCTGACAACAGCCACGAGTCTAACAAACCAAACGCTCTGCCTGGTTCACTCATTAGTGTCTGGAAACGTTAGAAAACAACTTTATAAGCACCTCACACTTCCCTCTGCTGATTTCCCACTGCACAGGCCAAAGCCCAAAAGACTCGATCGCCGACTCCAACAAGTGAGGATCGACTACTGACGCTGAAGAAGAGAAACTGAAAGTTGTTGAAAGAAAATGGTTCGGGAATGTATTTTTTAGCGTTTTTCAAAAACTATAATTCACTCGTAAATAAATGAGATTAGAAACGACATCGGCGATCGAGTCTTTTCTTTGTGTTTCGGTCGTTTTTAAGCAGCTTTTCTGTATTTTACCAAAACAAATGACAGTTTATGCCTCTTTTTACTGTCGGCAGGGATCAGATTGGTCCAAAACAGGGACGCCTGGGACATTTCTTGTATAAAACTGGGACAAATCAGTGGTTTTGGATAAATCTGCTGGGACAGGGGACACAGGACTCGGGGAAACAGGGACGTTTGGTCACCTTAGTCCAGGAGTCTCAAACCTGCAGCTCTCCACAGCCGTACAAGAAGCTCACCAAAGGACTTCTGAATTATACGTATTGTACTGTGATTAATTCCCATCGTAAATGTGTTATTTTGAACTTTATGCACTCATAAATGTTCACTGGTTTGATGTTTCACAGGCATCTGTTATAGGAGTGTAAAGATATCCAAGTCTCACGATACGATATTTATTATCGTGGGAAAGTTCACGATATTACGATATTCTACAGAATAACAAGACTGACTCTAAAATGCTTCAGTCATTTGGTGCAAGATTTATTGTCATTGGTGATGGAACCAAATCCAAATCTCTCTGTACGATATTTTCACCATAAACATCTCACTGGACCAGATTTACTACAATATAAAACTGTGAATCTGCTCCTTTTTCCTCTAAAAATGCCTTCGCAAGACTTAATCCACAGAATGAAGATGTAAAAGTGCTTAGAACAGTTATTTCTTCATGTCGTCTGCACTGAAACGGAGCAAAGGATCATGGTCTATGTAGTTCCCTCTTTTTTTTTTCGCTATTTCTGCATCAGAACTGTTCATTTAAGCAAAGAGACTTGGGATTCGATATATTGTGATGCTCCACGATGTTATTGTGAGACCTTTGACGATACGATATCTTCAGATTTGTTATTGTCACATTCGTAGCATCTAACTGTACGACATGTGAGGATCCCTGCCCGAGTCAATATATTAATTATCCTGAACGCAACAAAGAGCCGAGCAGCCGTCAGTGTCTCCGATGGATCACGCCAGCGAGCAGAGGGTTTTATTTTTCCATTCGTGCAGAAACGAACACGTGACGCGTATCAACGAGTAAGAAAATTTTACTGGAGAACAAAGCAAGTGCCTAAGTCACATTGGGCGTGTAGAGGTGGAGCTAAAAACTAGAAAAAAAGGGACTAATCTGCAAAATAAGCGATTAAAGACGAGTCAAACACGCACAAATCACTCCAAATCCAACTTCGAAAGGGTAAATGAGAAGGAAAATAACTATAATATGGTTAAAAAGGTGAAACAGCTCCGATCTGAAGGCGAATTGTGTAACTTTTCCGGCGAAGGATCCGTCAAACGCTTTTCTCCGTGCAGAAATGGTGTTAAAACCTTTTCTATCTTCGTGAGGACCAAACCAGACCAAGTCACGGGTCAGCTCTGCGGAGCGGCGTCCCCGACCTCAGTCAAAACGCCTGATCTGTTTGTTTTTCTTGGTATTTCTGAGCTATAAACGCCCCTGTAACTGAACAAATGTAAAGTTAGAGCTGTTTTTATGTATTACTCGAGGAACGTTTTAAGAAGAGCAACGACGTATCCATAGAAACAAGCAGGCGACGGACTCCCAAAACCGAAAAATCCCGCAGTGCAGCTTTAAATATAACAACGCTAACTGTGTTTTCGCCGTCCGAGGCACTTTAAGGTCACAAAGTAAAGTGCAGAAAATGGTCAGTGTTGCATAAATACTTCATAGAATCCGTGTTTTTGCTGAGCGACCTCGACTTGTCTCTATTTGTTGAGAAAAAGGAAGTGCTCAGATACGCAGAAGCCACTTTAAAACCATTGCACCACTTCTACTTCTGTTAAACACAAAACTATTTCCCCAAACTAAAAATACTCCCAAGTCAAACTCAGTAAATCATTATCATATTCAGACGTTTTCTTTTCACTTGAGTGTCGCACGCGAGGAAACCCTGCTCTGGCGGCGGTCTGGGTCCTGGTTTAGTCCCGGTTTAGTCCCGGTTTAGTCCCGGTTCCCGTTTCTCCTCCGCTTCTCTGCGTTTCTGTTCTGCTCGTTCCAGACGTTCGTCGCTTGTCTTTTTTTTTTCTTTTTTTTTTCCAAAACCACAAACTTTCACTTTAGTTTGGGGAGAAATCAGGATTCAGAACTCAGAGCTGAAACGTAAAGGCGCATCGTGTAACTTTTTCGGTTTGTGTTTCCGTGGATACGTCACTGCTCTGCCTGGAATGTTCCGCAGTGTGGCATTAACCAGCTCTACTTTACTCGGTTTACTTCAGTTACAGGTGGTTTTATGGCTCAAAAATACCTCGAAAAACATGGATTCTGGCTGTTTGCGGGGTCGCCTCTCCACAGATCTGACCTGTAACTTGGTCTGGTTTGGATATGTCACTGCTCTGCTTCAAATGTTCCGCAGTGTGACATTAAACAGCTCAACTTTACTCAATTATAGGCGATTTTATAGCTCAAAAATGCCTCGAAAATACCTCGAAAAGCATGAAACTCTGTGTTCTGAGTGTGAGCGGGGTCGCCTCTCCACAGATCTGACCTGTAACTTGGCCTGGTTTGGTCTCCATGAAGATAGAAAGGTTTAATGTCACACTGCGGAACATTCCAGGACAAAGAGATAACGTTTCCATGGAGAAAAGCTCTCGACGGAGCCTCCACCACAAAAGTTTTGATCTTCGTCTTTTAGCCAAAATGAAACAAATTTGATCTTTTCCAGACGCGTCCTCAGACCAAACTTAAACCATTTTATTTATTTTTTTTTATATAAGCTCTGAAAAAACTGAGGCCGCTGCAAAATGATCCGTTTCTCTGATTTTACTCCTTACAGGTTTGTGCTTGAGTAAAATGAACGTTTTTGTTTCATTCTTTAAACTACAGACGACATTTCTCCCAAATCCCAAATACAAATCTCGTCATTTAGAGGATTTATCTACAGAAAACGACAAATGGTGAAAATAACAATAAAGATTACACGTTTTCAGATCATATTCACTTTAAAACAACACAACACTAGTGTCTGAACACACACCACAGGAGAATTTGCCCGATTTTGGCTGCGATTTCTTCTCCCCGACGCGACTTTTTGTCTCCGTGTGCGACTCTGAAGCCGTCGCTCCTCGTGTGTGGAGTCAGAGTCAGATCAGAACCACCGAACATCAACAACGCGACAGTTAGGATGAAAAACTAGGCTTATCTGCTCTGTGTAACTGCTGCTGCATTTCATTATTGCACCGAGGTCATGTGCAGATAAAGGCTCTGATCAGGATATTCCAAACTCTAATTCAGACTAAACAGGAGCAGAAGTGCTGACAGGGACCAGGTCAGGACTGGTTGGACAGAAAACCCGCGGGTGGATGTGACTGGACTGTGTGACGAGAGGCCTGAGCACCGACGAAGAGGCTCCGAGTCTGAACCCCGGTCTCCTCCCGCTGCAGTTTGGGTCTAAAAATCTTTGCAGAGGCGTAAACACTCAGTCTCTGCAGGGGGAGGTCGGCACAGACGCCTTCTGCAAGTTTGGCTTTCGAATATTTGAAGAAGTAAATGATCTCGTATTTTTTGTCTAAGCAGAAACAAAGGAACACACAAGGGAAAACCTGGTTCCTTTACACTGCGATAAAACAGAGTCGGGGGCAGAGGAGCGACGGACACAGAGACGCAACAAACAAACTCAGGACAGAGCGAAAATAAAGACTTTATTATTACTCATCTGATGTAAAGTGGAACATTTAAAGTGCAGCGTCTGATCCACATTATCCAGAGAAACTGTCGTCCACAAAACCGCGATATTAATCCAGTTTGAAGCGTCTTTAAAAGTAAAAAGACAGTGTTTCCTCGTGTGCAGATCAGGGTTCAACAGGTTTTCTTAGTTATTCAACACTGAATCATTAAATTAAAATGTATTTTGTGACATATTCTCGTAGAAGTCTTGAGTAACACTTGTAGATGAAGTCACGAGGGAGGAAACGATACGAGTTTCCCACAGTTCAACACGTATCTCGATACTTGGTCACGATATCGATTTGATTTCTACATATTTTAAGACGCAAAAATAAATGTCATGTCATTTTTTTCTGCTCGTATATAATAATAACACTGGAGCACAACTCCTGTGCAGTGAGAGTTCATACGTGGAGCGTTTAAGTGCATCTGGTTCAATCATTTACAGCGTTACGACACTAAATCTGTGTTCTCCTCTGCAGGAATGTCTCAGCACAGTGGAACTTCAGATCTTTGTCAGTGTAAAAGTGACTGAAGGATCATGTTAGTTTAGACAGAACAGATCAGACTGCAGCTGTGAGTCTGGGAGCGGGTTCTTGGTGCTTCTGAGGAGATAAAACTGTTTCCCTCACAGACCAGAATAAATGACATTTGTGGTTCGATAACATGACGCTGCCCAACGGCAACTTCCTCAGTTAAAAGGTTAAAATTTCATAATAATTCAGCACATTTCTGTAGCACCGCTGACCCTTACTTAAAGTTGAACTCGGGCAGGGACGTGCACAGGGATTTTAAAGGGCAGTTGCTCTGACATGAAGGAATGGCACCGCACCGCCCGGCAAACTGAAATGAACTGTGATAAAACTTCATTTTGTTTTCCCTGCAATTCTGGTGTTTCCCAACAGATGGCGCTCTCGAGATACATCGATACATTTAACCAAATTATCCATAGTGGACACCGCGTGTGGACCGCGCTTCCTCCTGTGCCTCTAAACCAGAACTAAAACTAGTCTAAACCAGGTCTAAACCAGGTCTAAACCAGGACTAAAGAAGCATTAAATCAGGACTAAAACCAGGTCTAATCCAGGTCTAAAACCAAACAAGAATTTGCAGGATTTGGTTCCTACATTGATTTAGTTTTAAAAATCATGACAATATCAAGTAATCCAAAGTAATCAGATTACATTACTCACTTAATTTAATGGATTACGTTACAAACTACATTTTGGGGTCTGTAATCTGTAATCTGTAGGGATTACAGTTTAAAGTAACCTTCCCAACACTCAACAGAATTATCAAATGTGTCACAATGAAACGGAATTCAAAACTTCTGAAGCGGAAAATCATTGGCCCTAAATATGATGCACAACATGAACTGAGACGTGTGAATCTGCCTCATGTAAATCGTTGGATCCTGACAGTTATTTTCGGTTTATTTGCTGGGCTGATGTAGTCAGACCAGAACCTCCGTCCATCTGCTCCTGGTCCGGCCCCAACATCACATTTTAGACTCTTTGTGGCCCTCGTTTGCCCACCCCTGCGTTAGAGGATGAAAAAACGGAACTTTTGGCATCGGCTGCGCCTCGTACCGGGGCTCGGGGCTCACTCCACGGGACCGGGACTCTCCGCGGGACCGGGGATCTTTGGCGGACCGCGCTTCCTCCACGGGGCTTGTGGGTAATCTCTCTTTACTTTGCTCAGGCTCAGGTGTCGCCTGCAGCTCTGTGGGTAAACAGAACTGAGCCCCTCCCTCCAGACTCACACTCGCGCGGTGCCCTAATGGAAGTGAATGAGGCGACTCTTTTATTTTCACTTCCAAATGTAGGCAGAGGCATTTTCATCCATGAAAACCTGTATGTTTCGACCGATATTAAAAAAAAAAAAATTATTATTTTTTCCCCTGGAAGGGCAACTTCAGTCGAGGAGGCCATACGGGCAGTTGCCAGAGCAACCAAAGCAACCCCCCTCTGCACGTCCCTGAACTCCGGCACATTTGAAGCTAAAGTTCGTCGCTAGAGGAGGTGGAATTCTGTCAGAAGCCAAAAAACGGCACAGATCAGTGTTTCCTCTGTGGAGATCTCACTGTGTGTGAGTCTGTCAAGGCAACAAACTAGTGCAGTGATGGGGGCAAGTTCTGAACTAGTGTAGTGATGGGGGCAAGTTCTGAACTAGTGTAGTGATGGGGGCAAGTTCTGAACTAGTGTAGTGATGGGGGCAAGTTCTGAACTAGTGTAGTGATGGGGGCAAGTTCTGAACTAGTGCAGTGATGGGGGCAAGTTCTGAACTAGTGTAGTGATGGGGGCAAGTTCTGAACTTCCACGTAAAACACCAATTTGCTTCACACTGAAGAAGCTTAACTCCACTTTAACCCATCTGACAACAGCCACGAGTCTAACAAACCAAACGCTCTGCCTGGTTCACTCATTAGTGTCTGGAAACGTTAGAAAACATCTTTATAAGCACCTCACACTTCCCTCTGCTGATTTCCCACTGCACAGGCCAAAGCCCAAAAGACTCGATCGCCGACGTCGTTTCTGATCCCGTTTATTTACAAGTGAATTATATTTGTTGTCTAACAATGAGAACGAGTCTAACAAACAAAACGCTCAAATGTAATTCCAGAGTTCGTAGTTTCGAGACATTTTATTGGCAACTACAGTTCTTAAAATATACTTCTGTAATGACCTATTGTTTAAAGCTTCTGTAACTTTCCTGGTGGAGGGTCTGTCAGATTCTTTTCTTCTTGAGAGATTATTATTATTATTGCTTTGTCTGAACTGTCAGTCTGATCTGTGGAGAGTGGGGACACGAAATTGCAAAAATGTGACTTTTTCATTTTAAAAGCCCTGGAAAAGCCTTTGGTTTTGTTACAATGTGAAGAATTACGATTTAAAAGTGTTTGTGCTGCGTTCTGAGTGTCGACCGTCACTTCTCCCAACATCCGCTGTAAATGTGTTTCACTGCGACACTCGGGGAAAATAAGTATGTCTGAGAAAGTTTAATGTTTATTTTGTAGGGATATAACGAAATCCAAATGTCTCTGTATGATATTTTCACCATAAACATCTCACTGGACCAGATTTACTACAATATAAAACTGTGAATCTGCGACTTTTTCCTCTAAAAATGCTTCACAGACTTAATCCACAGAATGAAGATGTAAAAGTGCTTAGAACAGTTATTTCTTCATGTCGTCTGCACTGAAACAGAGCAAAGGATCATGGTCTATGTAGTTCCCTTTTTTTTTTTTTTTTTTAGCTATTTCTGCATCAGAACTGTTCATTTAAGCAAAGTGAAGAACTTGCCCCCATCACTACACTAGTTCAAAACTTGCCCCCATCACTACACTAGTTAAGAACTTGCCCCCATCACTACACTAGTTCAGAACTTGCCCCCATCACTACACTAGTTCAGAACTTGCCCCCATCACTGCACTAGTTCAGAACTTGCCCCATCACTACACTAGTTCAGAACTTGCCCCCATCACTGCACTAGTTCAGAACTTGCCCCCATCACTGCACTAGTTCAGAACTTGCCCCATCACTACACTAGTTCAGAACTTGCCCCCATCACTACACTAGTTCAGAACTTGCCCCCATCACTGCACTAGTTCAGAACTTGCCCCCATCACTGCACTAGTTCAGAACTTGCCCCATCACTACACTAGTTCAGAACTTGCCCCCATCACTACACTAGTTCAGAACTTGCCCCCATCACTGCACTAGTTCAGAACTTGCCCCCATCTCTACACTAGTTCAGAACTTGCCCCCATCACTGCACTAGTTCAGAACTTGCCCCCATCACTGCACTAGTTCAGAACTTGCCCCCATCACTGCACTAGTTCAGAACTTGCCCCATCACTACACTAGTTCAGAACTTGCCCCCATCACTACACTAGTTCAGAACTTGCCCCCCTCACTGCACTAGTTCAGAACTTGCCCCCATCTCTACACTAGTTCAGAACTTGCCCCCATCTCTACACTAGTTCAGAACTTGCCCCCATCACTACACTAGTTCAGAACTTGCCCCCATCACTGCACTAGTTCAGAACTTGCCCCCATCTCTACACTAGTTCAGAACTTGCCCCCATCTCTACACTAGTTCAGAACTTGCCCCCATCACTACACTAGTTCAGAACTTGCCCCCATCACTGCACTAGTTCAGAACTTGCCCCCATCACTACACTAGTTCAGAACTTGCCCCCATCACTACACTAGTTCAGAACTTGCCCCCATCACTACACTACTTCAGAACTTGCCCCCATCACTACACTAGTTCAGAACTTGCCCCCATCACTACACTAGTTCAGAACTTGCCCCCATCACTGCACTAGTTCAGAACTTGCCCCCATCACTACACTAGTTCAGAACTTGCCCCCATCTCTACACTAGTTCAGAACTTGCCCCCATCACTACAGTAGTTCAGAACTTGCCCCCATCACTACACTAGTTCAGAACTTGCCCCCATCACTACACTAGTTCAGAACTTGCCCCCATCACTGCACTAGTTCAGAACTTGCCCCCATCACTACACTAGTTTGTTGCCTTGACAGACTCACTGTCACAGTGAGATCTCCACCGAGGAAACACTGATCTGTGCCGTTTTTTGGCTTCTGACAGAATTCCACCTCCTCTAGCGACGGACTTTAGCTTCAAATGTGCCGGAGTTCGACTTTAAACGAAGAGACTTGTAAATCGATGTTACTGTGAGACCTTTGACGACACGATATGACGATATTTCGGTTATTTTTGAGCTACAAAAACACCTGTCGTTGGGTAAATGTAAAGTAGAGCTGTTTAAAGTCACGCCGTGGAACATTCCAGGCGGAGAAATGGCATCTCCATGGAAACGAGCAGGTGACGGAGCCCCAATCCAAAGGTCACACAGTGCAGCTTTAAGTTAAACGGAGAAACGTCGTGTGCACAGGTCGGCTCAGCTCAGACACAGATTTTACTGGATCCAACGGGGAAAAGGAGAAGACAGTTTTTAACAAGAATTTTTTATTTTTAAATTAAAATTGTCAGAAAAACAGAAAAAAAAATAATATTCAAACAAGTTTCATATCGTTTCTAAATCTGTAAATTAGAATTCCCCCCTGTTGTGAAATGAATGGTGCTGACAGAGCTTAAAATATTGGTAAAAAAAAAAAGCGTATTTTATTTCAAGCCCCTGATGGGAAACAGTTGTCAGAGGACAGTTCTGTTTTGTTAATTAAAGGTGCATTCTGTAACTTTTCTGGCGGAGGGTCAGGTCTGCGGAGAGGCGACCGCGCTCACAGTCAGAACGCCTGGTTTTTTTTAGCTATAAAACCACCTTCAAATGAAATAAATCTAAAGTAGAGCTGTTTTAATGTCGCACTGCGGAACATTCCAGGCCGAGCGATGACGTATCCATGGTAACACGCAGGCGACAAGTTACGCAGTGCTCCTTTTTTGTATTATTAACTAAAAAAGTAAAACTAAAACAACAGATTGAAGCTAAACTTGAAATTTGGCTCATCTGGGAAAAAAAAAAATCTTAATACGCCGCCTGCTCGTCTCCATGGAAACGTCATTGCTTCGCCCGGAATGTTCCGCAGTATCGGTTACGGCGCTATGATAAGTTACGGGTCAGATCTGTGGAGAGTCGCCCCCGTCCACGGAAGGAAATATTCGATTTTTAGGCAACAGAAAGAAGAAAAACGTCAAATAATAGTGACGGACGTGTTTAAAGTCACATCATGGAACATTCCAGGCAAAGCAGTGAAATCTCCATGGAGACAGGTACACTGCAAAAAGGCTTGGCCGAAATGTAAGATCTAAACACTTAAATCTATCAGAAAATGACTTAAAAGTGGTGAAATTATGCGTCCAGGCAGCGAGAACATTTTACTGGACGAGTTTTCCTCACATAAACGACCTCTGAACTAGAATTAAACCGTCTCAGAACGAGTAAATCGATAATAAACCTGAAAACAAGACGAATAACCTGATATAAGTGTTAAAATCTCGGCCCGATCGGAGAAATTCGCAGCGTAGAAAGCGCCAGGACGCCAGGAAAGCACAGCGCACCTTTAACCACAGACGCCGTTTGGCATTTTCTTCATCTGACGACTTTACAAACAAAAACACTTTACGGATTTAAAAAGAGAAAAGCGCCCGTCCTAAAACCAGCCCCGCTCGTTTGGACGGACACATTTCTCCTTTTTAAATACTGCAACTGGATTTGGATGAAAACAAAAAAACAACAACCAAAAACCCATTTTGAATCGTGTAAACTGACATCCGCTCCACCAGGGGGCAGCACGTGGGTGTTTAACAGAAGTGTTACTAAAGGCTTCTCTCGTATATTATTACAGTTATCGCTATAATAAATGTTCAAAAATAAAAATATAACCTTCTTTAGCTTGTCTGACCGGCCGTCTGCCTCAACTAAACTGGGATTTCGGTGTAAAGGTGCATTGCGTAACTTTTCGGTAGTTTTTTTTTCCCCGACGGATACGCCCGGAATGTTCCGCAGTACGACATTAAAACAGCTCTACTTTACGTTTATTCAGTTACAGGTGGTTTTTACAGCTCAAAAACACCAAGAAAAACGTTAAACTTTGGCGTTCTGACGGTGTTTTCTGACTCGGTTTGGTCTCCGTGACGATTGTGACAGTTTAAAGCCGCACTGCGAAACATTCCCGCCCTTCGCCCCGAAAAGTTACGCGACGCACGTTTAAAGAAATCGCCGTAGAGTTTGTGTTCTGGGCGTGTGTTTTGTTCCTGAAAATCCTAAATAGAATCGGTTTAAAACGCGAATCGCAAACGCAGACGACGGTTTAAGGAAGTCAAATGAAGCTCAGCGAGGCCAGCGGGGGAAAAAGAGCGAATTGGGAGCGAATTTGGAGCGAATTTTAGGAATAGGAATTTATTATTTAAGTGTATTGCGTGGCTTTTCAGACGGAGGGTACGCTGCGTTTTTTTTTGTCTTCCGGTAGATGTTAACGCTTTGCTCGGTACGTTCCAGAGTTTTGTTTGTTGCCACGTGGAGACAGATTACAGATGTTTAATGCCGTACTGTGAAACATTCCTGAGTACATCTACACGGAGAAGTTACACAGTGCACATTTATGGGTTTTTAAAAAACTTTTTTATCATTATTTCTTGGTTTCATTGCATTTGATTTTGATTCTTGATCTTCCGAGTTTTATTGCGTTACACAGAGCGTTATTTTATATTTCTGTTGGACGTTTTATCTGTTTTGTGCAGCACTTTGTTTATGAAATGTGCAGAAATAAAATTAAGTGGACTGGATGGAACTGAAGCTCTAAGAAAGTCGTGGAGCGTTTAACCCGAAGAAATACGACCTTTAACCCTCGAAGACCTACGACATCGTGTACGACTCTGAGGAATATGTTTGTATAACCGCAGAACTTTCTAACGGTAAAAGACAGAAACGTCCTTTTCCCCTCTGAAAGTGCAGACATAGAGGTTTCCGTACATTTCTGCGGCTTTATCCTACGTCACACTCACGCTGTGTGATGACGGGAGCAAAACGAGTGTCCAACAGGAACTTTGTTTTCCCCAAACTCATGCGCTCCGTCCATTTTGATCGAGCCAAACTTTGCCAAAGAGTGAAGTGAGTCAAGATGGTCGACTCCTCTGACTGTGTGTGTTTAGAACGAGGGAAAAAGTCGCTCTAAGTGGAGTTAATTCTCACACACATGGAAAATGACACATCTTGGTGTGTGTAATTGTGCATCTCTTTCTATTTTTATTTAAAGGTTTATTTCAGTCCAAATGAACAAATCCAAATGTAATTTCCACCCTGGAAATGCAGAAGTGCTGTGGCTCTGGCCCTGGACCTGACAGGAGCTGTTTCCAGGACTGGACCAGGAAAGTCATGGAGCCACTGCACTTTTTTTGTTTTTAGGGCAATAAGGAGATTTGTAATTTACTTACAGACTTGAGATTTTGCATTTTTGTAGCTAAGGCCCTAAATTAAGCATTTTTATGTCCAAAAAGTTGTTTCTACATGTTTGCTGTGTGTTTTGTATAAAAGAGTGGGAATTTTATTTTCTGTTTTTTTTTTTCATCTCTATTTCTGGTCCTGTAGCTTTTATCACAGCCTCATGACACAACTACAGCAGCAGATTGTGAAATAACAGGTTGGACTGAACAAAAGGAGGTAGAACACTTCATTAGGGGTAAAAGGGGCAGTTTTAATCTTCCGCATAAAAAAACAAACTCTTTGTTTCTTTTTCTCAGAACAGAAAGTCCAGGGCCGGTCAGACTGTAGTGGTTCCGCCTCTAAAAAACTTCTTCCTTCATTTGCTCCATAAAAACAAGTGGCTTCTCTCCCCAAAAAAATAAACATTACATCAGCACAGTTCCTCTGATCGCCGTCACCAGCGCCACCCGCAGGCGCCTCGGGGTCATGACAGAGAAGTAGAAGGCACATAGTGTTTTGGATTCCCTGATTACTGCAGAGTTTTAAAGTTTTACGCTATTTTCTCTTTGTTCTAATGTCGTTTCCTCGTCACAAACGGACCTGGAGTCGTGTTTTGTTTCATTCACACGAGTTTAAACGTACAAATGCTGCATATTTACGCTGAGTTTTTCTCTCAAATGCAACTCCAGGTGTGTTTTTGAGGAGGCAACAACACTAAAACGTAACTTAAAACTCAAAAAACAACAGTAAATTTAGCGTAAAACAGGATCTTTACATTTTTAGTGTTTTTTTAAAGATTAAAGACTGCAAAAAGGAATATCCAGACCCCGCATTTTTAGTGTTCACTTCTGTGTGTCGTTTCTCGTAGAGGATCCGCAAATTAGCTTGTTTCCATGGAGATTATGGGTTTTTTTTGCTTGAAATATCCCAGAGTAAAGCATTAGCATTACCCGTCTTGCGTTTATTCACTTATATTACATTTTTATTGCTCTAAAACACCTTGAAAAACACAGATTTGACCTGTAACTTTTAGTCTAGTTGCGCTATCTGCTTTTTTCCAGAGACATAGACACGTTTTAAAGCCATACTGTGGGACATTCAGTGCGAAAGATTAATATAAAAAAGCTTCACCGTGGAAACAAGCAAGTTTTTGTCCAAAAAAGAAACACCGTGCAGCTTTAATTTATAATAACGTGAACTCTAATTAGTTAAGTTAATTTTTCAGTTTTTCTTACACACTTCCACCAGAGGGAGCTAGAGGGCAAATGTTTTACTTAAACTTGTCCTTCTCCATGGAAACGAGGCAAAGTTACAGGTCAGATCTGCGGAGAGGCGACCTAGGCTTGAATTAATGCAAAATACAGCTAGATTCTGCTTTTTAATGCTGTACTGTGGAACATTCCTGGTTAAGCAGCAGTGACATATGTGAGAAAAGCAGCAGTGTAGCAGACTCTCGATTAGAAAAGTAACACAGTGAAGCTTTAATTTAAGTTACAGGACGTTAATCTGGAGGAAACTCAAGCTCTGAAGTGATGAAAATGAGACTAGTAAATATGTATGGACTTTAAAAACACAGAGGAGCATTTCCCAGGTATGTTTTTGAAGATTTTATATTATAAGAGGATTTATACAGAGGAGAGGACCTTTAATCTCGATTCAAAGTGCAAATAAGAGGTCAGAATATTCATTTACGGTGATAAAAACATAACATAAGCATAACTGTACTCTATATTTTGCACACACAAAAATCCATTAAAAATAATTGACACCTTTATTTTTTTTTATTTTGTTTAAATAGTCAAAAAAATTACCAAAAAATATGTAAATTCTCCATGATTTTTGGTGAATTTTTATGTGTTGTTGACATGGATTTCAGAGCAAATTTGCTTTTCAGCTTCTCTTTCAGATTCTCCTCATAAACGAATGAAACTGCGATAACCGTTTACCATAAGTGCTTCTGTCCACCAGCTTAAATAGTTAGAAAAACATGAAAACCTGCTTCACGCGCGCTCGTTTTTACGATTTTTTTATTTTGACTTCACGTGGCGGGATTATAACGACTGTTTTACACCGATCGAGAAGCAAATTGCGAAGAAAAGGTGAAAAATATGTTGAAAATCACACGACACGAGGGTGAATTTCATCCAAAAAGTTCACGTACGTGTAAGAAACGCGCATTTTCTCAGACTTTACACATAAATTCCCGCAAAATAAAGGCGTTTTCTTATATTTGTATTTATCGTGTACATTCGAACTGTGAGCGGGGGTCGCCTCTCCAAAGACCCGACCTGTAACCTGCCTCACTAACCTGGCTGTGCTGCCTGCTTGTTTTTTCCATAGTTATAGACACATTTTAATGCCAAACTGCGTAACATTCTGCGCAAAGGATTAATATAATAGTGTCACCATGGAAACAAGCAGGTTTTAGTCCAAAAAAATGCACATTGCAGCTTTAATTTATAAAAAAAGTGAATTCTAAATATGAAAAACAAGTGAATTTTTCAGTTTTCTTATGCTACAAAGTTCCACCAGAGGGAGCTAGAGGGCAATAATTTGACTATATGTTATTTTACGTGTAAGAAACTCGTCTTTTTTCAGATTTTAAACAAAATTTTCCACAAAATAAAGGTGTTTTCTTATTTTTAGATTTGTCAGGTATTTATTTGTGTGTAAAGTAGGAGGAGGAGTACAGTTTTAAACCTAAAAAATGACTAAATGATGAAAACGAGAGTGAACGTTTCAGTGAAATGAGTGGTCCAACCGGACATATGCGCTTTAAACTGAAATCCCTTTTTGCAGTCTGTAACTTCTGATATTTCTCAAGAATAAAAACAAAAACAACATTTTCGTGGTGATTCTGTCCGTTCCAGACAGTGAATAAAATAAACTCTGGTTAGTGTTTCGGGTAAACGTCAGTGGTACATTTGTGAACGGGGCTAGAATAAAGTGCAGATCGGACGGTCCCCTCACAGCCGCAGACCCGCTGTAGCTCCAGGACCGGCCGGGATCAGACCGGGACTAGACCGGGACTAGACCGGGACTAGACCGGGACTAGACCGGGACTAGACCGGGACTAGACCGGGACTTCAGTGGGTTTCAATCACAACAGGCTCATATCCTCCAGCAGACACCCTGAAAGAAACAAACACACACAGTTAATGGAGTGAGTCACAGGACAGATTTTAGTCCTAATTTAGTCCTGGTTTGGTCCTGGTTTGGTCCTGGTTTGGTCCTGGTTTGGTCCTGGTTCAGTCCTGGTTTGGTCCTGGTTTGGTCCTGGTTTGGTCCTGGTTTAGTCCTGGTTTGGTCCTGGTTTGGTCCTGGTTTGGTCCTGGTTTGGTCCTGGTTCAGTCCTGGTTCAGTCCTGGTTTTGATCTGGTTTAGTTGTTTAGTTGATTCAGGTCTCAGTCCAACTTGAGTCTTTGTTTAGTCATAGCTGGAACATGCATTTTAGCCATAGTTTAGTCCTGGTCTAGTCCTGGTCTAGTCCTGGTCTAGTCCTGGTCTAGTCCTGGTCTAGTCCTGGTCTAGTCCTGGTTTAGTCCTGGTCTAGTCCTGGTCTAGTCCTGGTCTAGTCCTGGTCTAGTCCTGGTTTAGTCCTGGTTTAGTCCTGGTCTAGTCCTGGTCTAGTCCTGGTTTAGTCCTGGTTTAGTCCTGGTTTAGTCCTGGTCTAGTCCTGGTGTCATCCTGGACTAATCCTGGTTTTATCGGGTTCAATCCTGTTTTTTAGTCCCAGTTAATCCTGGTTTGAATCACTGGTTTAGTCCATTAGTCTCAGTCTAATTTGAACCTTTTAGGTTTGGTCCTGTTTTAGTCCTGGTTTAGTCAAGTTTTAGCTGAGTTTTAGTCCTGGTTTAGTTCTGTTTTAGTCCAGTTTTAGCTGAGTTTTAGTCCTGATTTAGTCCTGATTTAGTCCAGTTTTAGTCCAGTTTTACTCCTGGTTTAGTCCTGGATTAGTCCTGATTTAGTCCAGTTTTAGCTGAGTTTTAGTCCTGGTTTAGTCCTGGATTAGTCCAGTTTTAGTCCTTGTTTAGTCCTGGATTAGTCCTGATTTAGTTCAGTTTTAGCTGAGTTTTAGTCCTGGTTTAGTCCTGATTTAGTCCAGTTTTAGTCCTTGTTTAGTCCTGGATTAGTCCTGATTTAGTCCAGTTTTAGCTGAGTTTTAGTCCTGGTTTAGTCCTGATTTAGTCCAGTTTTAGTCCTGGTTTAGTCCTGATTTAGTCCAGTTTTAGCTGAGTTTTAGTCCTGGTTTAGTCCTGATTTAGTCCAGTTTTAGTCCTGGATTAGTCCTGATTTAGTCCAGTTTTAACTGAGTTTTAGTCCTTGTTTAGTCCCGTTTTAGTCCAGTTTTAGTCTTGGATTAGTCCTGATTTAGTCCAGTTTTAACTGAGTTTTAGTCCTTGTTTAGTCCCGTTTTAGTCCAGTTTTAGCTGAGTTTTAGTCCTGGTTTAGTCCTGGTTTAGTCCTGATTTAGTCCAGTTTTAGCTGAGTTTTAGTCCAGTTTTAGCTGAGTTTTAGTCCTGGTTTAGTCCCGGTTTGGTCCTGGGTTTTGTTTACTCGTTCAGATTTATTCCTGATAGTTTTAGTCACATGTTTTGTAGCAGCTCTGGGACATTTTGCTCCTGTTCAGTTTCTGTTGTCACTGCAGCGATGCGCTCTCCTCAGCAGGGGGCGCCACACACCCATTTAACACAAGCTGAGGCAGGAAAACACACCTAAGATTCTTCTGTTTTAAACGTCTACGTCTCTCCCATTTTAGATTTTAGTAAATATTTTTAACAGATCAAGATTTATCAAATATTTTAAGGTCTAAATAGGAAACGGTTTTAAGGAAACGGTTTTAAAAATGTCCAAAACAAAAAACAGATGTACTTGTTATTAGGGATGTAACAATAACTCTGGTGATATCGTATCGTCAAAAGTCGATAATATCGTGGAGCATCACAATATATCGAATCACAAGTTTCTCTGCTTAAATTTATTATTGTTATAAAACAGAGAGGACGACATAGACCATGATCCTTTGCTCTAAACCAGGGCTAAACCAGGGCTAAACCAGGGCTAAACCAGGGCTAAACCAGGGCTAAACCAGGACTATATCAGGTCTAAACCAGGGCTAAACCAGGGCTAAACCAGGGCTAAACCAGGGCTAAACCAGGACTATATCAGGTCTAAACCAGGGCTAAACCAGGGCTAAACCAGGGCTAAACCAGGGCTAAACCAGGACTATATCAGGTCTAAACCAGGGCTAAACCAGGGCTAAACCAGGGCTAAACCAGGGCTAAACCAGGACTATATCAGGTCTAAACCAGGTCTAAACTAGGGCTAAACCAAGTCTAAACGAGAACTAAACTAGGGCTAAAACAGAACTATATTCGGTCCAAACCAGGTCTAAACCAGGACTGAACTAGGGCTAAACCTAGTCTATATCAGGTCTAAACAAGGACTATTTCAGGTCTAAACCAGGTCTAAACCAGGACTGAACTAGGGCTAAACCTAGTCTATATCAGGTCTAAACAAGGACTATTTCAGGTCTAAACCAGGTCTAAACCAGGACTAAACTAGGGCTAAACCAGGATTAAACCAGGACTATTTCAGGTCTAAACCAGAGGAGCATAAATTGCGTTTGTTTAGCCAAAATTCAGAAGACTGCACTTCTGTATTTTGTCTCAGGTCCACTTGGTCGGTAGTTGGATTACTGGGTCGGTAGTTGGATTACTGGGTCGGCAGTTGGATTACTGGGTCGGTAGTTGGATTACTGGGTCGGTAGTTGGATTACTGGGTCGGTAGTTGGATTACTCGGTCGGTAGTTGGATTACTGGGTCGGTAGTTGGATTACTCGGTCGGTAGTTGGATTACCCGGTCGGTAGTTGGATTACTGGGTCGGTAGTGGGATTACTCGGTCGGTAGTGGGATTACTCGGTCGGTAGTGGGATTACTGGGTCGGTAGTTGGATTACTGGGTCGGTAGTGGGATTACTGGGTCGGTACTTGGATTACCTGGTGCCGAGCCGGATCCCGCTCAGAGCCGTGGTGCCGTCTCTGCTCACAAACAGGCGCAGGTTACTGTCTGAAACGAGCAAAACAAAACACCATCACCTGGCAACCAAAACCACGAGATAAAGGGGCATTGCGTAACTTTTCACGTGCTTGTGCAGCTTTAAAATAGAAGCCCCGCCCTCCACTAGATCAGTGAGGTTTTCTGGACTGGAACATGGATTTTAGTCCTGGTTTAGTTCTAATTTATAGAGCCGGGTTTGGGCTGTTATTACTGATCTGCAGAAATAAACTCAACTTTAAACACATAAACCTCCTGACTCCAGAGCCTCATCAGTGTGAGATCAGAATGAGTTTAATGCAGATTTAAACATTTGTTTATGTTTTACACAAACTAAACTTAAAACCTCATGACTCATTTGCATAAACTGTAAGAGCTGAAAAAAGCAGCTCTTTCCTTGTGCTGCTGCTTCAGGTTCAGTCGGACTAAAGGACTCGACTCAGTGAATATGAGTGTTCTCCCTGTGACTCAGTGAATATGAGTGTTCTCTCTGTGACTCAGTGAATATGAGTGTTCTCCCTGTGACTCAGTGAATATGAGTGTTCTCCCTGTGACTCAGTGAATATGAGTGTTCTCCCTGTGACTCAGTGAATATGAGTGTTCTCTCTGTGACTCAGTGAATATGAGTGTTCTCCCTGTGACTCAGTGAATATGAGTGTTCTCTCTGTGACTCAGTGAATATGAGTTCTGTTACACACCGCCACTCTGACATCGACGTCTAATTATCGGAGTGGCAGTGCGTCCATTAGATCTGGTTTAGATCTGGTTTAGACCTGGTTTAGACCTGGTTTGAGTCCTGATTTTAGTCCTGGTTTAGTTTTAGACCTGGTTTAGTCCTGGTTTTAGTCCATAGACCTGGTTTAGACCTGGTTTAGACCTGGTTTAGACCTGGTTTGAGTCCTGATTTTAGTCCTGGTTTAGTTTTAGACCTGGTTTAGTCCTGGTTTTAGTCCTTAGACCTGGTTTTAGTCCTGTTATAAACCTGATTTGGTCCTGGTTTAGTCCTGGTTTAGACCTGGTTTTAGTCCTGTTATAGACCTGATTTAGTCCTGGTTTAGTCCTGGTTTAGACCTGGTTTTAGTCCTGTTATAGACCTGATTTGGTCCTGGTTTAGTCCTGTTTTAGACCTGGTTTGAGTCCTGATTTTAGTCCTGGTTTAGTTTTAGACCTGGTTTAGTCCTGGTTTTAGTCCTGTTTTAGACCTGGTTTTAGTCCTGTTATAGACCTGGTTTGGTCCTAGTTTAGACCTGGTTTTAGTCCTGGTCTTAATCAGGACTAAACCAGGACTAAAATCAGGTCTAAAACCAGTCACAGTCCTTACTGATGTGTAGTTAGTAAATCTGGAGGTGCAGAGACTATAATAAATCTTATTTTACACCCGTGGGAGCAGGAGGTCGACACAGTTTTGACAGAAACATAAATTGGCCTTTAGCTTTTCTCACTAATTCAGACACAACACACGACACTTTGTGCACAGTTCAAATGTTCCATGTGGATTTACTAAATGTTTGGTCGAAGTTCGAAGTTTGAAAATCCAGCGTCACTTTTTCGGACCCTGGAAACTTTGTAAATTTGGTAAGTGGAGCTTTTGAGTTTGTAATTGAAGACCCCTGATTTAGTCCATTAAAGTCTCAGTCTAACTTGAGTCTTTATCTAGCTCTGGTTTAGTTGAGCTGTAGACCTGGTCCAGTCCTGGTCCAGTCCTGGTCCAGTCCTGGTCCAGTCCTGGTCCAGTCCTGGTCCAGTCCTGGTCCAGTCCCTGAAGCGAGTCCTTCTCTCGTCTTATTCGATAAACACGGGTCAGACTCAGCCACGTTCGTACCTTCAGTGTGATTCGTGTCGGCGAAGTTCTGGCTCTGCACGATTTTCTCCACGATGTCGTCCGCGTCCATCCGAGTGTCGTTCACCCAAGACGGATGAGACTCCACCGAGTCCTGCTTCCTCCTGAAACACAAAGGCTCAGGCTCAAACATTCGGAATGTTCCACAGTGTGACATTAAACCACTTTTTTATTCATTTATTCAATGAGTTACAGGTGCATGTTACACACTGCCCCTTTAAGGTGCGGCGGTCTCACCTGGCCGGCCTGCTGGGGGGCAGGGTGGGGCGCGGGGGTCTGGGGGGTTTGTCCGGGCGGGTGGAGGGCGGAGGGTCGGGGGGGCAGAGCTCGGGGGGGTCGGAGCTGAAGCCCAGACCGGACGCGCTGCTCCCGGTGGAGGTGTTTCTGCGGTGGGTCAGGTCCGACAGGCTGGACGAGCACGAGTGTTCTGTGCTGTAACCTGAAGACAAACACACGAGGATAAACCTTTCATGCACAGTTAAACCAAACACAAACGAGGAGCTGTGGTGTGTTTTTGGTACCGGAGATCTTGCTCTGTTGGCTGGCGTAGCTGGAGTTTCTGGAGTGACCCGACTGAAACGCTTCAGGCTGGTTCTGGTTTGACTCGGACTCCTCCAAAAGACCTGGAAACACAAGTTAGTCAAATAAAAAAAGCAGCACTGGGGAGGGTTAGATCAGTCCTACTCAACGATTATTTATTTTACAGTCACCGTGCAGAATAACGGTGCCTTCACATCCTGTGGTAATTATCGGAAACACCAAAAACTCACGTCAAAACTGCACATGTCACACCACAGGACGCCTTATTACAGCTTTAAACTGGAGAAATTATCGCTTTGTCAACAATGTTCCACAGTAGAGACTGAACCTGTCCTGTAACAGGGTACAGAACAGGTCAGATCTGTGGAGAGGCGCCCCTATTTACAGAGGAACCACTGCACTTTTGAGCAAAAGAAACATCCATAATGAATAAATGCTAGATAGATTTGTATAATGTCGTACTGTGGAACATTCCAGGCAAAGCAATAACAAGCATTTTTCCACTAGAAAAATTACACAGTGCAGCTTTAAAGTAGCGATAAAGGTGCAATATTATTAATGAAACAGTGTACACGTGTTTGCTTGTTGAATTTTGGAGGAAGAAAATATATTACACAGAGTAAAAAAGATTTTAATGATAATAATAATCGGCAATTCTGCGTCGTCAACTGCCCGATTCTGTGGAAATGGAAAGTGAAAAACATCATAACTCATTCACGATCGCTGCCAAAAGGAGCAACATTTCCAAAGAAGCAAAACAGAGACGAGCTGTGCTCATTCAAGGCCTTTTCTTCACCTCTTTTTAATCATTTTTGGGAAACACTGACTAAGATTTAACTCCAAGTGACGTCTGTGTTCCCTTAAATCAGGGGTGTCAAACTCATTTTGGTCCGGGGGCCGTATGCAGCCTACTTTGATCCCAAAAGGGCCGGATCAGAAAACTCAGTTCTCTCTTCAAGTTATTGTATTTTTCTCCGTGTCTCGTAGTGGTGTTTAAGATTATATTCCTCGAGCAACGCCACTTGTTCCAAACACACTGAGCACAGATTTCCCATTCACCTCTGTCAACAAATAAGAATTAGACTATTTTTCTTGGGAAATCCTGAACTCAGCATCTGCTTTTCTTATTTTTTGACATTTTGCTGATGAGGGTCACGGTCGACAGTCAAAACGATCGTCCTTTAAGAGCGTTTGGAAAGAGGAAAGTCTTCATTTGTGCTGCTCTGGTGGGAGTCGCAACGTACAGAAACACCGGAGACGCTGCTATGCTAAACGGTGCCGAAAATTAACAGAAAAATCAGAAAATTTTAAGTATTTTAATAGAAAAATCAGCCGAGGGCCAGATTAAAGGTCTTGGAGGGCCGGATGTGGCCCCCGGGCCGCATGTTTGACACATGTGCCTTAAGCGCTCCCTGGACACACCAAAGCAAAGACCTCCCGTTATTCACTTTTATGAGACTGCGTTTTATTAAACTACAAACAAAACGTGTCAGAGGAATTTGAAGCCGTTCGTCAAAGCTGCGTTCTGTGTCATTTCTCTAGCAGAGGTTGTGTCAAAAGCTTTTCTCCGTGGAGATGTTATCGCTTTGTCTAGAATGTTCCGCAGTGCGACTTTAAACCTTTGTGTCTTCACGGAGACCAAACCAGACCAAGTTACAGGTCGGATCTGTGGAGAGGCGACGCCGCTCACAGTCAGAATGTGGTTTTTCTGGGTATTTTTGAGCCATAAAACCACCTGTGATTGAATAAATGCAAAGTAGAGCTGTTTAATGTCACACTGTGGAACATTTCAGGCAGAGAATTATAGGCTATGAATTATCCCATAGTCGGGTTTCGATTCGATACGATATACAGCTCTGAAAAAAACAAAGAAACCACTGCAAAATGATCCGTTTGTCTGATTTTACTCCTTATAGGTTTGTGTTTATTTTATTTGTATTTCTTTATTCACAGCGGACAGTGCGTGTTGACCAACAGTAACTGTTTGACATGCCAGAATGAGCCAGGAGGCCAGTTTTCATCTGCAGTTTGAATAAAATGAATGTTTTTGCTTCATTCTATAAACGACTGACAACATTTCTCCCAAATTCCAAATAAAAATCTTGTCATTTAGAGCGTTTATTTGCAGAAAATGACAAAATAACAAAAAGATTAAATGTTTTCAGCCCTTAAATAATGAAGAAAACGAGATCACATTCATTTTAAAACAACACAATACTAATGTTTTAACTTAGGAAAAGTTCAGAAATCAATATCTGGTGGAATAATAAGTGTTTTTTTCTCCTTTTCCTCCTTAACCCTGGAGAACCCAAGAACCCTTTTCTTCTTCAGAAAATTATGAACTATGCCTTAAATGATTGCTATAAGTTCACTGAACACCAAAATATCTACTTTTTAAATTTTAACCCTTATTCCCTGATTTAGGATTTGGGTCAAATCTGACCCATTGGGCTTTAGGTGTATAATTTTAAAGAACGACTATAAGATACACTGTCAATGCAAACTGTTTTAAATTTAGGAAAACAATCAATAATTTACACCAGAACATTTAAGAATAGTTATTTTTGCATGTTAGAACTGTATTTCTAATGTTTAAACACACTTTGGCCAACTGAAGAACACAAGGCCATAAACGACTAATAAAAAACTAACACCATTGGTCTTTGCTTATCCAAAATCTTTTCTACTAGAGAGAGGAAATCACACTAGACATTGTGGTCGTCTTTGGGCTTTTAAGGTTAAATTTGACATTTTTTTCAATTTGGTTCATTTTTAGTAGCAGCAATTAACAGGGGTCAAATTTGACCCCGTGGGTTCTCCAGGGTTAAATCAGGTGTGGTTCAGGTGATCTCCTCATCAGATCCTCCTGAAGCAGAATGAGGTGTTCGTGTTGGATTCAACAGACGCTGGAATAAAACGGCCCAAACACACGTAGAGACGCTGAGTTCAGAACAAACAAATGCACCGGTCTCTTATTTTATTCCAGAGCTGTTATTTCCCATCGATTCAATAAAAAATAATGGCGAAGTAAATCGTGGCGGTGATACTAAAAGTCTCTGTTAAATCACTTCTTGCGCAAAGTTAATATGAAACACAAACACTTGAATCCTTAAAACAGTGAAAATGTCAAATGTGTCGCATAAACAAGTTTCCTTCCTCTGAACAAACAACAAAACTGTAGCTATACCAAAAACCACTCTCGGCACATTAAACGATACGATATATCGATATTTCAATATTTTTGCACAGCCCTAATCCAAAACAAGCAGGTGACGGACCCCCCCATAACCAGAAAAAACACTGACTGCTCTTTAAAGGTGCACTGTGTAACTTTTCTGGCAGGGGGTCCACCGCAAATATGTTTCCATGGAGATATTAGGTGTTTTAGTGCTCAAAAATACTCAGAGAAACGTGTTCCTGCAGTGAGTGAGCTCGCCTCTCCACAGACATGACCTGTAACTTGGCCTGGAGGCGCTGCGGGCTCGTCTCCATGGAAACAGATGAGTTTAATGCCCTTCCGTGCACCTTTAAGCGCAGGTTACCCGTTCGCGAGCTGCCTGGCGGTCGGGTACCTGAGCTGACGATGGAGGGGCGGGGCTTGGCGCTGCGTCCCAGAGACACGCCCCCGGAGACGGGCGGAGGTTCGGCCGTGGTCCCCTCTCCTTTACAGTCCATCTGCAGCGCCGGCTCTCGACCCGAGACCGAGATCGACTTGGCCGAACTCGAGGCCCTGAAACGAAAACACACGAAAAAATTACGACGGCGACAAATAAATTAAAACGATCTGGAAAACTAAGAAACCTGTTAAGCGTAAAAAATCCTCACGATTCTTTATGAAAATCACAGAATTTGAAGCTTGTAACTTTTAGGTTGGGGTCCCTCGCCTGCTTGTTGCTATGGATACGCCATTGCACTTCCTGGAATGTTCCACAGTGTGACATTAAACAGCTTTACTTTACATTTATTCAATTACAGCAGGTTTTATAGCTCAAAAATGCCTAGAAAAACAGGGATTCTGACTGTGAGCGGAGTCGCCTCTCCACAGATCTGACCTGGTTTGGTCCCCGTGAAGATAGAAAGGTTTGATGTCACACTCCAACCTTCACCAGAAAAGTTACACAATGCAGATTTGCATAGTTTTCATTCATAGTTCAATCTGACTAAAACGTTTTCCAAATGACAATGTTTTGGCGACTTTCTACACAGACGTCAGCGAGTCTGTGTGAAATGTTACAACAAAATATGTACGAAGCCGAGAGTTTCCCACATCTGAAGGCGACTCCTGAAACACAGAAAGTCGTTCAAACCCTCCACAACACGCAGACGTTTCTTTAGTTCAAACAGACGACAGACGCGGCGAGTGTGGAGCAGCAGAGCGAGAACGTTCACCCGCCGCATCAGGAGGAGCAGCTGCTTTTTTCAGCGCTTACAGTTTATGCAAATGAGGCGTGCGGTTTTAAGTTTGGTTTAGCGTCAGTCCTGCAACGACTTCTGTCTTCAGCACCGACATTAGACTCGACGTTTATGTGGAACCGACGCTTATTTCTCTAAATATACAAATATACAAATATAAACCGGCGTTTAAAGGGGACCCGGTACATTGGGTACAGAATAAATAATCTGTCTCCTGTGTGTCTCTGTGCTGCAGCTGGACTTTGTGGAAATGTGACTTTGTTCAAAATCATAGGAAACCAATAAACTCCTTCGTTCCACATGCGTCACTGAAATATTTCTAATTGCAGAATCAGGTTTGGTTTTACGGTTTTGGTTTAAAAGATACAGAAACGTATCATTCTGGACTTTTACTTATGTCACACAATGTAATACTTCTTCCACCACTGTTCAGGAGGACCTAACTCAACCCAAATGATCTTACTGAACACAGAGAGAACATGCAAACTCTACAGCACCCAACCCCACACCGTCTGACAAACTGAGGGGGGTGAGTTTTGTTTGTCTTGGCTGTGGTCGGGAGGAGAGGCTGAGTCACGGATCGCGGAGCTTTTTCGGGCTCTAAAATGTTATCGCTCGAGTCCGGAGAACTGTCAAACATCCGAGACGGAGATGAGGAAAACCTGGAGGGAAACCAGCTCAAACGAGATCGAAACGCGGCGTTTTTTTCAAAGCAGGACGAGCCGAAGGACATGAGAAACAGATCTGCGTCTAAAAAGAAGACGTGTTGAATCAGCTTTTATTAGGAATGCATCAGGAACGTGAGGAATAACTTTGCACCACTTTAAAACGTTTTGTTTTCACGTTTTGAAGGCAGTAAAAATCGCGTATATTTCCTTTAAAACGTGAAGTAAGAAGAAGTGACCAAAAGACACAAATATGAACTTATAAACTGATACAAGAATCACATTTTAGAACATTTTTATACAGATTTAAACTAGAAAAGGAAGCGTTTTTTATGCAGAATAAACCTGGAGCCGTGAAACAAAAATACGACGACAAATAAATTAAAACGACCTCAAACTTCAGAATCACCATGGAGTCTTACGAGTCAAGTTCCAGGTCAGATCTGTGGAGAGGCGGCCCTGCTCACAGTCAGAATGGACGTTTTTTTAAAGATATTTTTGAGAAATAAAAAGCACCTGTAGTTGAATTAATGCGACGGATCAGTTTAATGCCGCACTGTGGACTATTCCGACCCAAACATGGAGACAAACCACGGACACTCTCCAGAAAAGTGACACAATACGCCTTTAAATACTTTTCGTTCATAGTTCAAAACCTCCGGCCAGAATAAGACGGATTTAGTTGTTCGTGGAGGAAATTATGATTATGAAATGAAGTGATTTTGTTTTGGTTCGAGATGAATCTTGCTGTTCTAATGCAGTAAACTGTGAGCAAATTACAGAAAACCGACTTTAAAAGACGACGTATTATGCGAAATCAGCTTTTAAAGAGATTTTGGCCGTGTAATGGTTGTATCCTCCTCTCATTTACCCCCTCGAAGTTGTACTCGGAGTGATTCCAGCATGTTTGAGTCACTCTAACTCCCCTGTGCCCACTGCTCTGTTCTTACTTTCAGCTGCAAAACAACAAAATAAACTTGTAATGTGCTCGTTAACGTGATTTTCAGCGAACCACAGAAGCGTCCGTCAACATGCGGCGCTTTGTTGTGTGACGACGTTTACGCAGGATCCCCACAGGTTTCTTCAAGTTAACTTCAAGACCTTTTTAAGACCATTTATATAAAAACTTAATCCCGATTTCACAGCTTATTTCAGGCCTGTTAGACTGACCGGCAAAGACAAACAAAATGCAGGAATTTGTGCTTGTTTATTTCTCAAACAAAGGAATCTGGGGGAGTCGTGTTCTGCGCTTCATTCTCCATTATTGTTTCCGCTGCTCTTTATTTAGGCGACGTTATTTAACCAAATCATAATGTTTGACACATTAAACTTTTGAGGAGAAGTGTGATACGGAGGAGTTACGTACGGCGCAAATTTTAAGACCCAGATATAAAAATTCAAGACTTTTTCCAGCCTTTTTAATGTATTATTTCCAAATTCATAAATTCAGAGCTTTTAAGACTTTTTAAGACACCGTGGGAGCCCTGTGACAGTGACGGACGCAAACCAGTGCTGGCAAACGATTCATTTTTAAAATCAGATTAATCACACTTTAGAATTTTGATTAATCACGATTAATCGCAGTTAATTATTCTTCAAAAAAAAGACTGAAATATCTGGACAAACATGCAATTTATTAGCGAAAAGTTCTATTACTGACAGTTTTCTATTGCTGGTAGTTTTGTTTTGTTTTGTGCTCGGTTTGTTGTTGTTGGTGCAGTATCGTCGTTTCTGCCGCTGAATCAAACCCGTGTTTTGCTTTAAGATTAAAGTATTTTAAACTTGTTGTGCTTCTGTGGAAAGAGAGTTCATCACTGCGACATCTGCAAACTCCCTCAGTTTTATTTAAAGTCCCGTGGGGCAGTTTTTTTACAGAGAAATTCACCGCTGAGCCCCAGTCACAGTCTCATCCGTCGTCTTCACCTCCGTATGGACCTGATCACTGACCTAATAACCTGCTCCGCCTTCAGGACCATCCGCACTTTCCACAGAGGTGAGTTCAGAATAAACTGTGGGATTAATCTGCGTTAAAAAAACATTAGAGAGATATTTTTTGGTGATTAATCACCTGTGTTTACGCGCTAACGTTGACAGACATAATGCAAAGTCAACAGTTTGTTTTCCTTTTACTAAAACACTGCAATGTCCCTGTTGCATCTTTAAATGTAAAACATGCACCGTGTAACCAGTCTGGAATGGCTTTAAAGATATACTCTATTATGTATTTACTCAATTAAGGTTTTTTTTTCCTCAAAACTACTGCAAAAACATACCATAAAACACCAAATAGTCACCGGGGCGTTTATTTGTTTAAATCTCTTCACAGATCCAGGAGTTTATTTGAGACCAGGCGGCGATTTGGGGAGATTAATTCCTTCCTCACGAAAATCTTGCTCAGGAAAACTGGGAAAATCTGGAGCTCAAATTCTTTTAACCAGTGTGAGGATAATTTAGGCGACTTTCTACACAGACGTAGGCGAGTTCATGTGAAATGTTACGACAAAATCTCTCTGGAGCGGAGAGTTTCCCACATGTGAAAGCGACTCCTGAATCACAGAAAGTCGTTCAAACCCTCCACAACACGCAGACGTTTCTTTAGCCAAACAGACGACAGATGCAGCGAGTGTGGAGCAGCAGAGCGAGAACGTTCATCCACCGCATCAGGAGGAGCAGCTGCTTTTTTCAGCGCTTATAGTTTATGCAAATGAGGCGTGCGGTTTTAAGTTTGGTTTGTGCAGAGACGACGCGAGCGTCAGTCCTGCAACGACTAGACCCAACGTTTATGTGGAACCGACGCTTATTTACCAAAATATTCACCTGCACCCGGAGTTCAAAGGGGTTAATTGGAAAAATTAGCTATTTTATGGTACATTATTACCATGATCGGGCCCACTTCTCCACAGATATGACCATGGACATAGTGAAATTAAATGCCACACTGTAGAACATTACATGAGAAAACAACAACATACATGGAGTTAAGCAGGTAAGCAGGCATTTTGTAACTTTCCACCAGAAAATGCACCTTTAAATGTCCAAAATATCCACTTCCAGTCCAATCCACTTTATTTATACAGCACATTTCACAAATATAAGATAATAATGCATGTTTTTTTTTTTATTGGTTGGCTGACTGGTTCTTATTTTGAGTTTGTGCCAAGAGAGAAGAAAGATCCATGGGTGAGTACACAGCAGATAAAAGCACAAAATGTCTTCCTAAATAAAAGCAGAAGTGGCAGATCGTTAAAGCGTAATGAAAAACGGTCATAAACAGAACCAGGTTTACTCACGTTTTAAAACAGGGGTCTCCAGAAAGCAGCGTCATGCCGATAATCACCTGGAAAAACACACATTCTGTTCAGAGAAACGCTCTTCTAACTGCAGAGAACCAGCAGAGCCACTTTAACACGACCAGTTTGATTCGTCACTTACAAAAGAATCATCCGGACGGGTTTTTGAGATTTACAAGAGCAAAGCCACAGCAGAAAACACTGGAGGGGGAGTTTCAGAAAAGAGAAAAGCCTCGAAATGGCGATAAGTCCAAGAAAATAACACAGAGGATTGTGGAATTCATCGATTTAGACGATCGACCGCTGTCTGTCGTGAAAAAAAAAAAACAGACTTTCATCCTCTAATGGACTTTTTGGAGGCACGAACTTCCTTCACGACTCTACACAAAAAGGTATCGGCTCGGTATCGGAAAGAGCACTCCTTAAAAAAATCGGATCAGATCGGAAGCCAAAACATCTTGATCGGGACGTCTCTATTGCTGATTACACTGAACTTTCCCATGAAATATCCAAAAATGAAACGCACAAAAGTTGAAGCTGATCATTTCTATTAGTGACCAGACCCAAACACTCACTGTATGATGACAAAAATCTAAAAAGAAAAGCATTGAAAAGCAGCAGTATCGGTACAGCCTGAGCTCACCTTGAGGATGGAGTTGTCTTGCCGGGTGTTCTTGGTGTCGTATCCCTCCAGTAAACAGCAGCGCGCGGTGGAGCCAGAACCAGCGAACTCCGCCATGTTCAGATCTGCAAAACCCAACTACAACAGAAGGAGGAGACGGACTTTATTTACTCTGTGCACTGTGTATGTAAAGGTGGCTGATATGGCACTGCTTTATTAAAATGGTGGTGCTTTTCTCATGTAGCTGAGCAAAATGTGTTTACCGTATTTTTGGGATTATAAGGCGGGTTTTTAAGACGCAATATCAATGAACGGGTTTATTTTCATACATGAGACGCACAGGATTATAAAGGGCATTAACCCCTGAAGACCTAAGGGCAATTTTAGTACATTTCTCCTCGCCTGGATTTTTTTTCTTAATTTTGCTTTTAAAACTGCCCCTTTTACCCCTAATGAAGTGTTCTACCTCCTTTTGTTCAGTCCAACCTGTTATTTCACAATCTGCTGCTGTAATTGTGTCATGAGGCTGTGAGAAAAGCTACAGGACCAGAAATGGAGATGAAAAAAAAACAGAAAATAAAATCCACACTCTTTTATACAAAACACACAGCAAACATGTAGAAACAACTTTTTGGACATAAAAATGCTTAATTTAGGGCCTCAGCTACAAAAATGCAAAATCTCAAGTCTGTAAGTAAATTAAAAATCTCCTTATTGCCCTAAAAACAAAAAAAGTGCAGTGGCTCCATGACTTTCCTGGTCCAGTCCTGGAAACAGCTCCTGTCAGGTCCAGGGCCAGAGCCACAGCACTTCTGCATTTCCAGGGTGGAAATTACATTTGGATTTGTTCATTTGGACTGAAATAAACCTTTAAATAAAAATAGAAAGAGATGCACAATTACACACACCAAGATGTGTCATTTTCCATGTGTGTGAGAATTAACTCCACTTAGAGCGACTTTTTCCCTCGTTATAAACACACACAGTCAGAGGAGTCGACCATCTTGACTCACTTCACTCTTTGGCAAAGTTTGGCTCGATCAAAATGGACGGAGCGCATGAGTTTGGGGAAAACAAAGTTCCTGTTGGACACTCGTTTTGCTCCCGTCATCACACAGCGTGAGTGTGACGTAGGATAAAGCCGCAGAAATGTACGGAAACCTCTATGTCTGCACTTTCAGAGGGAAAAGGACGTTTCTGTCTTTTACCGTTACAAAGTTCTGCGGTTATAGAAACATGTTCCTCTGTGTCGTATATGATGTCGTAGAGTCTTCGAGGGTTAAGTCCGCCTTATAGTCCCAAAAATATCCCAGTACAGGTCTAAAGTAAGAGCTCTTAGGGTAAAAATTAGCAGTATCAGGTATCGGTTCCTTGATATCGGTTAAGTCGATATCCTGCTTGGACTCTTTACTGCCTGATGTAACACCTCCTGATGTTTGAACTATAATTTATACAACATTACTTATTGCAAAAATTACCTAATCGTGTATCCAATTGTGTGAAACTGTTAATTGTATTTTTTTGGAGTTTAAAAACACAGTGGAGCTCTTCTCGTTTTCAGTTTGAGTGAAGAACTCAGCCGAAATCTGCAGGGTTTGTGTGTTAAACTCGCGTGAACGAAACAAAACACGACTCCGGGTCTGATTGTGACGAGGAAACGACGTTAAAACAGAGATCGGAAAATAGTGCGACATTAATTAAGGTCTTTTTAAGCACCTGCAACTTTCCCATAACAATAAAACACGTACAGCGCCGGGTTCTTTCTATAGTTTTCCCTGCAGAAGTGGGTCAGGGCGCGTTAGTCCCACAGGAGCAGCACCTTTGTAGTGAATGTTGTTTTAAATTAGCGCGTTTCCCTTTCTCGACCTGCGAGTGTTTTCGTAGGTGTGGGGTCACGGGAAGTGCGCCTTAAATTTAGACCCAAACGGAAACGGATCCGAACGGGAGAGTTATTAGCGTTGTTAGCGCCAGCGGCAGGATGTTTTTTTTTTTAAAGGGTTTTAACGACTGTGCTCGGAGGAGGAAATCTTTCATCCAGCACGCACGATACAGTAAACTCACGGTCATTAAGGAACGAGCTGGAAATAGAAATGGAGCAATAAATGGAGCAATAAATGGAGCGTTTTAGTCCTGTTTTAATCTTGTTTTAGTCCTGTTTTAATCTTGTTTTAGTCCTGTTTTAATTTTGCTTTAGTCCTGCTTTAGTCCTGTTTTAGTCCTGCTTTTGTCCTGCTTTAGTCCTGCTTTAGTCCTGTTTTAGTCCTGTTTTAGTCCTGCTTTAGTCCTGTTTTAGTCCTGTTTTAATCTTGTTTTAGTCCTGTTTTAGTCCTGTTTTAATCTTGTTTTAGTCCTGTTTTAGTCCTGTTTTAGTCCTGTTTTAATCTTGTTTTAGTCCTGTTTTAGTCCTGTTTTAATCTTGTTTTAGTCCTGTTTTAGTCCTGTTTTAGTCCTGTTTTAATCTTGTTTTAGTACTGTTTTAGTCCTGTTTTAATCTTGTTTTAGTCCTGTTTTAGTCCTGTTTTAGTCCTGTTTTAATCTTGTTTTAGTCCTGTTTTAGTCCTGTTTTAATCTTGTTTTAGTCCTGTTTTAGTCCTGTTTTAGTCCTGTTTTAATCTTGTTTTAGTCCTGTTTTAGTCCTGTTTTAGTCCTGTTTTAATCTTGTTTTAGTCCTGTTTTAATTTTGCTTTAGTCCTGCTTTAGTCCTGCTTTAGTCTTGTTTTAGTCCTGTTTTAGTCCTGCTTTAGTCCTGCTTTAGTCCTGTTTTAGTCCTGTTTTAGTCCTGCTTTAGTCCTGCTTTAGTCCTGTTTTAGTCCTGTTTTAATCTTGTTTTAGTCCTGTTTTAGTCCTGTTTTAGTCCTGCTTTAGTCCTGTTTTAGTTCTATTTTAGTCTTGGTTTTTAGTCCTACTTTAGTCCTGCTTTAGTCCTGCTTTAGTCCTGCTTTAGTCCTGCTTTAGTCCCGTTTTAGTCCCGCTTTAGTCGTGCTTTAGTCGTGCTTTAGTCGTGCTTTGGTCGTGCTTTAGTCGTGCTTTAGTCGTGCTTTAGTCCCGTTTTAGTCCCGCTTTAGTCGTGCTTTAGTCGTGCTTTAGTCGTGCTTTAGTCGTGCTTTAGTCCTGGTTTAGTCCTGGTTTAGTCCTGGTTTAGTCCTGCTTTAGTCCTGGTTTAGTCCTGGTTTAGTCCTGGTTTAGTCCTGCTTTAGTCCTGGTTTAGTCCTGGTTTAGTCCTGCTTTAGTCCTGGTTTAGTCCTGGTTTAGTCCTGGTTTAGTCCTGCGTTAGTCCTGCTTTAGTCCTGCTTTAGTCCTGCTTTAGTCCTGGTTTAGTCCTGCTTTAGTCCTGCGTTAGTCCTGCTTTAGTCCTGCTTTAGTCCTGCTTTAGTCCTGGTTTAGTCCTGGTTTAGTCCTGGTTTAGTCCTGCTTTAGTCCTGGTTTAGTCCTGGTTTAGTCCTGGTTTAGTCCTGCTTTAGTCCTGGTTTAGTCCTGGTTTAGTCCTGGTTTAGTCCTGGTTTAGTCCTGCTTTAGTCCTGGTTTAGTCCTGAATTAGAATTATTGGATAATTTAAACCCTGGAATGCCTTTACTAAAGGGAGACAAAAATAACTTTTTTTTTGTATTTTGATTTCTCTGTTCCCACGCTGGTATCGGCCAATATCGGCCGATATCGGTGAATATCCGTTATTTCCAGATACTTAAAGTCACTGTATTAATATCGGTATCGGAACTGAAAAACCCTGAATGGAGCGTTCGTAGTAAAAAGGCAGATTCGATTTATGATCCACAAGTTTAATCTGTTTTAAGTGCAACGTTTCCTCGTCCTTCTGCTTTCTGTGCAATAGTAGTTTTTGCATGAGCGCCTCCTGCTGGTGTCGTCTTGCAAGTGCAGGGTCAGATACACAGAGACACATAATAGTTTTGAGAGCTTTTACCACGTCCCGTTTTAGCCGACAAATCGAACTGTGGGACATTTCTTTCATCGACTGCGGCCCTGACTGCGATATGCGACGTCCAAAAGTGATGCGACTTGAGGAGAGGCTGAAATATGAAGAGCGAAACGAAAACAAGCGCGGTTTTTGTGATAGTAGATCTGAGGATAAACGGAGCCGGAGCCCTGAGCCCTGAGCCATATAAAGACGAAGAATGCAGCGTCCTGGAGGAGATCTGTATCAGGAAAGGGTAATATTTACAAAGCCCGAAGCGTCAGTGGTGGATCCATCTCTCGCGAGGTTCAAAATGTGTTTAAAAAGTCTGACTAAAGCCAAAGCAGATGCCAGAAAGAAGTTTCATTTCATCGTTTTGCGTTTCTTATCTGTGCATCACCCTTCAAAAGATCTTTCATATTGCTAAACTTGACTTTTGACCACGTCGTTTATTAGAATTGGCTGGATCAGACGGATATCGGCGTCCAAATATCGGTTTGTTCGATACTTTGCACTAGTAAATTGATGTAATACGAAGTTTACTGGTCGTAGTCGGATCAGAAAGTCCCAGAATGTTTTAACTTTTAACTGTTTTAACTAAGTTGTTCTGTGGTTATTTGAGAGATCCTGGTTTAGTCCAGTTTTAGACCTGGTTTAGACCTGGTTTAGTCCTGTTTTAGTCCTGCTTTAGTCCTGCTTTAGTCCAGTTTTAGTCCAGTTTTAGTCCAGTTTTAGACCTGGTTTAGTCCTGGTTTAGTCCTGCTTTAGTCCTGCTTTAGTCCTGGTTTAGTCCTGGTTTAGACCTGGTTTAGACCTGGTTTAGATATGGTTTAGTCCTGGTTTAGACCTGGTTTAGACCTGGTTTAGTCCTGTTTTTTTGTCCTGGTTTAGTCCTACTTTAGTCCTGCTTTAGTCCTGGTTTAGTCCTGGTTTAGACCTGGTTTAGACCTGGTTTAGTCCTGGTTTAGTCCTGGTTTAGACTTGGTTTAGTCCTGGTTTAGACATGGTTTAGTCCTGTTTTAGTCCTGCTTTAGACCTGGTTTAGTCCTGTTTTTTGTCCTGGTTTAGACCTGGTTTAGAACTAGTTTTAGACCTGGTTTAGTCCTGGTTTAGACCTGCTTTAGTCCTGGTTTAGTCCTGCTTTAGACCTGGATTAGTCCTGGTTTTTGTCCTGGTTTAGTCCTGCTTTAGTCCTGCTTTAGTCCTGCTTTAGTCCTACTTTAGACCTGGTTTAGACCTGGTTTAGACCTGGTTTAGTCCTGCTTTAGTCCTGCTTTAGTCCTGCTTTAGTCCTGCTTTAGTCCTACTTTAGACCTGGTTTAGACCTGGTTTAGACCTGGTTTAGACCTGGTTTAGACCTGGTTTAGTCCTGCTTTAGACCTGGTTTAGACCTGGTTTAGACCTGGTTTAGACCTGGTTTAGAACTAGTTTATCATTTGGATTATTTGAACCCTGGAATTCCCAGTCTTTACTAAAGGCAGATTCATGATTCACAAATTCTGTTTTATAAGTAAAAATAACTGTATTTTTTTGTGTTTTGTATTTTTAACTTTCATTTTTATTATTACAAAGTTGTTCTGTGGTTATCTGAGAGAGAAATAACAGTTTCTTTAGACATTTGGATCAGTTTTGTCTTATTTTAGTTTAGTTTGCCTGTTTGTTTCTATGGATACGTCAATGTTCTGTCATGGAATGTTCCGCAGTGTGGCATTAAACAGCTCTACTTCACATTTATTCAATTGCAGGAGGTTTTATAGATGAAAAATACTGAGGAAAAACAGGCATCCTGACTGCCTCTCCACAGATCTGACCCGTAACTCGGTCTGGTTTGGTCTCCGTGGTGATATAAAGGTTTCATGCCGTATTAGATTAGATTTTTTTAGATTAGATTCAACTTTATTGTCATTACACATGTGGTAACGTGTGGTTTAACGTCTGCCGTATTTTTCGGACTCTGAATCGCACTTTTTTTCAGGGTTTGTGTGATTTGTGCTGTTTTGTGCTGTGACAGTTTTTTCCTAAAATTATTCATTAATATTTCTGCGATCACAGTCAGAATGTTGTTTTTTCCGGGTATTTCTGAGCTCTAAAACCAGTTCGCGTTAAGTTTTCAAAGTAGTTTCGCTCATTATATTTGATTTTCCTCCTGTGTCTTTTCCCCCAGGTACTTTTCTTATTATTACCAAACTAAAAATACCCCTCAGGACATTTCTTTTAATCGTCTTGACCCTGGGCCTGGTCGGGAGAGAGGATCTTACCTTGGAGAAGCTCTTTCCCCCCTTCAGTTCCTGTGGGAAAAACAGGAAAACCTTATGAAGCTCTGGATTATTGCCGTTCTATTACCGTCCTGGAAATTACAGGGCAGAGGGCACAGGGTTCAGAAACGCACGGCACGCAGGGGGCGGGAAGTCCTGGTGCAGTCCTGGTTTAGTCCTGGTACAGTCCTGGTTTAGTCCTGGTTTAGACCTGGTTTAGTCCTGGTTTAGTCCTGGTTTAGACCTGGTTTAGACCTGGTTTAGTCCTGGTTTAGACCTGGTTTAGACCTGGTTTAGTCCTGGTTTAGACCTGGTTTAGACCTGGTTTAGACCTGGTTTAGTCCTGGTTTAGACCTGGTTTAGACCTGGTACAGTCCTGGTTTAGTCCTGGTTTAGACCTGGTTTAGTCCTGGTTTAGACCTGGTTTAGTCCTGGTTTAGACCTGGTTTAGACCTGGTTTAGACCTGGTTTAGTCCTAGTTTAGACCTGGTTTAGACCTGGTACAGTCCTGGTTTAGTCCTGGTTTAGACCTGGTTTAGTCCTGGTTTAGACCTGGTTTAGACCTGGTTTAGTCCTGGTTTAGACCTGGTTTAGACCTGGTTTAGACCTGGTTTAGACCTGGTTTAGACCTGGTACAGTCCTGGTTTAGACCTGGTTTAGACCTGGTTTAGACCTGGTTTAGTCCTGGTTTAGTCCTGGTTTAGACCTGGTTTAGACCTGGTTTAGACCTGGTTTAGACCTGGTTTAGACCTGGTTTAGACCTGGTACAGTCCTGGTTTAGACCTGGTACAGTCCTGGTTTAGTTCATGTTTTGCCCTGGTTTAGACCTGGTTTAGTCCTGGTTTAGACCTGGTACAGTCCTGGTTTAGACCTGGTTTAGACCTGGTACAGTCCTGGTTTAGACCTGGTACAGTCCTGGTTTAGACCTGGTACAGTCCTGGTTTAGACCTGGTTTAGTCCTGGTTTAGACCTGGTACAGTCCTGGTTTAGACCTGGTTTAGACCTGGTTTAGACCTGGTACAGTCCTGGTTTAGACCTGGTACAGTCCTGGTTTAGACCTGGTTTAGACCTGGTTCAGTCCTGGTTCAGTCCTGGTTCAGTCCTGGTTCAGTCCTGGTTCAGAACTAGTTTAGAAAAAGCATAGATTTGACTTGATCTTCATTTAGTTCCTTTTTATTCCCGGTTTTGTTTCTGTTCTGGTATAAATCTGGTTTTGTCTCAGTCCCGGTTCAGCCTTTAGTCCTGCTGTAGACCCGGGTTAGACCCGGTTTAGACCCGGTTTAGACCCGGTTTAGACCCGGTTTAGACCCGGTTCAGACCCCGGTCCGTACCTTCCGGACAGAGACCCTGCAGACGGCCGGGTCCAGGACTCCGGTCTGGGGGTTCGCGCTCATCTTGGACACGAAGGTGAACCTCTTCCTCCAGCGCACGCAGTGGTCGTGCACCTCCTCCCTGAAAACACACAAATAAAAAAAATTTAATATCAACTCAAACTAAATATAAGAGACAGCGAAAAATTTGAAAAAATGTTTAGTAAAAGTAAAAAATAACAAATTAAATGTCTGATACTTTCTGCTTTTTTAAATAATATTTTAATCCATGTCATGATTCACAAAATAACAGACATTAAGAGTTTTATCTATTGTCGAAGAGCGTATATTTAGCAAAAATAATAAAATACAGACATTTTTAAAGGTGCACTGTGTAACATTCTGGTTGAAAGTCCATCAGCTGCTTGTTTCTATGGATACGTCACTGCTCTGCCCGAAATGTTCCACAGTGTGACATTAAACAGCTCTATTTAAAAGGATTGTGCAGCTTTTCCGGTGGAGGGTCCGTTACTTGCTAGACCAGGACTAGACCAGGACTAGAACAGGACTAGACCAGGACTAGACCAGGACTAGACCAGGACTAAAGCAGGACTAGACCAGGACTAGACCAGGACTAGACCAGGGCTAGACCAGGACTAGACCAGGACTAAAGCAGGACTAAAGCAGGACTAGACCAGGACTAGACCAGGGCTAAACCAGGACTAGACCAGGACTAGACCAGGACTAGACCAGGGCTAAACCAGGACTAGACCAGGACTAGACCAGGACTAAAGCAGGACTAAAGCAGGACTAGACCAGGACTAGACCAGGACTAGACCAGGACTAGACCAGGACTAAAGCAGGACTAAAGCAGGACTAGACCAGGACTAGACCAGGACTAGACCAGGACTAGACCAGGACTAGACTGCCTGTTCTAACCATGACTAAACAAAGACTCAAGTTGGACTAACTAAATAACTAAACCGGAACTAAACTGGGATCTAATCAGGACTGAACCTGTGACTAAAACCCAGAACTAAACACTAGTGATGTAACAGTAACATAAATCTGGTGATATCGTATCGTCAAAGGCGTCACAATAATATCGTGGACCATCACAATATATCGAATCCCAAGTCTCTTTGCTCAAATGAACAGTTCTGACGCAGAAATAGCTAAAAAAACCAGAGGGAACTACATAGACCATGATCCTTTGCTCCGTTTCAGCGCAGACGACATGAAGAAATAACTGTTCTAAGCACTTTTACATCTTCACTCTGTGGATTAAGTCTGTGAAGCATTTTTAGAGGAAAAAGGAGCAGATTCACAGTTTTGTTATTGTAATAAATCTGGTCCAGTGAGATGTTTATGGTGAAAATATCGAACAGAGAGATTTGGATTTTGTTCCATCCCGAATGACAATAAATGTTGCACAAAATGACTGAAGCATTTTAGAGTCAGTCTGTTATTATGTAGAATTTCGTAATATTGTGAACTTTCCCACGATATCGTAATAAATATCGTACCGTGAGGTTCAGACCGTGAACATATCATATCGTGAGACTTGGATATCGTTACACTCCTATGAAAAACGATAAATACAGGATGGCAACTGGAAAATGGAAATAAAGAACATTTAAATGAGCGATAACAGCGGTTTAAAAAGCATTTCTGGTGGCTCTGATTTTAGTGTTAAAGTTGGATCAAAACACACAGCCCTACTTAACACAGCAGAACTGGAGTAGGACTAAACCAGGACAAAACCAGGACAAAACCAGGACTAAACCAGGACAAAACCAGGACAAAACCAGGACTAAACCAGGACAAAACCAGGACAAAACCAGGACCAAACCAGGACCAAACCAGGACTAAACCAGGACTAAACCAGGACAAAACCAGGACAAAACCAGGACTAAACCAGGACAAAACCAGGACAAAACCAGGACCAAACCAGGACTAAACCAGGACAAAACCAGGACAAAACCAGGACTAAACCAGGACAAAACCAGGACAAAACCAGGACCAAACCAGGACCAAACCAGGACTAAACTAGGACTAAACTAGGACTAAACTAGGACCAAACCAGGACTAAACCAGGACCAAACCAGGACTAAACCAGGACCAAACCAGGACAAAACAGGACTAAACCAGGACTAAACCAGGACTAAACCAGGACAAAACCAGGACAAAACCAGGACTAAACCAGGACAAAACCAGGACAAAACCAGGACTAAACCAGGACAAAACCAGGACAAAACCAGGACCAAACCAGGACCAAACCAGGACTAAACTAGGACTAAACTAGGACTAAACTAGGACCAAACCAGGACTAAACCAGGACCAAACCAGGACTAAACCAGGACCAAACCAGGACAAAACAGGACTAAACCAGGACTAAACCAGGACTAAACCAGGACAAAACCAGGACAAAACCAGGACTAAACCAGGACTAAACCAGGACCAAACCAGGACCAAACCAGGACTAAACTAGGACTAAACTAGGACCAAACCAGGACTAAACCAGGACCAAACCAGGACTAAACCAGGACCAAACCAGGACAAAACAGGACTAAACCAGGCCCAAACCAGGCCCAAACCAGGACTAAACCAGGACAAAACAGGACTAAACCAGGACAAAACAGGACTAAACCAGGACTAAACCAGGACAAAACCAGGACAAAACCAGGACCAAACCAGGACCAAACAGGACTAAACCAGGACTAAACCAGGACTAAACCAGGACCAAACCAGGACCAAACCAGGACCAAACCAGGACAAAACAGGACTAAACCAGGACTAAACCAGGACTAAACCAGGACAAAACCAGGACTAAACCAGGACAAAACCAGGACAGAACCAGGACTAAACCAGGACCAAACCAGGACCAAACCAGGACTAAACTAGGACCAAACTAGGACTAAACCAGGACCAAACCAGGACTAAACCAGAACTAAACCAGGACTAAACCACACACCTTCATTAGAGTAATTTGGATCGTTTCAGCCCTGGAATTGCCGATTTCTACCGAACTAAAGGAGAAAAAGCAGCCGCTGTTAACTTGAAAACTATCGCTTCATGACATCACAAGGTGGAACAGAGCGTTTTGGGCTTTGGAAAAGAAACAAAACACAACTCCAGGTCTGTTTTTGAGGAGGTAAGTAGTTTCTGACATGATTTAAAGCTCACACGAGTCTGTTTTACGTAATATAGGAGCTCAAAAATAAAAGGGAGGCAGTGGATCATTGGTGGAACAGTTCGAGGGACAATCTTCACACCGAGGGCTTGAGTTTTGATTTATTTCGAGCTGAAGTGTTGGTGGAAGAGTCTGGCCCGGTGTGGGGAGGGCAGGTCTCGAGAGGCTGCATCCTGGTTTTAAATAAAGCACTTCTCTCTTGACCTGTTCCTAAAACAAATATTATGTCACACGCTTTTCCAGGAATCTGCGGCCGGAACCAGCCAAATACATCAAGTCTGAGCCGGCGCAACGGACGGTGAGTAATGAAGACGCAAAACAACACGATGATGGATACAGGGGACAGAGGAGGACAAAAATTGAATGTGATTGTGATTTTTCTGGTGATTTTTCTGGCGATTTCGATTAGGGGAAAATGGGAGTTGGAGCTGCCGATATAACCGGCGATATATTTATGATGTAAAAATTCACTGTAAATCTTCAGTTGTTCATAAAACTTAGGTTTGGCTCTATTGGATTTTCAGTCGGGTTTATTTAGGCGACATTTCTTGTTCTTCTGCCTCTTTACGTCATATTTAAAGACAGTAGTTTGGCCTAATGGTGTTTTTTGTACGATATTCTATCTGTAAAGTTCTGTAAGTAAACTACCGCTAATAGCCTTTAGCGGTAAATGTGTGTGCCGCGGCAATTAATGATCTGCTAAATGCTGATAATTCACACCTCTATTCACAGCTCGTTTCCATATCAGTGCGTGTCCAGTAACATATATACGGCCACTATAGTCACTTTACAGTCGCTAACAGAAGAGAAAACAGCCTGTTTATGTGTGCGAGCTACAGCAGCTAATCGCTAACCAATGAGAAAGAACCAAAACGAGCTTCAAACCGACACATTTCAACACTCAGCCTCACACAGGCTCCTCTCAGATCAGCACTAAGAACTGTCCTTTAATCCAGACTCACACTGAGCGGCCGCAAAAACAACAGAATCTCAGTGTTGTGCAGGTGGATCTGTGGCTGCGGCTGTAAACAAACGCACATGGTGATGCGTTCAGGGGCGGGACGACGTCACCAACACAAGCTAATGACTCCTCAGATAAATCCTGATGCAGAACCACAGATCAGGACATTTATCTGTCTGTAAACTGGATTAAATGGGCAGAATATAGAGAGTCTGAGCTTTAGAACGAGGGAAAACATCCACGTGGAATATCGGCCCAGATCGGCAAGATTTCAGTGCGTGTGAAGATTTGCAACTAACTTAACTTAACTTAAACTTTTCCTGTCTACAAAATACAAAAAAAAATACATTAAAATAGGTCGAGTAACAACGACTCAGCAGCACCAAAATATTCACTTCTGTAAAAAAAAGTACAGAATTCTAAATAAATTATAGCAAAAACAGTGAACGCCTTTTTAAATAAAGACTTAAACCACAAGTCAGGACTAAACTAAGATTAAAACAGGACTAAACCAGGACTAAAACAGGACTAAACCAGAACTGAACCAGAACTGAATCAGGAGTAAACCAGGACTACAGCAGGTCTAAACCAGGACTAAACCAGAACAAAACCAGATCTAAACCAAGTCTAAACCAGGACTGAACCAGAACTGAACCAGGATTAAATCAGGTCTAAACCAGAACTGAACCAGGTCTAAATCAGGACTAAAACAGAACTAAACCAGTACAGAACCAGGACTAAATCAGGACTGAAGCAGAACTGAACCAGCAATAAATTAGGACTGAAGCAGCACTAAACCAGGTCTAAACCATGTCTAAACCATGTCTAAACCATGTCTAAACCAGGTCTAAACCAGGTCTAAACCAGGACTAAACCAGGACTAAACCAGGTCTAAACCTACGATAAAGTGAAGAGCGCTGGGTGTGGGGAGGATTCTCGTGGTTCAGATGAACGTAGGGGCGACGAAACAAAACCTGGGTCAGTTGCGGCTTTGACGATCACGATTTTCAGTCCAAAATGATAGATCGTTCAGCTCTAGGAGAGGGTCAGAAGAAGTAGAAGATGCAGACGAGAAGGTCAGATGAAGTAGATGAGAGGGTCAAATGAAGTAGATGAGAGGGTCAGATGGAGCAGAGGAGGTCAGATGAAACAGAAGCTGCAGAGGAGAGGATTAAATGGAGCAGAGGAGCTGGAGGAGGAAGTCAGAGAGAGCAGAGAAGGTCAGATGAAGTAGAAGATGTAGAAGAGAGGGTCAGATGAAGTAGAAGATGTAGAAAAGAGCGTCAGATGGAGCAGAGAAGAGGGGCAGATGGAAGAGAGGAAGCAAGAGAAGGTCAGATGAAGCAGAAGGTGTAGAAGAGAAGGTCAGATGAAGCAGAAGGTGTAGAAGAGAAGGTCAGATGAAGCAGAAGGTGTAGAAGAGAAGGTCAGATGAAGCAGAAGGTGTAGAAGAGAAGGTCAGATGAAGGAGAAGGTGTAGAAGAGAAGGTCAGATGAAGGAGAAGGTGTAGAAGAGAAGGTCAGATGAAGTAGAAGATGTAGAAGAGAGGGTCAGATGAAGTAGAAGATGTAGAAGAGAGGGTCAGATGAAGTAGAAGATGTAGAGGAGGTGGTCAGATGAAGTAGAAGATGTAGAAGAGAGGGTCAGATGAAGTAGAAGATGTAGAGGAGAAGGTCAGATGAAGTAGAAGATGTAGAAGAGAGGGTCAGATGAAGTAGAAGATGTAGAGGAGAAGGTCAGATGAAGTAGAAGATGTAGAAGAGAAGGTCAGATGAAGTAGAAGATGTAGAGGAGAAGGTCAGATGAAGTAGAAGATGTAGAAGAGAGGGTCAGATGAAGTAGAAGATGTAGAAGAGAGGGTCAGATGAAGTAGAAGATGTAGAGGAGAAGGTCAGATGAAGTAGAAGATGTAGAAGAGAGGGTCAGATGAAGTAGAAGATGTAGAGGAGAAGGTCAGATGAAGTAGAAGATGTAGAAGAGAGGGTCAGATGAAGTAGAAGATGTAGAAGAGAGGGTCAGATGAAGTAGAAGATGTAGAGGAGGTGGTCAGATGAAGTAGAAGATGTAGAGGAGAGGGTCAGATGAAGTAGAAGATGTAGAGGAGAAGGTCAGATGAAGTAGAAGATGTAGAGGAGAGGGTCAGATGAAGTAGAAGATGTAGAGGAGAAGGTCAGATGAAGTAGAAGATGTAGAGGAGAAGGTCAGATGAAGTAGAAGATGTAGAGGAGAGGGTCAGATGAAGTAGAAGATGTAGAGGAGAGGGTCAGATGAAGTAGAAGATGTAGAGAAGGTCAGACAGAACAGAGGCTTCACTGTGGACTCCACGAGAGTCCTGCATCCAGTACCATAAACAGATCTATCATTTGGAAAAACGGGCAGTAAACCAGAGCGTAACTGAAATAGACTAAACTGAACTTAGCTCCGTGGGAAGAACCATAATTATTCCGCGTAAATGTAGGCCTGCACTTCAGACTGCGACTCAGATACGTCATTAAAACTCCTCTGAACGCCACCAGCTTCTCATTACATCTACAGCCGGGGCGTTTCTATTTAGAGACACGCTTCCCTACGCAATTAAGAAGCAAAAACGTCCAAGATACTTCATATTTCAGGAGGTTCAAGAGAATATAACAGGTTTTCGGGTTTCTGTTTTGGTATAAGTGCGATTTTCACCTGTCACAGTCAAACCTCAGTCCATATTTAGTCCTGGCTTAGTCTTAGTTTTACGCCGGGTTTTAGTCCTGCTGTAGACCTGGTTTAGATCCTGGTTCGTACCTTCCTGACAGAGACCCTGCAGACTGTCAGGACTCAAACAAAGGTGAACCTCTTCAGAATATCACAGATTTTCATGTTTTTATACCTGCAATCAGTATTTGGGTCAATGACATGACTCCGATTGCAGTTTCCTCAGTTAAAAAGGTTCAAATTTCATAATAATTCAGCACATTTCTGCAGCACCTCTGACCTCCATGAAACCAAATCATTTTTTTGAGAAATCCTGAGTTATTCTGCATGTTTTCTGTACTTAAAGTGTTAAAATGCGACTAATAACAGCAGGAATTCTCTGGCTGGAGTTTAATAACAGACAAAGTCGACTTGGGTGAACGGTTCTTTAGGCGTTTTTCTTCATTTTTCTTCATTTTCCAGGGCAGTAGTTTGTTCATTAAACACAAACAGGCGACTGTCATATTGGAGCAAAAGAAAATATCAATATGCATTAAAAATCTAAAGAAACACAACAGTTTGTTTCTATACACTTCATATTACTCACAACTTAGATTAAAATCCCAACCCTGTTTTAGAGAATAAAACTATTTTAAGGTTATTCTCGGTCGCACCACATGATATTTTACACTAAAAATGCTTCATATAAATGTTAAACACAGATTTATGCTCCTGACACTGGAAATATCTGAAAAAGTTCAAAAGAAACTCCTATTTTTGTGTTTTAAAATGTTCCTGTTAAAAATCCTTATACATCATTCACCCATTCATCAGTTTTACGTCATTTAAGTGGCAGTTGGAGTTGAGAAGTAAAGTACAAAAAAAACAGGAAGTAGCGGTTTGTTTAGGAAATATCCTAAAATGCAGGGACGATTTAAACACAATAAAGGACCAAACAAGAGTGTTTTAAACGAGGCAAAAGAACCTCTATTGCCACATGACATCACAAGGTGGAACAGGGTGTTTTTTTCTTCTGTCTGAGAGAAGAACTCAGCCTAAACATGCCGGGTTTGTGCGTTAAACGTGTGTGAATGAAACAAAACACAACTCCAACAAAGATCGAAAATAACGTAATATGGACCTTTTAAACTTCTACAAAGATGAAAAAACTGTCTCTAAATTATGGCGTTAGCAGGTTTTATAAATAGCAAGACCCCAAACAAACACTAAAAACATTACATTACTTAAATTATATAAAAATAAAATAAAATAAAAAATCCCTCCTGTGGGCTCACCACCTGCAGAGGGGTTCATAGGGGGTCAGGTGCTATGAGGATTGGGCAGCAAACTGCCCCCGCGACCCAGCCGGATTAAGCGGGAGAAGATGGATATTAAAAAATACTTAACACTCGAAGACCTACGACATCATACATGATACAGAGGAATATGTTTCTATAACCGCAGAACTTTGTAAGTGTAAAAGACAGAAACGTCCTTTTCCCCTCTGAAAGTGCAGACATAGAGGTTTCCGTACATTTCTGCGGCTTTATCCTACGTCACACTCACGCTGTGTGATGACAGGAGCAAAACGAGTGTCCAATAGGAACTTTGTTTTCCCCAAACTCATGCGCTCCGTCCATTTTGATGGAGCCAAACTTTGCCAAAGAGTGAAGTGAGTCAAGATGGTCGACTCCTCTGACTGTGTGTGTTTAGAACGAGGGAAAAAGTCGCTCTAAGTGGAGTTAATTCTCACACACATGGAAAATGACACATCTTGGTGTGTGTAATTGTGCATCTCTTTCTATTTTTATTTAAAGGTTTATTTCAGTCCAAATGAACAAATCCAAATGTAATTTCCACCCTGGAAATGCAGAAGTGCTGTGGCTCTGGCCCTGGACCTGACAGGAGCTGTTTCCAGGACTGGACCAGGAAAGTCATGGAGCCACTGCACTTTTTTTTTGTTTTTAGGGCAATAAGGAGATTTTTAATTTACTTACAGACTTGAGATTTTGCATTTTTGTAGCTAAGACCCAAAATTAAGCATTTTTTCTGTCCAAAAAGTTGTTTCTACATGTTTGCTGTGTGTTTTGTATAAAAGAGTGAGAATTTTATTTTCAGGTTTTTTTTTTTTCATCTCTATTTCTGGTCCTGTAGCTTTTCTCACAGCCTCATGACACAACTACAGCAGCAGATTGTGAAATAACAGGTTGGACTGAACAAAAGGAGGTAGAACACTTCATTAGGGGGTAAAAGGGGCAGTTTAAAAGCAAAATTAAGAAAAACTCCAGGCGAGGAGAAATGTACTAAAACTGCTTATTGCCACTATGACATGTTTTTCTGATGTTGTTTCTAAAATACCGTCTCGTCTCTAACCCATTGTGTCCGTTTCTTTGAGTGTTTCGCGAGTGTCAAATGTTTGGCCCGTGGATCCCTCCCGGTGCAGAGCGTGGAGGACGGGGGGGCTGCGGGGCTCTTTGTACCCGGGATCAGGGCTCTTGTTGTGGGTCGGCGGAGTGGGCCGTTGCCATGGGCCTGAACAAACCGGAGTGGACTCAGGAATGTGGAGCAGAGCAGCAGCTGATAGAGGCGCAGTCACTGTTTAACCCGAGAGAGGAGCGGCCGACCACCTCCCCCGAATGTCAAGTTGTGTAATAACGGGGGTTGTTTTTTTAGTTTTTTCCAGTACGATCTTAAAGGGCTCATGTTACGCTATTTTCTGATCCGTTATAATACAGTTTCTTCCTCGTAAACGGACCTGGAGTTTGTGTTTCGTTTCATTCACACACGTTTAACGCACAAACCCTCCATGTTTAGGCCGAGTTATTCTCTCAAATCTGTCAAAAACACTCATGTGGTAATACAGGAAGTGCTCCACACACCGTCACTAGAATCATTTGGATAATTTCAGGCCCGGAATAGGCTCCGTTCGCGGTAGGAAGTCTGACAAAATGTAGGAAAAATGAGAAAATGTCCCAGTTTTCTTCGTTCCGTTATGTTCGGCTCGAGTCTAACAAACAAAAGACTCAACTGTCGACTCCAGAAGCAACAAGTGAGAATCGACTACTGACGGTGAAGAAGAAGAGAAACTGAAAGTTGTTGAAAGAAAATGGTTCGGGAATGTATTTTTTTAGCGTTTTTCAAAATATAAATATAATTCACTGGTAAATAAATGGGATCAGAAACGACATCAGCGATCGAGTCTTTGTGCAGTGGGAAATCACCAGAGGGAAGTGTGAGGTGCTTATAAAGTTGTTTTCTAACGTTTCCAGACACTAATGAGTGAACCAGGCAGAGCGTTTGGTTTGTTAGACTCGTGGCTGTTGTCAGATGGGTTAAAGTGGAGTTAAGATTCTTCAGTGTGAAGCAAATTGCCGTTTTACGTGGAAGTTAAGAACTTGCCCCCATCACTACACTAGTTCAGAACTTGCCCCCATCACTACACTAGTTCAGAACTTGCCCCCATCTCTACACTAGTTCAGAACTTGCCCCCATCACTACACTAGTTCAGAACTTGCCCCCATCACTACACTAGTTCAGAACTTGCCCCCATCACTACACTAGTTCAGAACTTGCCCCATCACTACACTAGTTCAGAACTTGCCCCCATCACTACACTAGTTCAGAACTTGCCCCCATCACTACACTAGTTCAGAACTTGCCCCCATCACTACACTAGTTCAGAACTTGCCCCCATCACTACACTAGTTCAGAACTTGCCCCCATCTCTACACTAGTTCAGAACTTGCCCCCATCACTACACTAGTTCAGAACTTGCCCCCATCACTACACCAGTTCAGAACTTGCCCCCATCTCTACACCAGTTCAGAACTTGCCCCATCACTAAACTAGTTCAGAACTTGCCCCCCATCACTACAACATTTCAGACCTTGCCCCCATCTCTACACTCTTTCACAAATTGCCCCATCACTACACTAGTTCAGAACTTGCCCCCATCACTACACTAGTTCAGAACTTGCCCCCATCACTACACTAGTTCAGAACTTGCCCCCATCACTACACTAGTTCAGAACTTGCCCCCATCACT